>CM046846.1:29465618-29718118 GCA_025618425.1 Heliocidaris tuberculata | reverse complement strand
CCACTGTAGTTGTTAATAACAGATTACAAATCCCTAAGCACTACATGTCATTTGTGAAATACATGTAGTTCTGAGAAAAGTAAAAATAATTTGTGAGCTTTCTCATTCCTTTTACATCAGTTTGGAAGAACATCATTTAGTAGAAATGTCCCCTGACAAGGATTGCTCTTCAAATGCCCTAACATTACTTTGATAATTTCTTTCACAATGTAATCACATGACCTGAACTCAACTTTACCTTTAAGTCATGAAATCCCAATCCCCAATCTCTCTAAAAGTGCTATAAATTTCTATTTGAAAAGAGATTCCATACAATAAATGTTTATGGTCTGAACGCTAGGCCTGAAGATTCCTAATGATACCCTACACTAAGTAGAGGCCCAATGTAAATAATGCCCTTGAACTGTTTGCATATACCACCTTGGAGGAAAACAACAGATGATATAATGACAAGGCGAGATATGTAGGCATGTGACACTAACTGCATTATAACTTCCCTATACTGCATTTCCCATGGTGTCAGGCATAAGCTACGTTCATACGGTACTTGTTTCGAAACTTAAGTTAGTGAAACTTTAAGTTAACAAAACAACGACTCACTAACAACGAGGGTTAAAACGGACCAGAACGACGATGCTTGTTGTTCTGAAATGAGAGGTAATCGCTGACAACAAGTTTGCTGAATTTAAAGTTTATTCTGTCCACACAGTCCATAACTATAAGGAAGGAACCCCGGGGGGGGCACTCGAATTATATTTTGACGGGGGTGTGCCTCACGAATCCCCGAAAAGGGGGTCTAAGGAACTGACTTCAAGGTGTAAAATACGGGGTCTTGGGAACTATGATCTATTGGGCAGAGTGAAAAACAGGGTCTAGGGAACTACAAAACTAACCTCGCTTTATCGGCGGTACACCTTCGCCATCGCAGGATCTCGGGACGGGCCGCGCCGGGGGCCGCGCCCGCGCCGTGTAGCGCTAGTAGCTAGCTAGCTGGAGCAGTTTTCAAGGCTCGCGCGACGAAAGGGCCTAGGGCGCGAGACCAGGTCGAGCGACCACTGCCTCCGCCACGCTCCCGGCGCGGCCGCATGCGAACGGATATGTTTCATAACGGGGGTCTTCAGAGCGGGGCTGAGCGGCTCCTGAGCGGAACTGAGTATCTAGAGAACGGAAATCGGGGTCTGAAAAAGGGGGTCATCAAAGCGGCACGTCCCCGTACCACCAATATACATGAGTGCCCCCCCCCCGGGGAAGGAACCCCCCCCCCCCCTTGCTCATGCTTTTGGCATTAACTAAAAACTTGCTTGTGGTTCTGGAACTACAAGTAAACCTGAAGTTTCGAAACTACAAGTCCGTTCATATGGTCCGAAACTATAAGATAACTTAAAGTTTTGAAACTACAAGCGAAATTTAAAGTTTAGCTCCCTCTGTGTGAACCTGACTATTCTTGTCTAATGAGAGCCAAGAAGCTAAGGGCAGTGACTGCACGTAAAATGATACACTATAAGTTAATACCCTTAAAGATAAAGCAGAGTTCTGGTCATGCAATTACACTGTGAAAGAAACTGTCTCAAAACAGTTGGGAAAGGGTGATCATGACTACATAAGAATTGTTTTATACTGTGACATTTTGGAAGCATCAAAGTGATAAGGAATTGACCAAATCTCGCTGAAAAGCACATGTACTGCACACAAGAATAGGTATATGGGACTGCACACAAGAACAGGTATATGGGACTGCACACAAGTGAGAAGAATGTTTGGCCCAAACATTTCAGCTATTTCTCGTCATTTTACTAATATAAAGGCATTTGAAGAGTTATCTTTTTCAGGGGACATTTCTAGTAAGATGTTCTTCCAAACTGACATACCAAAAGAATGAGAAAGCTCATACACATGTAACTTATTTTTCACCTCTCCCAGAACTCAACCATCTCATTAACCTCTATGTACAATTTGCTGGTGAAAACTCTTGGTCTTGGTTTTGAACTAATTGCCTACAGAATTAATACTGACCACCTGAATACATATCATTAGTTACGAGCCCTGAAAAAATACGGACTCCTGACGTCAGATATACTACTGTTTAGGCTGCAACTAACAAGAAGGCTCTTCATGTCGAGTTCTTTTGATATTTGTACTGTAAGCATACACACTTGAATGAGTGACATAGTCCATGCATATTATGAGCAGATTTTTAGCTACACTGGGCAGCAGGGCAGCAGACCCCACCACTCCAGACTTTCCGACTCCAGAGTCCAAAATTCATATCTTTTTAGGACAAATTTATCCCCAAATTGCAATTGTATGACAGAGAAAAATATGTATTTTATAATAATGTAACTTTTCACCAAATGCCATCTGGTACTAAAAATGTGCTACCTTTACAGCCCTTTTTTATTGGTAGGTTTCTAAGATGAGACAATAAAACTGTGTCAGCAATACCACTAGCTACCTGTCATACCTAAGAAGGGTGGAGCAGGGTCACTTACAGGGCAAGGAAATAGCCCTTCATGGGTAAGGTGTGATATATCATAATCTGTCATTTGTCAAGCTGATATACATGTACATTAAAGGGGAAGTCTACCATGGTATCAAGTTGGTTTCAATGTCAAAAGTAGCGGAAAAATTAAAGAACCAGATCAATGAAAGTTTGAGCAATATCCGATAACAAGAAAGTTATAATTTCTGCAATTGGAATTAAACACAAATTGGCAACCCTGTGATGTATCTTGCGAGCTCCTCTCTAATTTGCCCTGTACTTAAATAATCATAAATTTCCATTTTTTTCTCAAGAAAATATTGAATCATACACGCACCCTACAGTGTAGATAAAACCATTGCACGTATGTTTTTACACAAATCCTGTAAAAATGAATGTATTCCATCACCAACATCTAAGATAATGAAAATTTATGAAATTTCTTCTTGTAACTCAGCAATCGTCCACTGACTTTATCACATAAGGATCATATACTTTTGTACAGGAAATGAATTTTGGATGATGAACAAAACAATAACTTGTAATGGCAACTTGCACGGGCTCCCTGACTCACTCTAAATGAATATTTGCCAAATGCAATGGAAATATTTATTTCACAGGTTAGTTCGTCATCATTAGGCCTTTCCCAATAATGTGCATGACCCCTAATGCTTGTTATACTCATATTAAGTTTCTGATGTGAAAGGATAGTAAACAGAAATAACAATGTTGCCAACCTCCATGTAAGATCCTCGCCAGGCGCAACGAAAGGTTGATACAGCTGACATTGAAAAAAATGAGATGCATTAATATTCCCTGCCCTTGTGTACATGTTTTGATAACACTGGTTCTTTTGAATCTACTCATTTGGGTGTATACACTGTACACACATGTACATGTAGAAGTCCATAGAAAAAAATATACAAAATACATTTGAGGCATTGCTGTTATTTTAGTATTCTACTTGTTCATCGACTTACAATTTAGTTACATGTACATCAGTTGCTATATAGGCCTAATCACGTTTTATGCTTACTTCCTGGACAAAAAGTGGTCTTGATAACATTAGACATGAAAAGTTGTTCAGTTTGCCTTTCCGTAAAGTAGATTCCATTTACATTTATGCTATTATACATAAACTGTGAATTGAATTATTGGACTTGATAAGCAATCGTAAAAATAAATATGGAGAACTTTCAGGCTGAGAGATATCAATATTACAGTAGTGTGTTAAAAAGAAATTTGTCTCCCTTTTATTCATTTTATTATTTCTGAGTGTACTGGAGGAAAATGAGCTATTACTTACAAATCTACATTCTTTATTTTAGTTATTCATTTATTTGCAATTTCATTTATACAGGGTAACATTGTCAGTTTCAGAACTGCTTTCCACAATGGCATGTTAGCCTTTATTCTGTGCAAAACCAATATTTTTGAAGATTGACATACAGAAAAAAGAATATAATTCCTTGTACAAATTAGACACAAAGAAATCAATTAGTTTACATAGGCATATGTACAAAATACAGATTTGAAGACAAACCAAGAATCATTTAGATTGAAGAAAAATGTTAACGTTTTTTTTAATACACACAACAAAACCATGATATAATTAAAACAAAAAACAATTTAAAAAAAAGAAAAAAGAAACACCATAACAGTTAATTTAAATTTACTGTTTACAGGGAATGTTGAGTTCTGAGAAAGGTAGAAAATAATTTGTGAGCTTTCTCATTCTTATTCTGTTAGTTTGAAAGATTATCATAGTAGATATGTCCCCTGCAAAGGATTGCTCTTCAAATGCCCTCACATTCAAAATATGACAAGAAACAGCTGAAATGTTCTGGCCAAAAATTTGTATATAGTCCCATTTACACATTTCTGGGTACAGTGCATGTTACTCTCAGCAGGATTGAGTCAATTTCTCATCATTTTGGTAATTCCAAAACCTCACAGCATTCACCAATTCTTATGCGCTATAAATCAACCTTTCCCAATCGTTTTGAGACAGTTTCTTTTACAATTCAATCTCATGACCAGAACTCAACTCAGCTGACATTCAAAATGAGTGATTTGGAAACACTTTAGAGAATATCAACATACATGTATTCCGGGGTTGAGCATACCGGTATATAAACATTTTGTCCAATTCTTCACCAGGGCATGGGTATATGGAGGCCACTTTGTAATTTTGCAGCGTTTAAAGATTTATAGTTTTACAATGCTTAAATCATAAAATGCAGAGATTTTGGCATTGTTTGCTATTCATTAGGTTTTCAAGTCATATTAAAGAGTTCCTATATAGCATCCAACAGGGAAACATCTTCCAGGAATGATTAAGTCAGGTTCAAGCTGTGCTTGAAACAACAATGAACATACAATACAGTACATGTATATGGGGAGGGGTCTAGCCTTGACAAGTTGACAATGATGCATATCGCAATAATAGCTTTGCCTTGCAAGATATTCAGTATGGATGCATGTAACTGTTCCAAACATGCAATGAACATATCATCTGCTCAGAGCCAGAAGGGCCTTAACTCATATAATTTAACAGATTTAATGCCCTTCTCGCTCTCAACAGAAAATATTGTCTGCTGGGAGATAGAAGGGCATACATGTAATCTCTGTTTCAAAAGATATTTAAGGCCCTTCTGGCTCTCAACCGACAATGTCGTCTGCTAGGAGACAGAAGGATGTACTGCCCTTCTGGCTTTCCGCATATAACCCTTTTAAGACAATGCAATTGACCACATTTTGTGGTTTGGCTCAATAACTTTTGATTCAGAGCCCTAAAAAATATACAAGATGCATGAGTAGTAAGAGCAAAAATTTCTGCACATCCTATGTCCATTGTTGTTGATGCCAGGAATTTTAAAAACAAGAATATTCAATAAGCTTTAAAATCCTTAAATTGGCAACACATTGAGAGGTTCAAAATCATTGTTTATTATCAAAATTGGCAATTATTTCAACTTTTCGACAAAATTTGTAACCACGTACATTGTTTTCAAAGACATTACACCTTACAAGAAACATGTAGGACTAAAAGAAAAAATATTATTCGTGCCAATTTGAAGAAGAAAATGTGATCAATTTAGTCCTTAAATAATTCCTGTCCTCAAAGGGAGAATTGATCCATTTACATCTTTTCTTATCAATACTGATAGCATCATTTCCTCACATTCATTGAAAACTCAATAGCATCTGCTTTTAATAGGATTCATATTTGAAACGATGATGGATAGATAAACAATGTGAACATTCTTTCACAATATCTATGATATTTAAACCAGGTAGCTTCCGTTCAAAACATTCAATACACAATGATAGCTCTCATTTCCTGAATAGGACACAAGCAATAACAAGTTAAACTTTGGACTGTCTTCCTGGCCCATAGGAAGAATACTAGTACACCATCCTGATGCAACCCTGGATATCATGCCACAAGTAACATGCATTACACATGTATGTTTTTTCAAGGGCAATTCTATCCTTGCATTAAGTTGTTTTTTTTTAAAGCTTAAAAATGAGAGGAACATACGGTGCATCCATGAAAGATTACTGGACAGTGTGGACACATCCCCCTCTAAAACAAATTAATAAATTCATTCTTAAAACTACCAAGAAGATGACAGCTATATATAAAAACACTTTGCATTGAGAGCTGCTTGCAAGGGCAATCATAGAATCGTTAATTTGTATTTGATCAATCACAAATTTGAAAATTTATTCATTATTCTTTATTGGATTACAAATATGCTCTTCTCATTCTTCTGATTCTACTAAAAACCAAATTGTTATCAGGGTGGAGTTTCTCTTTTTAAAGGTTTAGGCCTACATAACGGTAGTAAAACAATATTGAATTTATCGGATCTACATGTAATTACATATATACCTGGAAGTCCTGAATATATCTTTACTGGTTATAATGTTCATACATTTAGGCCTACATTATGTACATAATACTATGCCTACATTCAGTATTATACCAAGATTGACTGCCAGTGCAAGCTGCATTAAGGTGTACATGACTGTGAACAAACTGCATAAATGTGATGTTAGTGACAGGCCTCAAATTGGAAGCTGAAAGCTATACAAGGCCATGCACCACTGGCCATCGCTATTGATTAATTGCCTTTAAGGAGTTAAAAATTTCATACAGTGTATGAAAAAAGTATACATCATTTTCGAATCAATACTACATGTACATAGTAAAGTGCATGTGTACACCTCCATTTATTTATTTTCCCTCTAAACTAAATTTGACTTTTTCACAAGATCATACAATTCAATCCACTCACTTCATCCTTTATCACCTTGAAACATACCATTTTCTAATACATCACACTCCAATGATTTGCTGCTATGTTGGGCAATAATCAAAGTCACTGGAAGTAACATCTACACCAGCACAATACGGCTTGCAAGACCGCTCGAAAAAACCTGAACCCTTAAGCAAATGCAGTGATGAGAAGCAAATTGGCACCCAACAGAGATGTAACAAGACAATAGCACTACAATTGTTTTAGAAAATGTACTGAATACAATGACTAGGTAGTTTATTAGCCTCCTATCCTGAATGACAGACTCTGCTCACTGTAGTGTCTGTTGAGAGCCAGAAGGGCATTAATTAACAAGACTTGCATAGAGTTAGCTTCCTTCTAGCTCTGAGTAGACGATATGAAACCTGCATGGTGACATTATATACCCACTATACAAGATGGTGATGATGATGATGATGATGATCCTTCCCTATCAAAGATGGCAAACCCTATCAAAATGTCAATATTCTCCAATGATCAAGTTTGGATAAAAAATATGGTCGAAGAACACATTTGTTTTTGTGGATGCGCTACATTTAAAAAAAAGTACAATCACACTGGTGCGCACACTGTGAAAGCGTATGATTAAGGTCAATTGTAAATCTGCACATGCACAAATTGTAATTACGAACTGGCTTATTTTGAAACCTTAACCCCAACCCTAAACCTAACCTAAAACCTAGTTTAAGCCCTAACCCTAACCCTGCAATAGTCTCCAGAGCTTGTCGAGTCTGTCGAGGCACCAAACTCTTGTGCATACTTTTCCATTTAATATATTTGAAGTTAACTGAAACAATGAAACCAAGAAAGAACATCCACATTTTATAACTGTTAATAAAAGTTTACTGTTTACTCAGATTTTAATTATGTATTTGGAGTTGATACAGGTAGTTGCCACGATACATGTATCAATTTTATATTCTTATGCTTTAAATTCTATGTCATTCGATGCAAGTTCCAAAAGTCTGAGTTAAACTTCGAAGCTTTTATGGCTTTATTGAAAGTAAAAAAGAATATTGAGTATAAAATTGCACAAAAGAATGATAAGTTATGCTTACATTTCAAAAAATGGTCTTTTGATCTGAAATTCTAATAGAAACCATTTGAATAACCTCTGTTTTCACTTTATGTAAATAGACATGTTAAGAAACCCTTTTTATTAAGATGCATGTTATTGGACTTAACTCATTGTGTGTATATATATATATATATATATATATATATGTTTATATTTGTTTGTTATTTTTGTATTTTATGTTTCTGTTTTTGGTTTTCAATAAAAACATAAATACAAAAAAAATAAATAAACTGTTAATAAAAGTAGTGGCACAGCTACATGTAGAGGAAGCTAAATTATTCTACAACTATCCTGTTCTCTTCCTCAAACAAATATAATGAATACACTTCCACACTGTTAATATAAAAATGGAGCAATTAGTATTTTCCCACATCTACATGTATTATGATGTACTTCATTATATTATGACTCTTAACTTTCAAATACAATCAAAATTAGCTAACATTAATTCAATAATCTACAATATAGGCAGTTAAATATGTTTGCAGTCATGATTCTAAATGAATATCTATTATGTGCAATGACATCATATATTCTAAATCAATGCTATGAACTTTAAGGCAATTATAGCAACGCCTCCTAAATATGAGTCCACCTCCTGTATCCCAGTGATGTCATAACCAGCCTAATGTCAAAGGTTACCATGCACGCAACCATCCCACCCCTGTTCACAATGTTATACATGTATATGTATAAAAACTGATGTATGCTACTTGGAAAGTAAACTTCATGATGAAATCCAGCTGATTTAAAAAAAAAAATGTTTTAACTCACTCTCTCCTGTCCAAATCTATTCAGTGATTTCCAGTATACACCCTACATGTAGATACATTTGGAAATGAACACAGATCAAATTGTTTACAATTTGATCACAATGCAATGGACACAAATAGAAAGAGTCACTGATTTAAACAAAGGAAAACACTTTCTGGACTACAGAACTTACTCTTTTGAAGAAAACTACACCCAGAAGTATCCAGAAATAGTCTGGAATTCTCATTCAACAAGTCCTGAAAGGGATTTTGGCAAAAACCTGACAAACACCTCCTTCAAGTTATTATGAAAGGTTTCAAAAGAAAACTAATCCAGTGGCAAATGAAAAGAAGTATAAGGAGTGAAGAAGCCCTAAATAATACACATGTACAGTGTATGTGTGTCCCCCCCCCCCCCCCCACTGAAATTTTTAAAAATGATCATCTTTTTCCCCTCTTTTTTTTTTCTTCATGTGGGGGGGGGGGGGGGAATAGGTTGCTTATCTGAGATTTTGGACACATATTGCACCCACAGGTTATTACAAACCCTGGATCCACCACAGTAATCAGATTTTTTTTAAATATCTAAATCGCCTTCGTATGGTTCCAATCCAAATAAAACTTGAAAAATGTTACATTTCATAAAAATTAAACTGTCTTAGCTGTACATGTATGTATTACAATTTTCCTCATGTCGAGACTGATCACATGACCCAATTTATCAGTCTGTCACATTATCAAAAATTATCACTTAATGACGTTCTAATAAACCAAGAAGGACTTATTACTGTTGGAATCAAAGTCCACTTTCAATACATTTTTATTGAATAAACACTTTAATCTGTCAATGTCTGTCATGCACTGTATTAAGTGTACATAACCGATAACAATTCATGCCACCTCTCTATAAGGTGCTACAGAATGTGACATTTGTTGTGTGAATTAGTATTTATAGTAAACATAACGAATTTCAACTTTACAGGTGAACTTTTAAGAAAAGGAATGCTATATGTACATATTCTTAATCTAAAAGGAAAAAAATAATCACATGCTTTATACAAAAATATATTGTTCTTCATTATGACCCCTGTTACACCGGAATCCTAAGGAGTCTCGGGGCACCCCGAGACTGGTCTTGGGTAGGTTTCAAATCCGGTGTGAACGGGCAAAACCTACCTGAGACCACTTCTGAGCAAACCAGTCTCGGGCTTCCTAGCGATGTAGTCTGAGACTGCTTCGAGGGCGTCCCGAGACTCCTTAGGATCCGGGGTAAACGCTAACCTACCGAGACTGGTTTGTGCGCTGCTGGCACATGCGCTAAATACAGTCAGAGCTATACATACAACGCGTTCTGAATACAGTCCGCCCACGCCCACAATGTCCGCAAGCAGAAAGTGTCACTCAAAACCTGTCTCGGGTAGCTTTGCATAAGTCGGTGTAAATGCACAAAAAGCAGTTTCGGGGCACCCCGAGACTCCTTACGATTTCGGTGTAACAGGGATCCCAAAATTTGGGTCAGCTTTTTGGAAACCAGTCTCAGGGTGCCCTGAGACTGGTCTCAGGTAGGTATATTGGTGTAACAGGGGTCTATGACTATACATGTATATTCCATGGTTCCACCCATATAAGATATTCCTTCTGGAAATTTATGGGCCATCTTTTTTCTTTTTTTAAGTGGACCATTTTTCACTGTAAATATGCAAATTAGCCTGCGTGGAAGAAAGTCTCGAAGTCCCTGTTTTCAAAACGCACCATTTGCCCATTTGCGCACACTCAATAGTGAACACTGTGCTGAAGGATTTGTACTTGTTCCAGTACAGTTTCTTTTAATTTTCATTATCGGAATACAAGGTAACCTTAATTTAAAGGGAAAGTCCACCCTGATTACAAGTCAGTTTTTAAAAAGGCAAAAAAATTAAAGAAACAGATCAGTGAAGGTTTGAGGAAAGTACGATAAGAAATAAGAAAATTATGAATTTTTGAAGTTGTAATCAATCAAACACAAATTGGCAACTCCGTGACGTATCTTGCGATACTTAGATATAACCATTGCTGATATGTTTTACACAAAACCTGTATGAAACACATCTATTCCTTCATCAGAAACTAAGAAAATGAAAATTTATGAAATTTTCTGTACTGAGAAAATTTAAGAGGAGCTTGCATGATATGTCACAGAGTTGCCAATTTGTGTTTGACTGATTACAACTGCAAAAATTCATAACTTTCTTATTTCTTATCAGATTTTGTTTAACTTTCACCAATCTGTTTCTCTCAATTTTCTGCTTTAATTCAAATCAACTACATGTAAATACCAGGGTGGACTTTTCCTTTAAGCAGCTACAATGTACATACATACTATGTGTACATGTATCTCTCTCAGAAATGACCTAGACCTAAATAATGGTTCACTGCCTCTAGATGCTATGGTTCACTGGTAAATACCAGGGCCACATACCGATGCTGCTAGCAGGATTTACTGTACATCTACCAATACTACCACTTTACATGTTACTTTTTACTACAACAATCAAGTACAATGAAGTTAAAGTATATTGACCTATCATGGTAAATTTAATACACACTGTAGCACTAACTGAGAACAGAAAAGAACTAGGTCGATGTACAAGAGTACATTTAAATAAACATAAGAATGATACACAAATGTATGCGAATGCAATAAGTAACAAAGAAGATTATGAGAAAAAAATATGATTACCAACTGGTACTAACAACATTAAGTGACTAATTCAAATCAAATTTGATCACAATTTACATTTAAGAAACAGAAATCAAGCCTCAAATATTTATTTTGTCAATTTGATTAAAGAGCACAAGAACCGGATTTCAAGACCAGTCCCTGTTAAAAGAAAGTACTGTACATGTACAGGGGCAAAATAAAAGTGACTCTACATTTATATGCTATTTCTTATCATCTGGAGAGAAATACAATGTTTGTTTTTTCTCCAATTTCCTTTTCTCATTTTTCCTGTAAGTGGTTAATATTTTGCTATAGGTTTACAATAATCACCCACAAAAATAAGAATAAATAACACAGATTGTAGATAAAAGAGACCCATACTGATATGGCAGTTACACATGTACATGTATGAGTGACATAACAAGATGAACTATTCAAAAAAGATGTACATGTAGCTAAAATATAATCGGGTGTGTAACTTATCTAAAATCTTACACATTCACACAATAGAAGAAACACCAAATGTGTCAACTTCTTTAGACACCAATAAGCTGATTACACTAATACCATACAGATGTATGTAATTATAAGGTGCACTTTATTGTCATAATCTGATTTTGAATTGTTTGCATTTTATGAAAAAGGGCATAACTGAATCATTAATCATATCATCACACCTCCGAAGTCCAAAAAGATGTAGATCTCTTTCTCTTAACTCAAATCATGATAAACTTAATGAAGTCAGTTAGTTTCTTTCACAATCATTTTTGAAAATAGATGCAGTTGTAGACCTGTGTAAAAGCTAGTGCACTTGCCAAGAGCATTTAATGCATCATTTTGATGGTGGGTGAACAAAACTCATTCTACATAAGACTGCTCAGACTACTTGATCAATACTAAATCGTTTACGTGTAAGAGACAGAGAGAGACTAGATTAGAATGACATACAGACGCAGACACACAAACAAAACAAAGCAAAATAAAACTATTTTCACTTGGTGATCAAAGAAGAGAGTAATTAGTGAGAAGGCAGTGAAATAGCAGCATTTTTCATTTGGCTAGCTGTACAATTAACTTACTGGTCTGTTTTTGTTGGATCTAAGTAATATGGCTTCACGGTCCAGCTTGGATAGTTGAGGGGTAGAGTTACAAACATGCATTAAAACTCCACATTAACTTGCTGTTCACTTTGCACTTGGTTTCAGTAAACAGTCAAACCTGTCTCAATGACCAGCGATCACCTCTTTATAAAGTTCTACAACGGTCACTTACATTGTCTCCCCTTAGACGGCAAAATGTGTTGTAAAACCTGTCTAAAATGGAAACCTGTTTACAGCCCTGGGATACATTTTCAAATTCACTTGGGGGGTCTTTACAGACAGGTTTCACTGTATAAGTATTGAATTACCCCAATCACTCTATCGTGAAAGAACTGCTGGTCTAAATCCTGTCTATGACTTGCGAAATATTTTAGTGTTAATAAAAACATGGTTTCTCATCTATTTTGATTAAGAGATATCATACAGATTTTCAAGCAGGGTTAGCATATTACAGCAGGGGCAGGGGGCTAGGATTTGGCAAATACATGTATGCCCTATCTTCAGCTTGTCAGAAATTATGAGACCTGCCTCCCCCCCCCCCCCCTTACACAAATACTCCGCTTCTGTCTTCAAGTGTCTGCTCTCGATGAAATAACAAAGTTCGCTGTGAGGTTCAAGCTTATACGTTAAGTTTTCATTTAAAACAGAATACAAAGGTAATTCATATCAATACACTTGTAAATTTCTAAAGTAAGTACTGTGAATGGAGAGGATAGGTTTACAAAATCCTTTCCATATCAATGACTGCTAACAACTTGTTGTAACTCTCACTGTACCGCTTTTGTGATATAACCTAATAATACACCATGAGTACAATACATGCAGATTACAATATTCAAGGATAACAAAATGAAGTTTAAAAGTCTCATAAAATTAATACAAATCCATTAGATATTTGGAATGATGATTAAAAGTATGCATGGTTCCTAAATTATACAAAAGCATTACTTGATTCATTAGATACTGTGCTGAAAAGAATCAATAGATACACCTGTAGTTATAAAATCATACAAGAATGAAGGTGCAGGAAAACAGCAAGTAAACCGATCACAAAGGAACAAACAAATGGGGTTAAAGAGATCAATAATCATTAGTCAAGGGTGAATTACATGGAGGTTTAAAAAATAGTAATAAAATATAGTATTGGGGATACTGTGTCATAATCATGTCTTGTTAGTTAATCAAAGTACATGTACTTGTATCTGGATAATTTCCCAGTTAATATAGAATATTATATTATGAGTCATATCAAAAAGATGGCTTCAAAAGATATCCCTTTTTGAGTTGTGTTTGCATTTTTTTTCTTCCCATAATGTTTTGACAGTGGGTTGAACATTAACAAAAATAAGCCAATGATCGGAACAAGCTCTGTTTACTTTTCACAAGCGGCAGCAAGCAGCATACTACCAATCTTTACTTTCCCGGGTTTTTTTTTTTTTTTTTTTTTTTGCCATAAAAGGGAAGATTTCAACCTTTGAACATGATTTATTACAATTTGAGAGTCTGTACAAGCCATTAAATGCCATATATATCTATTCCATTTAAGACTATCAAATTCATTTTTTCATAATTTTGACATTTTTCTGTATTTTTGTGGGGTTTCTTTTGCATAAATCTGGTCTAAAACATCATAGAATTTTTTTTTAAAGAAAATTTGAAAAATGATTATCATATAGTGTAGCAACATACATTGCATTTCTTTTTTAGTCCCTTTTTATATATTTTGTTCAGCTAATGCCAAAATAAAATGAGTTACGAGGCCAAAAATCCACAAATTCTATGTACTGAAGAGTCTTTTTCACTCAGTGTTTGTTTTCTAAATTCCTACATTATCTTGCTGCTACAAATAAATTTGAAATAAGTTTCTACTAATTCATTTCGAAAGAATGTTAAGAGGTACCTTTCATATCATTCTTGCATGGCTTTTTAAGCATTCACTATCAACACTGATCTGCATGAGCTACCCTATTGTTGTTTGAGAAATTAAATTTGGGCACAAAATCCGAGTATTGTTATAAAAATCTTACTGCTTTTCACAAGTAAGTGGTGGCATTAAGTAATTTCAAATCACGTACTGCTTTTAAAATGATAAGGAATTTTAACTGACTGAATTTGAATGCTCTTACATGTAGGTACTGGTAGAAATGTGTGTATCTCATCACTTACCCTAATAACATTCCTAGAATTTCAATATGGTTTGGTTTTATTTCAATGCTGTTTTGGGGGGGAGGAGGGGTCATTTCTGTTTGCTATTGTTTTTTTAATCATTCAAATTAAACACCTTTTTCTGAGAAGTTCAGGATCTAAAATTAAACTTCCAAAGTTGTTCTAAATGTTGAAGTAATTTTTGCTTTATCCACACATCTTTTTTTTTTTTTTTTTTTTTTTTTTTTGTTGCCGGGGGAGGGGGGGGGGGGGGGGTCTCTGTAATTTTCTATAATTTATAATTTTACTTTTCTATTTTCTACAAATGGCTACTTTTCTGAAATGTTTGTATTCAAAATATTATACATTCATATTTTACTTACTTAGAATAGAAAATGATATTGAAAACAATATTTTTATCAATTAAGATTACAATGACAATATTTATTACATACTGGTTACATTACAGAACTGTTAAAATGAGCATTTATTAGGTAAGGAATGGGGATGGGGTGATACTGATGTTTGCTGAACATTGGAGATTACAATCAAAATAACATTGGAAGGGGGAGGGGGCTTATAGGATGAATAGGATTTTGTGAAAGCATACCTGGTGAAGGGCAGGTCCTATAACTGGAACCAGGAACCCATCATGGAAGAACTTGACTAGTTGATCACTGACAAGGGGGTGAGCAACCTGGGTAGGAAGTGAGAGATAGAAATATGATGATATTTCTTGCAACCCTGCCCTTCTGTTGGCAACCATAAAACATGTTTCCAAGAATGAAAGGAGTATGAATTAGAATACAGTTGGGTACAGGTATGACCAGCTTGAGTTAATATTGTTTTTTCCAGACTTTTTTCTCTTCTAAATTTTGACATAGATATGGAATAGGCACGTACCCTCTTGTTATGCCACTGTATTAAAGCCTCATCCACATGTGACGTACTACACTGCCCTTTTTTTTTTAAATAAATAAAATGCTGTAAGCACAGTGCGCCCCACATTTCAAAATATCTTCTATCACAGATAAAAACTATACTAAGGGACCTTTGATATGCACTGCTACTTTTCCTCACATCCAAATTCCATTCATTTACAGGTAAAATGGTTTTATTCGGCTGCAGTGCTTTTTTTTTTGGAAGCGGTCTACCTAGTCATGTGTGAACAAGGTGTAAAGTGATTCATTCCCATGACTTTCACACAAGAGGGTGAGGGTTTGGAACCTGGCCCGGTTTGACAAGGCATTTTATCTGAAGCTGTATCTCTCAATTCTTGGATGAACATACATGTATATAATGTATTACCTGGGAGTTCGTTGAATACTTTGAGGGCTGCAATGTTAGCCAAAAAGCCATCAAAAGCAACATGTACAAGTTCAACCAGTGCAAAATATACATGTATCATGTCTTTTGTCCTACACTGTACATCCTACATGTATTGGTGCTACATTTCAGGGCATGGTCTAACATAATGAGAAATAGGAATGAGAAATAAAGTATAGGACCAATGCTACCTACATTGTAGGACTATATATAGAGACGCCTATCTTGGTACATCCCATTGGTCGTACATGTACATGTTCTTTTGGGCTATTCCTGATCCTTACTCTTTACACTTATGTATTTACTTCCACCCTAGACCCCAAACCTAACCCTAAACCTACATACATCATATAGGACCAATGTCACAGAGGACCACAAAGAGTTTTAAATGTAATGTACATGTATGTATAATACCCCAGTTACACTAATACCAGACCAACAACAGACAGCTGGAACCCCAAATTACATAATGTACATTATCCTGAACGGCCAAGCTTTGTATTATCTGTTGGTTTGGGATTGGTTTGGCAGTGTGAATGAGGCAAAATAAGAAGCCCTTCGAAACATTACATTACTAACCTGTACAACAGCATTGCAGAACTCCAGGGAGTTGAGAAACATGGCTAGATCAGGCATGTTGACTAGGTCCTCCTGTGTGATACGATGCCAATGATCAGGTGATATGTCTAGCTTACCAGGTAGACGGGAGTATAGGGCACCTAGACCACCGGCTAGGACCTGATTAAGAGTAAGGAAAGATATGAGAATCATGATATCGTAGGCCTACTATATTACGGCAAAATCTCAAACCAGTAAAACATATAATGTACAAAGTGAGCAAGAGCGAAGTTGTCCATTTATATTAAAGTTACAAAAATCAGTTCATTTCTATCAAAATTTATTTTTAAAAATAGAGATTGTTATAAATCCATTAACCCTTTCGAGACAATTGACCACATTTTATGGTTTGGCTTAATAACTTTTGATTCGGAGCTCTAAAAAACATACCAGATATATGAGTAGAAAGAGCAAAAATTTCTGCATAAACTATGTCCATTTTTGTTGCATGACCAAATTGCATTTGATGCCAGGAATTTTAAAAACAAGAATAAGCTTTAAAATCCTTAAATTGGCAACACACTGAGAGGTTCAAAATCATTGGTTTTTTTGTCAAAATTGGCAAATTTTCACCTTTTCGATAAAGGTTTTAACCATGTATGTTGTTTTCAAAGATATTACATTTTATTAGAACCACATAGCATTAAAAGAAAAATATTATTGTTGCCAATTTGAAGAACAAAATGTGATCAATTTACCCCTTAAATAATTCCTGTCATGAAAGGGTTAACATTAAATGAGTCTCTCTAAAAAAAAATCAACTAAAGTAGAATATAAATGTATGATACAATAATGGATTTTCTTTTAATCTAGCTCATATTGCCTTTCATTCTTGGAAAAGGTGAAAACATGCATAATTACACATGTACATGTACCATAAAATTAATGAAAAAATGGTTTGAATTCAAAATTACTCATAATCTCATATACAGTATGATGATGTATTTTATGTACGTGTATGTACTTTAAATCAACAACCCCTTTCAAAAGTTTCAAGTATCATTTCAAGTACATGTATGCCTGAAAAAAAATTATTTTGAGAGAGTGGTCTCACATGTAAATGTACATGTACATGTATGATGACAATCATCAATACTTTTGTACAAAATTTGGTTTCATGAGCAATGTGTACATGAGTTGTAACACAACAGGTTTGATATCTCTTTTCACATCTATCCCGAAGCAAGGACAGCATGCATGGAAACAAAGAGGAAGTGACAGTTCAAAACTTCCAGCATTGGGGCAGTTACATGTTAATGTACTCTGTCACATCCAAATGATTAATGTCATCGGTGAAGTCGATCTTAATGAGGGGAGTGACACCATTTAATCTCCATGGTTGTATGATGCATGCTCCAGCAACATTACCTGCTCCCCATCAATTTTGTACACTAATCGAATACTAAAGTTTAACCTTGGACCAAACATTATACACCTACATCATAACCCTAACCGTATAAACCTACACCTAACCTAACACCCTTTAGCAACCCTAAACCTAACCCTACATGTATGTTTTTGACGAAATAAAGCCTTGAGCAATTGTCACCGGAGGCGGGAGCATATATGTTTACATACAGTTCATGTACACCTAGTCTATCAAAAAAAATCCTTGCAAATTTACATGTACAAGTGTTGTATTTTTGCGCAATTACAGTATATACATGTAGCTTAATAGAAACATTTGGTGAACATGTCTCTCATTTACATAAAATCAATTTTAGAATAGGGGCCAATATTGTGCACGTCCATGGAATTTTATTTCTGCATCCAAAAAAAGAAGGAATTTTCAGTAATTTAAATTTTAGGCACAATATATTCAGCTTTGTTTCAATCAATCTACATTTGTACATGTACATGTACATCTACATCTACTATCAATCCCATATTCCATGTCAATAAGCCAGGTCATCATTACGATTTGCGCATCTGCATATACATGTAAAGGTCATTTGTACTGAGTACACTTGACCTCTATACGCTTTTATAGCGTGTGCACCAGTATGATTTTACATGTTAAACAAGTACTGCATCCACCGAAACAGACGCATTCAACTAAATACTGGGTTTTTACTAATTACGAACTGGCTTAAATAAATTCAAACTGTCATTTTTCTTCAGTAAGCACTCTTACATGAAGGCATGTACATGGACATATCCTGATTTACACATGTACATGTACATGTACAATGCATTCAGTTTTCATTATTTAATGAATCCATGACTACATGTACACTACTACACGAAGCAGTTGAAGCTTAACTTCATAATTCAGCAGGATAAAAAGTATGAACCATAAATGAAACTCCATACAGCGACAATGTACATGAGCACTTTCAAAAGCTCAATGAACTTTATCCAAGCACTTTCCGAAGTTGTACTACACAATACACAGAATGAAATTACACTCAAGCCCTAGATCTTGAGTCGCTTAAAGGAAGTGATAATTCACTTTTCACGCATCGACTGCACCAACGGCAATTAAGTGGGTTTTACCATCAAGTGACAATCAGTTCAGTCTGCTTCACCATCTGTGTTCTATCCAATGAGTTTAACACACAGATTTGGCCCTAAATAGTATATGCAAAGAATTAAGTACGGGTAGTCATGGAATTACATGTACATGTAAGTGCATTTCAGTGCATGAACATGCTAGCATATTTTCATTTCTTTCATTCATTTTATTTTTTTTTATACTATGTATGTTTGTTTGAATTTAATTTTGTAATTTATGATGTACATGTACAGTGTATACGTGCACATTCCATTACCAAACAAAAAGTTGCCAAAAATAAGTACAGTCCGACCTCGTTTATCCGGCCGCATTGGGGCCGGCACCCATCCGAATAAGTGAAATGGCCGGATATGAGAGAAATGTAAATTTTCTATGCAAATGAATAGGGTAGGGCAGTCTATTGGCTGTAAAATTTATGTTTTCTTGGTGTAGTTGATGATTGCAAATGATCTTTTTATTTGTAAGAGATGAAATGAAATAAAATTAAACAGAAAATTGCCCATGGTGTTCCTGTTTCCAAGGCTTTTGGGTGAATTGCATGACCAACTGGCCGGAAGACAGGGCCGGTAAAAGAGATGGCCGGATAAATGAAGTTCGGATAAGTGAGGTCGGACTGTATAATAAATATTACTTGTTTGCCTACATATTACATGTACAGTGCATGTGAATTTTTATTCTGAATATTAACAAGAAACACTTAACAAAATATAAATAAACAATGATGTTGACTGTTAATGGCTGTGAAGTGTGTACTCATAGTGGAATGTTCATTCATCCGAGACAGATTTATAAAGACATACACTTGTATTTTCAATACATGACAGAACCAACAAAAATGTACATGTAGGTCTTACGTTAATCTACACGTGCATACATGCACATTGTAACATGATAACACATTTGCTTTTGATTTTCAAGAAGGAAACTGTAAGGTGAACCTAACATCCATGAAAGGAAATCCGCTTACTTGGATCCACGATTTATTTGAGACGCTTTGATTCCATAATTTGCTTCCTCCTGACTATCTTCTCAAAGTTCCTTCCTCCTCAAGTATTACTTATGTTATAATCACCAGGGAATTGCAAAACTTGTAAACTTTAAAGTTTTAAATTCCCTGGTGAACAAAACACAAGTTTATTGCTTTGTTTTTGTTCCAGGTTTTTTGCTGTTTTTTTTTATTGAAGGATGGAGGGGAAAGGGAGGGGTTTGGGACTTTGGGTTTGCTTTATCCAAGCATAATTTGCTTGCATCTTAATCTTAATTCTTAAAATGCATCTGTCATGTACAATTATGTAGGTAAGCATAAGCGAATGCTACAACATGTACACGTACAGTACCGCCCTGATGAAAAGCTCAACACTTTACCTTCAAAACATGCAAACATGTAAATTTGAGCCATGAGAGTGAAAAATTGAGTGTTGCCCTACCGTTTACACAGTCAAAACTTCCTGTCACAGATTGGAAAAGTGTTGTGTCTACATGTTACACTTTTCTATTGTCTTCCAATTAGTGGCATCCTGAAGGACCCTTTTTCCTTCACTAATCCTATGTTGGGATTAGTCTATTGTTCTTCAAGGAGTATATGTTATCTATGAGAGTGTGTGTATGAAGTTGTGTGTATGCTTTATAAGGTCAAAGGATTATTAACTGTTCCTTACAGGTTATCTACAACTGCTCTACACTCTACCTTACAAAAGTGTCAGCCTACCTTTTACACTATCTGAATTTCAAGGTAAAGCTTGGAATTTTGAGTGTTGAAGGTAAGACTTTCTTTTGGGCTTAACTGTAGGCTTCTACTCATTTTTAGCTCATTCAAATTACACAAGAGAGAAGATGGCTTGTTGCCATTTATTTACAGGAATTCATTTCCCTTAGTATTAAAGTGAAGGATAGTTCAATTGACGTTAATTTGAACAGTTCTAAACTTCTAATGGATTTCCTGGGTTGTCTGACGCTTTGGCATCCATTTTCAACCTGAACTTTCGATCCCTGTTTGGATGTACATGTAGGCCTTCATGAATACAAATTCTTTTTTATTCTGTATAGGTGAGATTTCCTCACAGTAATTTGTATTTTCAATATATTTAACCAGAGCTGTTTAGGATTTTCTACAGCTCTTTCAGAGCTTTCAGTGGAGCGTTTCATCAAGTGTCTTGTCAGTGATTTTTACCGACAAATTTGCTCTCAGCCAGTCAGATGCAAGGATTTCAGTAGCTTATAACAGGTGTCAGTAAAAATCACTGACAAAACACTTGATGAAATGCTCCCCTGGTCTTCTAAACAGCTCAATCATTCTCGATCTGCTCCCACATATTTTTTGCACTGCTAATTATTTAGAGTGCAGATTTCAAATGAGAGTTGCTGATAATATCGAAGGGTGTGTTATTATTATTACAATAGTAAATGCACAACATATTGTAGATGTATCTTCAGAGACAATTCAACATTCAACAACATTTCTAAAATCAAATAGTGTAATGAACCAACTTTCTGCATACAATTTGCTACACCCAGTATCTCAATTTTTTTCATGTACATGTAAAAGATTTCATACATAACATGTACTGTACAATTGTAAGAAAAAACACAATAAATAGCTTAACATTTCATATGTCTGGCAAAAATATGTTTTGTCTAGAAGACTCCTCTACATACATTGTACATTTTAATAAAATAATAATACAATGTACACGTCTTCCTCAAAGTTTGATACTATTTGCATGCAATTGAATGGAAAATAGAGTTCTTTGATCTCTGAAATCTGAATGGCCATCCCACAGATTTTCTGAGATAAGACCAAGCAAGTGGTTCACTGTTTATGGGGAACTAATCCGCAATGATTAAGAGCTATGGCAAAGATATAGCCACTGAAGATCGTTAGGGCTTTTAGGATTTTACCCTAAATGAAACATATCCTGGCAGAATCTTGATAGGAAAGGGCATTACGGGTCTTGAGATACTGTCCCAGTAGAGTGTAACTCAGAAGGACTAAAATAGCAGTAAATAATGAAGACAGCGTGAGGATGAAGAAAAGACTGTAAAGATTGTCATCGGAATGTTTATTGAACTTGTGGGGGTTCAAAATAGCCAAGATGCATTGTGGGTTCTGTTTACATGTACATGTAGGTAGTATGTTTAAGGGACAAATAAATTACATGTACATGTAGTATTCAAAGATCTTTTAATCAAACATTAATGCCCAAATTCATGATGATTTAATTAAAAATGGAACATATACTAATAACATTTTCAAATAAACTTAACAGATTTCTCCCCTATTTACTTCCCTATCCTCTTTCTGTTACAGTGTTCACGTACTTGTACTACTTACTCTACAATACTCTACACTGTAGTAGGCCTTTATGAACTCGTTCTGTGAAATATATAGTGTACTGTACATGTACTACAAGTAGCCGCATTGGTTTCTGTGTACCTCTTATTACCTTCCTTGTGTTCATTTCATTATGTGTTCAAATTGCATCACATTTTTTTGTTTTCAAATTTTCCGTATTTTTTTTTACTTGCTCATTCTTTTCTTCCTTACTTGTCTTTTCTCCTTCATTTCTTTATGTTTTTAGTTGCATGCAATGAATGAAACTCATCACTTTCTGTAAACATATTAAAAACTATATAAACAAAATAATCCAGCAGTATACTGTTTCAGTCATTCTCCAAACTAATTGCTCTACACACTTTTTCTTCTCTCTCTCTCTCTCTCTCTCTCTCTCTCTCTTCTCTCAAAGCCATATATTTCTTTCAAGGACTATTTGTTAAGTTGTTATTAACTAAGGGGATAAGGTCAATAACAATTACATATTATCTCTGCATTTTGGCAAAATGGATTGTAAGTATTAGTCATTTTAGACTCATCCACCTGCAGATTTGAGCTAGGTAGTACATGTACATATGCAGATTTGTGCAAATTTGTGAAAGTTGTACGGATTTGAGAAGAAAAAGCATTAGTGTAAAAATAACTGCAAGAGTTACATGAAAGGAGAACATGTACCTACAGAAATATACTTACCGGACAGAGGTTGGTGCTGTCTGCAATATATTTCCCAATGTGTTTGGCCTCGGCCGACACAGAGATACACAGGAGGAGGGCATCTCGAGCCTGCTGACCCATTAACCCTTCTCGATGGATGTACGGGATGAGCAGAGAGAAGAGGAGAAACTTTGCCGGCCCCTTGCTCGGACTGGCATGGAAGAGGAACTCAAGGAGGTTAGGGTCCTGGGAGAGAGAGATACAGAGAGCCTGGAGCAAGGGAATGAGCTGCCTCTCTGTATCCTCCCTGGCATATTCACAGCAGGCAAGCAGGAGCCGCAGCAACGGGTTGAGGATCGCAGGATGCATCAACACCGACTGCTTGCACTGGCCAATGATCAGCTCGTAGATCTTGAGGAGCTCCCGCTTGGCGTCCTCCTGGAATTCCCCGGCTCGCTCGCTCCAGATATAGAGCTTCTCCAGGATGTTCTCCTGGATCAGAATCTCCAGGAGTCTGCCGATGGTGCCCTGGGCAGGAGCCTCCTCTTCGACCAGGAGGTGCATCATTTGGATCGTGTAGTTGACCACCGTCTGGACATCGTCGTGGCTGACCTTCGACCAGGTTCGGCGGTTGTTGAAAACCTTGTTGACAATCGTCTGGATCTGCTGCCAATGGTTGAGGTAGACCTCAAGACGTACTTGCTGTGCCTCCACCTCAGGAGACAACGCCCTCTGTTGTGAATGGTGATTCGCTGGGGGAGGCGGAGAACTCACCGTGGGTGTGGCGGTGTTGCTCCGCTTCCTTAAAAAGCGACTCATGATGTGAGTTTGTTTGTAGCACAATTCTAATGTACAAATTCACGAAGGGCTGTGTTTGCTTTTGTCACAACTAGAACACAACTGTGAATTCCATGTTAAATAAATATTTTGGTGTTACTTCCTCTGATAAATCCTTTCCTCAAGTTACACCTTCCATTTCAAGAACTTGCCCTCAGTATAGCAGCATGTTGGATTCCCTGAAGAGGATGTAAGAAAGAATGTTGTTATCTAATAAATCTAAACTTTATGAAAAAAAAGAGAGAACAAGGTCATAGAAGATTTAGAAACTATAGACTATACAGTGTAGCTTCTAAATGTTCTATGGCTACATGTATGTTCTCTTTAAAAAAAATACAATTGTGTCTGAAACTAGAAATCTTGCAACTGGTCACACTGAATACAAAATTAATCTACATCACTTTCTTTTTCTTTAATGATAGGACCTCCTGTTTTTAATCGCACAGCGAAAGCTACACATGAACAGTAAGTAAATCCACATCATTGCCCCCATAAAGTGTAATTTCTTTCATATTTCTCATTATCCGATCGTTGAAACTTGAAGTTGTAAGTTTGGATGTGCAGGAAGAAGAAGATTTTAGCAAACACAGAGGGTAGTCTAGTTTGCAATTGCAAGGTTCACCGTGTGTGGAAATTGAGGATACTTGCCCACTGAAAGATTTGTTTACTCATCTCTCTGCTGGGGAGCTAGCTTCTCATGTATGGCCTGATGTTCAAATGCCATATATATTTCATTTAAAAAATCAAGCCCATAGGCTAGTCTCTGACCTTGGCATCCGACTGATCTGTGAGTGTGACCACTTGTACAAGCTTATCTGAAGATGAAGTGTAACTCTGCCTTTGGCTTAGACCGAAAAATCAGTCTATTTCATTCGGGAATATGCTCCGCTGAGACTATGTCTGGCTTCACGGAATCCCTCTCCTTCATAGACCGAAGTCTGCCCTACATGTAAGCACTCCCGTTTGGGTCTTGCATTATGTGCTTACCTATGATTGGGACCTGGCTAGGACTTGCATATGCGCGCTCACTAGTACTTACACTGTATATTCTGTTTGCCTGACAGATTCACTTGCGATAACCCCTTTGACAACATGGAAAAACGGGGTAAAATTTTGGTAAATCTGGGGCCTGTAACAAAGAGATAAATTAATCTTACGATTGATATCAATTGTACATGTAAGTCTATGGCAAACCATGTACTGAAGAGTTACAATTGATCGTAAGATTGATTGTATCTCTTTATGTTACAGGCCCCAGTCTGGAATTATTTCAAAACTCAGGTGAGTCCAATATATTAAGTATAATGAGAAATATGAGAAATATGAAAGAAATTACACTTTATGATATTTTGATATTTTGTCTATTTTGTTTTCATTTCCGACTTTCATTTTGTCGTAAAGCGTAAAGAGGTTTTAGAACACAATCACAAGCATCATAGCAAGTATGATATTAGTTGACAAAAATCTTGAAATAGAAGTCAATAATCACATTAAGAATGTTGCTTGAGAAATATAGTCAATACTCAGTATTTTTATCATTATTTTGATTGCACGACTAGCACTATACTTGTCATGCTTGTCCAAAAATGTTGCACTTTTCATGTGTCCTGGTGATAAAATAACCCCTACCCTATTTTAAGTCTATTTCATCCTTCCCATAAAAATGATGGGTGTAAGCGTTTAAGGGTGGGCGTATCATGCGTACAACTGTATAGACACGCGGGAGGTAGGAGACCAGGGCTTTAGCCAGGATTCTAAAATTGGGTGTCCAAATTAAAAAGCAGGGTGTCCAAAAAATTGGGCGAGCGCAGTGAGCCGTTCAGGGGGTCCAGGGGGCAGCGCCCCCGGCGGGGGTAAAAGGGGGCAGCGCCCCCTTTCCGCTGGAAATTTTTCATTATTTCTATCTAAAAAGACACTGTTTCCTTGCTTGTTTACTCCTAGCTTGCTGGAATTATCCCCTCAGTGTTTAAGGTAAAAACATGTTGAAGTTACACATTCTGATGATTTGTTTTCCCTACATGAATGTAAGTTTTCATTATACATGTATTAATGTAAGTATTACTTTACCACCAAGTTAACACTGTACCAATGGCAACCAAAAAATTTTTTTTCGCCAGCCCTCCAAAAGTCGCTCAGTGGGGGGGGGGGGGGGTGTTATGGGGTCCAGTTCCCCTCCATAATTCTCTGACAAGCAAAAAAAAAAAAAAAAAAAAAAAAAAGGTTTCCTGGTCGAAAAGGGGGGGGGGCACAATCACAAATAGGGGGGGGGACAATGCATTGTTTTCCCTCAAAGGGGGGGGGGGGGGCACAGGCCGGGATTGCCCCCCCTAAATCCGCTCCTGCGTATATGTACGTACGTACATAAATACACTGAATGCGCACAGTTCCGGGCGATTTTTCTTTTCCAATTTGTTTTCCGCGGATACCATTTCACTTGATGAGGATCAATCTCGCGCGATAAGTAAAGAACCCCGTCATAAATCCACCGATTTCTTGAGTTTTAGCGCGTTTTCGGTGACTCTGTTCCTCACAACCCGACTTGAGCGCCGCGTGACTTTAAAAAATGGCACTAATTCCGTATTTTTGAGGCAGGCTTTGGCTTTACATGTACAGATTGATTTTTTGAGGTGACTATGGACTTAATGTGGTAAGGAACAATTTCTCTGTGTGGTGTATCCGGTCGTAGATCTAGCGATAGTCTCATTACACGGATGATGATAATTTTTAGACCTCTCATTGTAACAGTGATAATGCGTTTCGGAAAGAAAATTTTCACAAAAGGTGTCGCGCAAAGACTAAGTAGCTACAGCCTAGACCCGTACGCACGTACGATACTTGTTTGCGGGAGCGTTTACGACTTCGACTTCTGCTGAGAAGCCGAGGATATAAATTATCGTGAATACAAAACATCTTTACAAAAACTGAAAGGGCGTCCATCAAATGATTTTTAAAAGGCATCCTGCAAATTGATCTTTAACTATTAAAAGGGCGTCCATCAAATGAGTTTGATCAAGGCGTCTTGCAAATTTTGCTGGGCGTCTTCCAGAAGAAATGGGCGTCCAAAAGACGCCCAGACGCCTCGCTGGCTAAACCACTGTAGGAGACGGAGATAAAATATGAGATA
This sequence comes from Heliocidaris tuberculata, assembly GCA_025618425.1. Lineage (NCBI taxonomy): Eukaryota > Metazoa > Echinodermata > Echinoidea > Camarodonta > Echinometridae > Heliocidaris > Heliocidaris tuberculata. The sequence continues at coordinate 29,691,133 of CM046846.1, read as the reverse complement.
AAATCCGAGATTAAAAAAAATGTGGTCTCAGAATACCAATTTTTTGAAAGAGATAAAATAAAAAATTTAGAGATAAAATGGTGCTCAGAATTCCACCTCTGGGGCCCGGCCTGTAACATAAAGAGATAAATCAATCTTACGACTGATATCAATTGTGAATTGTAAGTCTATTGCAAACCGTGTGCTAAAGAGTTACAATTGATTGTAACTGTAGTAGTGTAAGATTGATTTATCTGACTACTGACTAGATTCAATATCTCTTTATGTTAAGTTATGTTACAACTGCAACCCCTTCTCAATAAAGTGATAAATATCCTAATGCACTACTTTAAATTGTGTTAGTCGTGTATATTAGTTGTATCTAACGTTATATGTATAGCATTCCAAATCACAGCAAGTCCAGCAGTGACGTGAAGCCATGTTCAAAATCCCTGTTGCTTCTGGCTTGGGCGACTGCTTATAGTGTAAGCTTGGCCTTCATCACCGCCCAGCCACAGGGGATGACACAGCCACAGGAGTGGCACAGCGGTGGTTTAGGGAACGACTCAACGAGCAGTCAACGAGATCTGCGAGGCGACGGGTGGAGAACAAAAGTAATTTTTGTATTACTTACCGATATTCATTTGAAGGTATTCTTATATCCTTCAATTATTTGCTTTTGAGAAAAATTGTCATCGTCATACAGAGTTAAAAATGGTCGAATCCTTTCTTTTACAGTAAAAACAAGGCAGCAATTCATCAGAGTCCCATAGTATCGTGTTACATACGCCCTCTTGAAAACATTTCACGAAGCCAAACAGTGTTCATTCCCTGATCCTGAGATGGCGCTATAGCAAAAATGCATAGAGGTCATAGAGTTCAGTGATAGAGATCCTATGCAAAAATGCATTGATCGAGATGGCAGAGATCGATGATTGAGATCCTAATATAACAGACAACTCTATGCAAAAATGACAAAATAAAGCACAGGAATGAATTTCAGAAAATAAAACTGAATATTATAATCTCATGCAATTCATTTAAAAAGTTTGATTTTTCTTGTAAAAATTTTCAGTGATGGAGGGGTAATTTTACCTTTTCGACAGCCCCTCATATTGTAGGTGCACCAGCGATGGGATCTGGGGCATGCTTTCACAGAAAAATTGAAAATAATAATCCAATGTTCCTCTTTTGGACCTGCTACACTCATTTGTTTTTACTGGACCAGCGAAATGGGGAAGTACAAGTAAGCCGGTCATGCGTTATGCTAGATACGCCATTGTTTATTGTAATTGACTGTGGGTTTATCAGACAGAAATCGATTCAATGCAATTAGTTATCTATGTATTTATCATTCATCAGGGTATAGCCTTAGAAATGAGTCCCAGACTAATTAGGGCCCTGTGCAAAAAACAAAACAAAACAAAAAACAAAAAATAAAAACCACAACAACAACAATGCAAAAAACAATGCAAACAATTATATACAAAAAAATTTATTGAATTATAATTTATACAGCAACAATGAAATAATACATACAATTTAAAATACATATACATATAAATATTGATGAGTTTATTATGCATATATACATCACGATGTAAACCAACTTATATATAAACCAATGACCATTTCATTTTGGGGGAGGGAGGCGCACGAACCTATTCATTATCAGGTGGATAATTCTTAATCTCCACTTTGTATTTTCGAATCATTAATTTTATCTATTAAACTATGCACACAAAAAAACGATGTACATTTTGTTATTCGTGGAAAACGGTATATATTTCTTTCGCTATTTTCAAGTAAATCCCGGTAATCGAACCCCATCGAGCAGATTGTCAAAGTTTTTATATACGATGCCGATGTGCTTACAATGGTTTTACTGATCCAGAGACATAATTGCCCCGCCCGCCCTATTTGTCAAAGCCTACTATGAGGGTAAGGGCTTAATTAGGCCGGGGGTTGGGGATTAGGTCGGGGGTTAGGGTTAGATATCAGTGATAATCGACTAATACTGGATTTTTTACATTCATCTGAAGCGTTTTATAGTGCCCAAAATCCTAATGAGCGAGGCAATCCCCCTCGCCCCCCCCCCCCCCGCCCCGCCCTGCTGATTTGAGAAGCCGTACATTTTTTACATGGTCAATTAAGCAGGCCTTGTTTGCAATTAAAAAGGTTACAATAAATCGTTAATACATAAAGTATAAAGCAAAATAAAAGTTTATATCAAAAATCTGTGTGCATTTCATAGATCAAGAAATAAGACCAGGATATATAGGCCTATACCAGTACTGTAATTTTGTATAATGATCTTATCATTCCTATCTGGGGGACAGGGGCGGATCTAGCTTTTTTTCAAGGGGGGGGGGTTTGAGGGGCTGAGCTGGGTATTGCGAAGGAGTGTAGCAACCGAGCCCGAGCGAGCGAAACGAGTGAGGGGGGAGGGTGTGGGAGGGGGGATACCCCCCTCCCACAGTAGGGAGATTTTTCATTTTTAGAGTTGCCAGCTTGCGATTTTAAGCATACTTGCATGCTCTATTTTTTCTCTTTTTTTCCCAAATAATTGGGGGGGGGGGGGAGGACTACAGCCCCATCCCCGCCCCCCCCCCCCCCGGCCCTGGCTCCGCGGTCCCTGGGTTTGTCCCAACGGCGATGCAGAGCATCGTCCACAATGCGCGAAATGGCGATGTCTGTGAGCCGCGTAGCGTCGCGCCGATTTTAATTTTTGTTTGTTTGTTTGTTGTTGTTTTTTTGTTGCTATTTGAACCCCTGTAAGTGATGTTTTCCTGGCATCTACTAACGCAATGGAGACCATAAAAAGCAGTCCATAATAACGTCTTTTTAAATCAAGTAACAGTTTAATACACAGCTATATCCAGAGTTATCGTGTGTTTGGTTATCAACTTAATAAGTTACCAGATGAGTTGAATAATATTATATCTTCTCACAATATTTGCACTTGAAATTTTCCTCTCCAGTGTGTGTTATTTCTTTTTGGTCAAATTCTAACTAAATGTTTAAAAGTCAAGATACTAAAGAAAAGTAACTGGGAATATAAGAAAGATTCGTGATAAAAAGGTAGATTTATGACAGTTTAACATTATGTTGACTTGTATAGTACCACAAATCTTAAATATAGGTAACCTCTATGATGTAAATGATTATACTGGCCATGCCAGTGAAGTAGAAATCAAAATTAAGTTCAACTAAATGTTGCTTATTCAGCCAATTGAAGGTCACGATGTAACTTTCGTGTGATGTAACCGTAAACGTACGTTATCATACGTAAAAATTGTGTGTAGGATATACGTAACAACTATCCAAATTGGTAGCAAACTTAAATTTACACCATATATATGAGGTTCTGTGTGAGCTTAGCAATCATTTTTAAGGCCAAAATTGTATTCAAACAACGTTAATGTAACATACGTTACCAATTTGAAACATACATTATGGCCAAATCACATATCGTTAAAAATCGTTAACAGACGCCTGACTAGATGAGATGCTTTTTATGTTCACAAATGTTTTAATGGTTTTAATTCTTTCTTGTTTATTTATTATAACCTTCCGTTACCAACTTTGAAACTAACTAGTCATCATGTGAAATATTGATGGTATTACGTAATAGTGTAACATACCGTTTGTCACATCACGTCAGATTTTTATGCGCAGTAGAGCTATAATTTCACATCTTTTCTCAATGAATGTGTTAATGAATATCGATGAGTGATATAAAACAACTAAGCTATTGGCTACTATTCTATCACAATGATATGTGCATAGAAAAAGTAACACATGTTCACTTGGTAGTCGGGGGGGGGGTTCTGAATGGGGGGGGGGGGGGGTTAAGACCTATTGCCCGAGGCTGAGCCTGAGACAGAGTGCTATATAGGAACATATTGTGTGAGTCTGGACATATTATGATGGCGTTTTCCTATACACATTAAATGTTTACTTGGCAGCCCAAGGGGGGGGGGGGGTTAAACCCCCTAACCCCCCCCCCCCCGTAGATCCGCCACTGGGGGACTTCATGTCAAAGAAACAAAACAATTTTTTTTTTTTTTTTTTTTTTTTTTTTTTTTGTTGAAAAAATCCCCACCCCAGAGTGCTGCTGGAAAGGGCAAGAGCGATTTCATAAAACATGATAGTATCCCCGGGATAATTTTTTTTTTCATCGGAAATTCTTATTTTTTCTCCTTCCTCTTCCCCGCCATCATCTCAATACGAAAATCATGGATCCGCCCCCTGCTATTATGCTTTGTTTGGTACAATCGAGCGAGCGACACCAAGAGAGAGAGAGAGAGAGAGAGAGAGATTGAATGAGAGGAATAAATAAACATATGAGAACCAAATCAGAATTATGTTTTAAAAGAACATATGGATTTGGTTATAAAAAGAAGGGGAAAAAACAACAAGAAGAAGAAGAACAACAAAAAAAATATTAGTGAAGATGCAAATGAATAAGTTCAAAAGTTTTCCAAGGCATGCCTTTCTGCCAGGAAGACAGTACTGTGGTCATGAAACCACAACAATGATAATCATAATAATAATAATACAGGGTCACGGTGCGCGCGCTATTATTAGAATGTCAGTGCGGTTTGTAAAGGCCACCGCACACTACACGACCTGAGGTCGTACGACCTAGAGGTCATACGACCTAGTCCACGACCTCGCAAAAATTCAACATGCCAAAACCTGGGACCTGATCGTGCGACCTGGTCCTACGACCTGAAACTTGGGTGTTTGGTGACGTCATACCGTAGTTCGGAAGGTCGTACGACCTCAGGTCGTGTAGTGTGCGGTGGCCTTAAGCCTATTTAATTTGTCTATGGTTTGTACACGTATGTTTAGCTGGAGCGAATAACTCTACTAAACGACTAGGCGGAGTCTAAAGCTGTAATTGCCAATCGTAACACCTATTTCAAATTATTACTGATTAGAATCGCATAAAAATAGTATATTTTACACGAAATTGTAGTAGGCTTGAACATATACATACACGAGACTGTTTCTAATTCCACGGCGAAATGGTCTTTTCATGAAAGTCTGCTTTAGAAAAATTTCGCATTTCAACCCTCCAAAAACTGTATTTCTAATGCATTTACCTTGCAAAATATGGCCGGTGTCATGGTCGATCTGTTCCGGGTTCCGGCGGAACGAAACGACTAGTCGATTCGTTCCCCGGAACCAAGCGACTAGTCGATTCGTTCCAGTGGACTCAAACGACTGATATCACTTTTGGCCGATACGTAACGAAAGCCGCCGTTTGGTTCCGACATTAGTTTTCCATTGGGGCAGTATTGTTTACCTGCATACTTCATTTTCTCCCTTTTTTCATTTCTTTTTCTTTTCTTTTTCTTTTCTGTTTCTTTTCTTTTTCTTTTTCTTTTTTCCTTTGCGCAGAATGGGGGGGGGGGGGGCTACTGCCCCCCAAGCCCTCCACCAGTACGCCAGTGATGTATACAGTGTATACAGTGGCGGATTGGGGGGGGGGCAATCCCGGCCCGTGCCCCCCCCCATTTTGAAAGAAAACAATGCATTGTGCCCCCCTATTTTTGATTGTGCCCCCCCCCCCTTTTAGAACAGGAAACCTTTTTTTTTTTTTTTTTTGCTTGTCAGAGTATTATGGAGGGGAATTGTACCCCATAACCCCCCCCCCCCCCCCCCCCCAACTGAGCGACTTTTGGAGGGCTGGCGAGACCAGAAAAATATGGGTCTCCCTCCAAGCAGTTTCCCAAAGTTGACAATCCTCCATTTGTTTGCCCCCCCCCCCCCTTATACGAAATCCTGGATCCGCCCCTGAGTGTATATATGCTTATTCATATCTTAAGTCCATCTGTAATGGCCTGATGGGCAGTGGGTATCCAGGATTTTGTGAAATGTGCTTATCTTGTTTCACTCTCTATTTCCAGCAAAGATTTTTTTTTTTTTTTTTTTTTGTCACTAAAACCTGGGGGATGATTGTATACACCCTGCTGTCTTTGCCCCTTTCACGTAGGGATCCCATTTGGAAGCATCTAAAAGAGTTGAATAGTTCACAATACAGGTCACATGTATGATATGCAGTATGCTATGTGTTTCATGTATTAAAGGGTAAACATATGTATACTCTGTTCTAGCTTATATTGTTGTATTTACTGTTGCACCTTAACTGTCAAAATGACAAAATTCGCGAAGAGTACATTTTTCTATACAAAATTCGTAAATAGGCAACAGTGTCCGTTCTGTTGGTGTGGCTGATTTGGAGGACTTTGATTGGTTACAAAAGGCGACCAGAAGAGTACATTTTTCTTTAGGGGTGTTACCATGACATGATGCTTGAGCACAATAGAGATTCGGATCGCATGAGCGGCTAAATATCTCGTCGATTGGTTCCAAGGAACGAATCTCCAGGCCGGAACCAATCGCCTATGACGCTCGCATCGACTCGACCAAAGCGGATCCAATCGGCGGGTAGACATTCAGTCGATTGGATCCTGTGGAACCAATCGCCTGCTCGGAACAAATCGCCTATGACACCGGCGCATAATCCTTAATGATATTTCTTTCTCTCTTTTTCGTTTTTTGCGCCCCCTTCAAGTGCCGCCAGCGGCCATAGACAAATTAATGCTCCCCCTTGCCCCAGTAGATACACTCTCAGAAATGTTGGTTAAAATCATTAGGTTGTTTAAAATATGAACCTGCCAACTGTTGGTTAAAAAAAATTGTATGTAAAACATAAGAGGATTTTTTTTAACCAACAGTTAGGTTCATATTTCAAACAACCTAAAATCTTTTCTGAGAGTGTACGCCACTGCACCCCGATAATATTTTAAAAAAACAATTACGGTTGTGTAAATAAAAACATCGCAATAAGAGTATTTTACTGTTTGCAGGACAAGCTAAGAAAGAAAAAAAGAAAAAGAAAAAAGGAAAGCGTTTCAACTTTTTAACTTTGTCTATAAGGCACTTCATTGTTGTTGTTATTGTTGTTTACAAGAATAAAACCTTTGAACTATTCACTCTTAAAACAATCTAGTCAAACTTGATTGATTGAATGGTTTATTTGGATAAAAAATACAACAAGAACAGTTCAAATTCATTCACATTGGCAGTCACATAACTGAATTATTGAGAATGAATATACATAAAGATAGCATCGTATTACATTGCAAAATTAATATAATTATTTCATTACTGAGTATATACAGTATAGTACAGTATAATATATATATATATATATATATATATATATATATATATATATATATATAATGAGAATGTCTTAGAGGCTACTTTAAACTTATATATATATATATATATATATATATATATATATATATAAATACATATATATATATATATATATATATATATATATATATATATATAAGTTTAAAGTAGCCTCTAAGACATTCTCATCAAATCCTCGGCAAAATCATGTATAGTAAGAAACAGGTACAATTTCTATTTAGCTTTAAAATCAACCTATATCGTACAGATGAAAAAAAAGAGGTATATAGACAATTAAATCGTTATATAATAGCATTACTTCATCGGTGAGATCCCATTTGAAAAGTTCACCCCATCAGCATCATTCAAGTACTATTTGAAAAATTTTAAGTGGAAAAAAGACAATGTAACATTGATTAGGGACGAAGTATTCCTTCATTCATTTGTTTTCCATACAGTTATGTTTGAAGCGTATTATTACAAAAAGATATCAAAATATTAAACAATTAAGTATGCATATTGATAAACAAACACGTTATTACTATAGTCTTAATCATTATTTTAAAGGCCAAGTCCACATTAATATCAAGTTGATTTGAATAAATAGAGTAAAATGAAACAAGCATAACAGTGAAAATTTCACTGAAATCGGATGTAAAATAAGAAAGTTATGGCATTTTGAAGTCTTGCATTATTTCTTGAAGCAAAGCATTATGCATAACATGCATGGGCGGTATATGCAAATGAGTGAACCGATGATGTCACACACTCACTTTTCCTTATGTATTTTATATTACATGAAATTTCAAATATTTCAATTTTTATGGATGTGACAATAAAGAATCTCTCCCTTATCAAAATAAGTTACAATAATGATGATATTCCATATAAAGAGTCAAACCATGTTTTTCATTATTGAAGCAAAAATGTGAAATATATGATATTTCATATAATAAAATACATAAGGAAAAGTGAGTGTGTGACATCATCGGTTCACTCATTGCATATACCGCCCATGTTTATCACTGTTTCAAGAAATAATGCAAAACTTCAAAATGCTGTAACTTTCTTATTTTACATCCGATTCAATAAAATTTTGTTATGCTTGTTTAATTTTACTCTATTTATTTAAATCAACTTGATGTTATTGTGGACTTGGCCTTTAAAAGACTTGGATACGCCAATTTGACCAAAACAACTATTCCCACGGGCACCTGCATGCACTTTATATTATAGACAAAACTACCAGCTTCGGGTCTGAAGTGAACAGAATCCCAGTCAAAATGAACAGAATCCTAGTAAAATGAACAGAATCATATAGTCAGAATGACTTATAGAATCTGATAAAGAAAATGTGACCAGGCGATCTCATGGTCAAAAAATGACTAGACGTTTTTATATATAGCGTAGTCGATTAATAGTGGGCCTGTATTATACTGCTACACTGTTTAGACTTTACTTTACTTCTATACAAACGCTAACATTGTACAAGTGCAAAGGCCCAGGTACTTATACTGATGGTATTTTGGTATTTTATTATATATAAGAAACTTCATTGACATTGACATCAATGTTTTGTTTTACAATACAAAGCATTTAAGAAAATTAACAATTACATGGAAATGAAGTGGGGAAAATAGAAAATTATTGGCAAATCGTAATCATATTAATAGGACGACAACTCAGATTTAACATGTGACAAATCATATAACATAATCAAACTGGATATCATGCCCCCGTTGCATAAAACTTACCATTAACGGTAACTCTGCTATCAATGGCAACTACCATGGTAACATCACTCAACAGCCAATCAAAATCAAGGTTTTCATGGGAGTTACCATTGATGGCAAAGTTACCGTTAATGGTAAGTTTTATGCAACGGGGCCCATATAAACAATGCAATAGAAAATCATAATAGGACTAAAATATGAGACAAATCATTTGAATATTGTATTGATGACATGGGTCAAAACATAATTGGTTTACCAGAATAATTAATCTAGGCTAGTTCAGTCATTTCTTAAAAAAAAAAAAAAAAAAAAGGGCCTCAGTAATTATAATCAGTATTTTTTGAGCAAATTAGTTTATGCCACCGATCTTTTTTGTCTCATTAAAAATGATGAATCATTTTTTTAAAATTTATTAATTTAATTTTTTGTCTTTCATATTTCTTTATCCATGCTTGGCGGCGTTAGAACCGGGGTCGATTGTACCATATCATTTGCCTATACATTTGTTTTCCTCTCTCGCTTTTTTAAACTCTGAAGTCATTTAAAGGGGAAGTTCACCCTGAAGATTACTTGAGTTTAAAAAATGCAGAAAAAATAAAGAAAAATATTGGCGAAGGTTTGATGAAAATCGGTCAAATAATAAAAGAGTTATGAGTATTTAAAGTTTTGGATTCGTGACGTCACATGCGAGCAGCTGCCCATTGGTCATGTAATAAATATTCCATATATTCGCATTTTTTTTTACGTTCCACGATAAATTAATATTGTTTCTTTTCAGAATCTAGTATTGAATAACATTTCTGACAATATATCAAATGCACAGACGAAAATATTCTAAATTTTCTGAGAAAACTGTATTTTATCTAATATTTATCACATTACATAATGGAGGAGCTGCTCGCATGTGACGTCACAAAATCAAAACTTCAAAAGTCCATAACTCCGTTATTCTTTAACGGATTTTGTCCAAACTTTCGCCAATATTTTTCTTTATTTTTTTCCGCATTTTTTTTCAAGTAATCTTCGGGGTGAACTTTCCCTTTAAAGAGGCAAACAATGCTTCAGAAAACCGTGGACATGGTGGACCCTCTACCCCCTTAAAAAGATTCTTCTGAACTCTGTGCCCCATAACAAAACGCTCTTTCTTGCCCCTAACCTGTTCAATCCTTTGAGAAATAGATCTCATCAGGAACATTATTTTCTTAAAACATTCTAATAAACGTTTGCAAAGTTTAATAGGGCCATATATCCATAATCGTTTAGGCCTGCACGGACACCACATTCCGTGGTTTATACAGCTGATCTCTATTTTTCCGTATAGACTCAGTTCAGTATTTATCATAGAGATAATATAGTATGTATCTCTATGGTATTTATACACCCACCATCGATCACAGTACATGTATATCACACCCACTGTAATAAAAAAAATGAAATAAAATAAAATTCCATCTATACGGTGTACCGTACCAGTACTAGAAATATTTCCTGTAACCCCTCCCCACTCTACAAATATTTCAGTGCCCCTCCCCCTCCCCGACTTTCGAATAAAGGTCTACATCACTGAACTCTATATAGAGTTCAGTGGTCTACATATACTTTTTTTTTTACTGCTCTCTAAAATTTTCTCTAGATTAAATTATATGATCTCTATATTGGCAACGCATATAGACTTGTACATGCCAGCCGGTTTTGTGAAATTCCGTTTGGTACTGTATCTGTTTCGCTGTCAAGCTGCAGCAGTTTGCAATGCCAAGTACGTACTGTCGTGTACGTGTTTAATAATTACACGTTAGTCATTATTTTTACATCGAAATTGAAAGTTGAACGTTTGAGTTGCAAACGTGTCCAGATCATGGTTAGCATTCGGGGATTAGTTGATTTGTTGCCATTATTGGATTCAATTGCAAATGCAATCCCCTAATTTGACTGGAAAAGCGAGGTTCCGTTCCTTGGGCTTTGCCTTTCTGAAGGGGAGGCTTCCTGACAGTTTATGCCAAGAATTTTCTGGAACTCAACCTGATAACTTTCCCAGCTATGACTATGTGCCTTTTTTGGAATTTAAACTAGATTCTACTGGATTATAATAGGAGATCTCTTGGAAAAGGAATAAACATGGCATCAGTGAGCGTATACCGCAAGCAGAGGCTGTCGAATAGAGCTTACCGAGATATCTATGCAATTCCTGTCTTCATAATGTTCGTGTGGACCACCTGTGTCTGTTTATGCGTGGTGGGGCAGTTTCCGGTCGATTCCACCCCGCCTGCTCCGGCGTCAGTCAACGCCAGGAGAGGTAGTGGAAGTAATTCTGCTGCACCGGTGGATAGATCTTTTGAATACCCAGGTTTGTAGGGAATTTTTAAAAAAATGATTAGAGTAAACTCATTTAGAATATTTTTTTGGGGGGCTACATCTCCAGACTTTAGGCTTTATTTTATGATCTTGATTATCAGTTTTGTCTTAACTTATAAGGGTTTGCATTGCTACACTGTTGTATAGTCAAGGATTGTAATTCCGAACAGATTGTATTACCGAACGTGTACTGTTAAGCGCCTAAAATGGGTTTTCATACGCGTGGGATTACGCGTATGAAAACCACACTATTGAAACAAAGGTTGTGTCTTTTTCCCATAGGTTTCACACGTTCGGAAATACGGTACCTTTTTCAAGGGACCAAAACGCCGCATCGTTGGGAAGGGATTCACTCGGAAGGGAATATCGTATTAAATCTACGTTGTCTTTTTAAAATTCCATCAAATTCTTTTTCTGTAGGACTTTGAGCATTCATTATGTAAGTTTGACAGATATTCGTTTGATATTTTATTCGCTATCGTTGATTTTCTGAAAAGTGTTCGGACACTGGATCCACTACCATACTATCACATATTGTTAACACACTAAGATATTGCACTATTAAGGTTATGACTGAACACTGCTGTATGGGAGTAAGATGAAATGAGCTAGAGGACTTTGGGGAAGGCTAGGCTGCCTAGCTATGGTTTTAGTTACAGATTTCTCTAAATAAAGTTGTGTATTGTTTTAGTTTAAACCTATAATATCCTGTCTAAAGTCTATTCTTGACCAGGTGTATATTCCAACCCTTTCAAACTTTGTCTTTGTGAGATCTAGATCATAGATGATCATGATTTAGAAATATAGTCTAGTCTAGATCCATTTTTTAATGAGTTGAGTTGAGTTAATTTATTGACTCTTTTTACCCCCTTTTCTTCTTCCTGGTGAGCGACCGCAATCAACTAGTTGATTATTATGTCACTTTGAAAAGAGGTCGGCGTAGCACATTGCAGTAATTTATTTTCTTGATAACTTCAATTGACTTATCTTGTTGAGAGTAAATAAAAACCAATAAACAAATAAATAAAAAATAAAATAAAAATGGTGTTGGCTGGGCGATCACTCCCGTCTCGAGGCCCTTGACACAAAAGCGTCAATGGTACTGGCCTCGATGACGTCCTGTGGAAGTCCCCTTTCGGCCCCCTTTCGGCCTTTGGGGTATGAGAGTACAATTAAAAAAATCATGATGAACGAATCAAGGTGTATGGCTAGAGTGCCCATGTCTGTGCACCTTGCATAAGTGTGAGTGACGCAGTGCCCTTGTCTGTGTACATGCATAACTGCACGATTCTGATAAAACAAAAGTACATGCAACGAACACAAAATTTTCATCTTTATCATAGCGATAGGTATTCATGCAAAAACGAGTCAAAATATTGAAAAAAGGTTTTATTTCAGACAATTTATTCACAAGCCTCAAAATGTTGTCTTTCACGTCAATACTCCCGAACTGCGTGTGAAATAATGAGTGCGCAGACATGGACACCACTGTTTGTTGAAATGACAGAGCCGCCATTTTTTGTGAAAATGGCATTGTTCTTGCTCTAATTTTGATGAGATTTTATGCGAAATTACTCTTCAGAATATCAAGAATACAGTAGTCTACTGGAAGATTAAAGAAATTCTTGTTCATTTTCATTTCAGGTCAAAATCTTAGGTGCACGGACATACTATACATGTGCATGTACATGTAGAGCTCCCCATCATGTAATATAAAATGCAGATAAACAATACATAATAAACAGAATGTAGAGTTTTGGCAAGCCCTCAGTCAAAAACTTTTCGTCAGATTTCTTAGATTTTTGTTGATAAATAGCAAGATAAGAAAAAAATAATTTATATATGCCGCGCCAGGCACGTAAGCTCCTAACAACGTCAGCATTTTACATGTTTTAATGAAACCTTGACAGTCATGAAAGTGGAACATACATGTACAGATGAGAATGAGATATAGTTCTAGAGCTCTAGAATAGACTGCTTCAGTAATGTATTCAAATTTTATACATACCTTTCAAACAAAGGTTGTTTTTGACAACCTGAAAGCTTGCCCTAGGCTAACTCCAGGGAGCTCCAGGTACAACTAACCAAAATCTTCCTCACCCATGGCATTAGTTTGGTCGGTCGCATCGCTTAATTTCGGCAGGTAAGATAAAAATTTGTAGTTACATTTCAAGAGAATTATTGTAACTATCCAGCAGGCACTTTGATTTCACGATTTGACGATTACATGTATTTCACGATTTGACAATTATTTCAATGAAAAAATGGAATTTCCTCGCCGAGCAGATCAAGTCATTTGAATTGACGATACATTACGGGGGAAGATTGGCTCGGCGAGGAAAGTCCATTTTTTTCATTGAAAAATCGTCAAAAATGTTAAATCAAAGTGCCTGCTGGATAGTTACAGTAATTCTCTTGAAATGTAAGTACAAAATTTCATCTTACCTGCCGAAATTAAGCGATGAGACCGACCAAACTAATGGGCGAGGAAGACTGCGGTTATTTGTACCTTGAGCTCCAACGCTATATGCATTGGAGCTCCCTGGAGTTAGCCCTAGGCTTGCCGGACACAGCAACAAGTTATGTATGCAAACTGGATTCCAAGCATTGAGGCTCATTTATAATAAAAGCATGTTTGAATAGCTCGTCACTACATGTACAGATGCTCAGAGAAGAAATGTGCATAAATTTGAAGACATTACAGAACCGGTCTATTGAATCTTTCTAATCTCCATGGCATGCATCTTGGACCTTTTCATGACTCAATATTTATCATAATATAATCATTACACCTTACGATTTACCTAAACCCACTCATGTGACCAAACCTATGACATCACCCCCATGATATAGTTTTGTTTTCATTGACACAGAATGTAGCACAAAAGACGTTGCCTGCATCGAGGAGCATAGAGAAAAAGACAGACTTGGAAAAGAGGCTATCATGATGCTTCATAGACAGATGGATGATGACCATGATGGTGATGTCGAACCCTCGGAAAGTGATGAGGTCAGTAGTTTGTAGAGGATAGCCCACTACTTTGTGCAATTGCATAAGGGCTGGGGAGTGTTTCATAAAGCTGTTTGTAAAGTTACAGACTTTACGGACGAGTTGAATATGAAGTGCCAGATAGGATGCCCAAAGTTTTTCCTGATGTTTTAACAAAGTGTGGCTGTATTTCCACTAACCTCAATTAAATTATGGCAAGAAATAAAATTTGCATTAAAAATGGTTGTTTGAATAAGAATGTTAATCTAAATCTGCACAGTTCAGCTTTAGTTGATGCAGTTAAAAATGATTGAGCATCCCATTTGACTTGTCATGTTTAAGTCATATTTGTAAAGTCATGCGTAACTTTACAAACAGCTTTACATGTATGAAACACCCCCCTGGTCACATATCAACTAAAACATTAACAATAAAGATTATGATAAATTTTTCAATTTAGAATTGTATTGGATTTTTAAAAAAAAATTGTGCTGTAGGCTCTTTAGCCTGGGTAAACAAGACAAATTATTATTAAAGACACTAAAAACTATGCAATCATTGTGCATTAAAACTTTCTCGAATACATGTATTGTACGGTAAATGCATACATTCTTGAATCTTGATGACTGATTTAAATTAAAGGAGAATGAAACCCTGGGGAAAAATCAATTTTAATGAAAAGAGAGGATAAAGAGAAGCGGTTTAAAAAAAGTTCCATCAAAATCCATCAATTACGGTTGGCAATGTTGTTTCAAAATGGCAGGTTTATAGTACTTAGTAAAACTCTCAATATGTTTTGTACACAAAATTTCATATTTTCTCCATTATCTCTAAAGATGCTGCTTGTCTTTTTGTGAACTCAACGTATGTTGTGTCAAATACATTTTCCCCATGATATATCTTGAGCTAAGAAAGGAGACAAGGTGCACCTTGAGAGACAATGGGAAAAATATGAAATTTTGTGTACAAAACATATGGAGAGTTGTACTACTAAACCTGTCACTTTAAAGCAACATTGCCAATTTGAGGATCGCCATAGAAAGTAAAGTGAGACTTTTCAAACTTTCATAACTCTCTCATTTCGTAACCGATTTTGATGGAACTTTTTTTAAATTGCTTCTCTCTATCCTCTCTTTTCATTAAAATGATTTTTCCCCAGGGTTTCATTCTCCTTTAACTACATTATAAAATTTCATGGCTACATGTAGTTTTTTGTATGATGTTATTAGTACATGTAGCAGTACCGTAGACTGCCCGGTTTCCGCTCACTTTTGCAGTTTTTCACCGATAATTTTACTTTTAAAGAATTATACAGGTGCTAATGGACACCATTTTGACGCTAAAATTCTAGCGAATCGTACCATGACACTCGTACTCCTGAATTCCTAAGCGGCCGTCTGTAGTGCGCCGACTGCGCGAAGCATTTTCCGGTCCCTTTTCCGCGATGACCCGTCCTAATTCCGCTCGCTAGTGGGCGCACATGCAATAAAACGATTACATCGGTTTAAATGGAAGCTAATTAATGATTATTTCCACGCAATATTTTGATAAGCCATATTATATAGTCTTTTCTTTTCAAATCATTGGCATTGCGCCTTTATATCGTGCGTGTACTAGCATATTACACGCTGCAAAAACTCGGCCGGTTGAAGTTGAGTTTGCACTCATTAGCAGCTCTGCTAGCATGCACGGGCCGCAGCGTCCCGATAAGTAAAAGGCTGTATAATACAGGGTGAGCGAAAATAGGGCAGGGGTTTCACGCGGCTGCACGGCTGAGTTTAATCCTGGATAAATTTTTTTTAGATATGAATTCCCACTAGAAATTTGGCCAGGTAAAACCTCAGGAATTGTAGCATAAATATCTTTGTAAATAAACATTCATATTTTACAACAATTTTTTTCTGACCCTTCTAAAGAGTAGGTTTATGTTTTTTTAAATAGTTTGTTCATACATAAATAAGGGGATTGCTCACTACTGCATAGTGACGTCATTCATGTATTTCCGCTTTACACGCGATCGAAAGTGAACCATTTTTGGTGTACACATTCCTTGCAGTGTGTATGCTGCCATTTAAGCTAGTGAGTTGCACGCCTTCATTGCGCACCGAAGAAACTTGAGCGGTGGAAGACGGCCGTTGTGTCCATGAAGCCCTGTCGCGCAGGTGAGCGGAAACCGGGCAGTCTACGGTACATGAATCTTTATTTTTAAAACATGGTCTACAGTAGCAGTACATGAATCTTTATTTTTAAAACATGGTCTAAAATACTATATAACTGCATGTCTGCATATGTACATTTATTCTGATCTTTCATACTAAGAATGGTGCATTGTTTTAGTCTGCAGTGTATCTTACACAAATTTGTTTTTTAAAGTAACTTGTTATTTGTTGATTTTCAACCATTGCAACCATACCTCTTTTTTTCTTGTAGAGTACGTGTACATGTATTTGCAAAGTTGTTTTTGTAAGTGCACCAGAGTTCCTCCATGTAATTGTATGTATGTGTACAGGCCATACAATAATAGACCTTTGAATGCCATTAAATACCTCCTTTGTTGTCTCTATTCCCTATTGTGTTGTCTGTACAATATGGTCTTTTGCTCATCTAGTTTGCTACAGGTAAAGTTATACATGTAAATACTGGCACATTAACACATTCTATACATGTCCATGTACATGTACATTGTTTTGTATGGAAGTGCTTGTGTTGGTAAATCCCTACAAGTAATCTCCTATTGTGTCAATACTGCTTTCAAAAGAAAATGGCCCATGTTTAATGGACATTGTCATAGATTATACATGTACAATGTCTAAATACAGATCTATCTGTACTGCATATACATGTATGTCTGTTTTTAGCCATAATGACACTTAATCATATACTGTAACAGAATTAATGATTGTAATCTGTAATTTGTGGTTTGGTTCAATTCAGAGAGCTCTAAAGATATATGCACTGTACCAGATGCATGAGTAGAGAGAGCAAAAATTTCAGCATACATTATGTCCATTTTTGTTGCATGACCATATTGCGTTTGATGCTAACAATTTCAAAAACGAGAATAAGCTTTAAAATCCTTCAATTGGCAACACATTGAGGGGTTCAAAATCATTGTTTTTTAATGAATTTTTTTTTTCAACTTTTTCGACAAAATTCTTAATCATGTATGTTGTCAAATACATTACATCTTACATGTATCAGAACTAGGGCTGGGACTAAAAACCGGGTACCCGAGTCCCGCCCGAGAGCCTCGGGACCCGGGTCAAAATATTAGATAACCGATACCCGAAAATGAGTATTTAATTATCACCTATGTATGTACACGACAAGGCGGTAGATGAACGTCGAACAGCCATTTACTATTTACATGTAAAAAAAATCCATGTAGCGCTCTAGCGCACCATTGCAGTGATGCGCTTTTGATTCGTTCAACTCACTGTGAAACATAACCTTACACATTCATATACACAGAGAGCAAAGCTCACTGCCGCTATTCGGAGACTGCTCATTGGTTCATTGAACCCATGACATAATTTGCATTTAGTGCCCTTCCCCCTTCTTTGCAGTGAACGATAAGTCTATGAGCGATTAACGGGCGTAAAGTTTACAAACTCATGCATATTCAACAGTCGCTCCACACTCGCACGTGGCATCTCACAACTCGTACACTATTAAACAGGTATTTTTAACACTATTAAACAGGTATTTTTAACATCGACGATCACGATCTGACACTGTCACAATATCCTGAAACTTTAGCAAAGAAGTTACCAATTACTGAAATCAGTTTAAGAGTACATGAACGATATATCCAAAATAATATCCTTCATTGTTAATGCGAAAGTGAAAAGCAAGGCTGTGAGAAGCAAAGGATGTCTACAGTGCGCGCGATTAACATTTTCATTCATAAAATTGGGCTTGTGACGTCATTTCATGAGCGGTCTGTTAATAACAAGTCATGACAAGTCATATGCCAGCCAGCCAATGAAGGTATGCGCCTTTTTTTTTTCTTTCTTTTTTCCTTTCATATACCGCGGCGGCATTGGGCGGAAAGGCGCTTTGTATAAACAGATCGAATTTCAAAAGGGAACCGCATGTGTGTGTTGAAGGATGAAGTTGCAGTCGGACAGAGAAGAAAATGTTGGCTTGATGATTTTTTTTGATGAATGATGAGTTTGATGAATGATGATATTTGATGTCTGATGAAGATAATTGTTTTGATGATGTTATTATCTTGATAATGATGATATGATGATGATGTCTTTGATGATTATGATGATCGATGATGATATCAATGGTGCTACTGGCGAAGAGAGAGGACCCGGCATGTATTGATGATTTTATGTGTACTAGTAGTGGTACGTGTGTGTGAATTTCAATAATTGGCGGGTTGATCACACGTTGAGAATGAAACTGTCGGTGAGACGATGACCGCGTGCGTGAGGACTCGCAATGTGTATAATTAGAGTATGAGGAGTGTAGATACTACAGAAAGCTCGCCATTTTCGCCAGGCAAATCAATGCTCCGTGTGAACAGTGAAGTTTGTGTACAAAGTGAGTAAGTGACTCGATCTCTACGATCACGATGTCAAAATTCCCAAGAGCTGCCCGTACAAAATTATTAAGAATCATCATGATCATCGTCTCAAACGAGTTTTTCTTCATAAGATTTCTTTGTATTCCCCTTCCTTTTTTATAAGTACATGTACATTCATGTATTTTGGATAAACATGTGCGAGGGACTGTTGACCGCGCGTGACTACCTGACCTAAGGCGCTGGCGCGCTGGCATGATTAGACGGTAGACAATTTCTACAGATTAGATTTAGGCGGCTTATGCCTATCCTGTCTTGCGCCCACGCGATTTCCTCCGCCTGTTTTGTTGTTGTTGTTGTTTTTTCCTCGAATGGTTTATTTCAGTTGCCAAACACAAAGGAGTTTTCCCACAGTGTTTGTAGCTTCTTAGGGGTAAATATTGGCTTGTAATTCGTGTTATATCATTTTCGGGTAACCGGGAACCCGCCCGAAAAATAGTCGGGTTCCCGAATTGAAAAAATACCCGAAACTCCCACCCCTAATCAGAACCATGTAGCACTAAAAGAAAAAAATTATTGACATATGTGAGTCTGCAACTGGTGTTAAATCAAAGCAGACTTGTTGAGGGATATCTCAGCATACACTTACATTGTAAAGGGCAATCCAACCTTGATAATAAGATGATTTATGTGAAAGCAGAAAAATAAAAGCAGGATGGCAAAAGTTTGAAAGAAATTGGACAAGGACTAAGAAAGTTATGGATGTTTGAAAAATGAGATCACTACATCTATGCAAATCTCAAATTGGCAATTTGGTGAGTCAATTGTGACATTTTTGTGGACAACTCTCCCATTTGTCATACACAAAAATATCATTAATTTGCGATTTTCTTCGAGGCGCTTTTACCCTCGGGGCAGTACTCAAAATATATTGGAGATGATAGGTCCTCATGAACGAAAAGATCCTACTGAGTAATGCATTTTGAAAAAAAAGTGACATTTTAGGCATTTTGTGTGTTAGAGCGAATGGGGGAGTTGTCCACAGCTACATCACAGTGACATTACCTATTCAGCCAATTTGAAATTCCCATATGCATAGTGATGACAACTTTCAAAAATTCATAACTTTCTTATTGCTTGTCCGATTTCGTTCAAACTTTCACCAATCTGCTTCTCTGATTTTCCTCTTTCTTTCAAAGCAACTTGTTATAAAGGTAGGATTTCCCTTTAAAGTGTACTAATCACCAAAAAATGTTTTGCTCTGTACATGTATGTTAGGGGTTCTGTGTCGATATGTATATATTCAAA
This sequence comes from Heliocidaris tuberculata, assembly GCA_025618425.1. NCBI lineage: Eukaryota > Metazoa > Echinodermata > Echinoidea > Camarodonta > Echinometridae > Heliocidaris > Heliocidaris tuberculata. Next base: position 29,671,020 of record CM046846.1, on the reverse strand, counting down.
ATATCAAATGTTGATTCTATAAAGAGATATTGCAAGTTGAAATACACTCCCAATAAACAATACATCAACTTGTGAGGAGACTAGTCGATGCACCTGTATGCGCTCGCATATAATAAGGACCAGCACGGAACCAAACTCTGAGTTTGGTTCCGCGCGAGGGGGTTTTATCACTTTTATGTTATGCTTCATTTTCCTCATACTCGTTTAAAACCGTTAACCCGTAGAAGCCCAGGTAAAGTGTTTGGGGGTTGACTTTATTCTACAATGTTCTAGCTGTACACAAATTATTTTTTCAGGTGGTTGGTACATGCACACTTTAAATCAATCATGCATGTATAGTCAAACCACACACAATTAAAGACAACGATTACAAACCACAAAAGTTCTATGATGCATTAAATTTCCATAATTTGTAAGTTTAGGATACACATAAAACACATACATGTACATGTAGATTGTACCTTTAATCAGGTAGGATGTCATGTACATTACATGTACAATATACATGTATTTTGGGAAAGTACAAATGGTTACATGAATCAGATTTGTATTTTTAAAAATGAAACTGGCAGTTGGACTGTGTACACTGTATAGAACACTATAAATTGACAAGGCTATTACATGTTAGTTTGTAAATAAAATTTTTAGGCATTATTTCAAGTGTTAAAGATCATATGCTATTCCGGTACATGTCCAAGTCACAATGAACTGGAATCAAATACCCATGATCTTCCTCTTTCTGAATCATTAATATTCAAACACTGGGATTAATGCCTAAAAAATCTGTTTACAAATAAAAATTCCTCCCATTAAGCTTCTTTGTTTACTTACACTGTAAGTTGTTGGAAATTATTTGTAGTCGATGCAGTTATACTTTGTTTTACCCAGAGAGATTGTACATGTACATGTACATGTGCATGGTAATTACATGTACATGTATTGAACAGCTGATATCCCTATATCAGTACTTATGAATTGACCCTCTAATTGCTGTTAAGTCATTCACCTTAGCCTGACCTCAATGATGGTACATGTACAATACATGTACATGTATAGTCTGCCAGACAAATTTCTTGATACTTAATCATTTCATGCTTCATCCAGCATTATAAATTTTGCCACATTTATTGCATGTACATGTACATGGAGGCTTATTGAGATCATCATCTGCATACTGGACATGTAGAATTATAAGTATTGTTGTACATGTACATGATGTTACCACAGTTAAAATACATTGTAGCAGAGAGTGAATCTACATACTTGTATGTAGCTATGGAAAGCACATAAAGAGCTCTGGAAAAAAATTCAATAAAATTTCAAAAGTGATGTGGAAAAAAATGTCTCATGTTTATACTTCACAAATGCCAACAGATCTCCAAAGAACATGAAAATAATTTTATCCTGCATACCATCTGTTTCACTGTTTCATTACAAATAAACACTGTATATTTACTGATATTCGTGCAAATTATTTTGGGCAGGCCAAAATGCTACAATGTATGCATGCGGAAATACATACAGTACATTGTAATGTAGGCCTATTTATTACCAAATCATTTCATTTGTATTATAAAACTTTTGTGAATTTGAAGTGCTTGTGTTGTTTACAAAATGTCCAGTCGCAACTATTCTATAGAAATACTTCTCAAAACAGGAAGAATGCACTAACTTCACTTAGCTGGTTGAGCTCTATAAGTACTAGCACCTGAAAATGAAATGTGATCAGAATCCCTCAGCATGATGACTAGAAATGAAAGTTGTTTGTGCAGTGGGGGTTAAAGGGGAATTAACATCAAAATATAAATGTGCTTATATTGAAAGATGTAATCTATTCCTTCTTGTTGTCCTACGTAGTTTTGCATTAAAATATACGAGATGGGTATAAGTCAAGATTTTCTCAGCAAAATTTATCGTCTGCTAGCGATACCTGGGGATGTATACATAAAGATATTTTTAATCCGAATGCAAAATTGCCTTTCTTCCTTATACAAAATCCCATTTGAGATTTAAAATATTTAACAGATGTATACATATATATATTCTAAAAACGAAAATGTGTTTTATATTTCTTTGAAAATTACTATTTAACTCATTATGAATCTATTTTCTTGATACTATGACGTACGCGATGGAGAAAATTAATTCAAATTTAAGGATGATAACTTTCCCGAGCGTAAATAGTGACAAACTATGCATTCACCTGCTTTGAGATAATGGACTTCAATAGTCATTATGCGCGTTGTATAAATTATGTTCTGCTCTGGCAGGCAAGCCCAAGAAATCGATTTCTGTTTAGCAAAACCAGAGAATTTAAAAAGAAATCTATAAATTTCAAATTTTAGAATATATGTGTACACCTGTTTATGTATTTTCCATCATATATTGGGATTTTTTGTGGTGAAGAGAAGCAATTTAGCTCTAGGATTAAAAATATCTTCCTGACCGGAACGGTTTCCAGTGGTTCATGTACAACTCCATATCATTAAGAAAATGGCAGCCCCCATGTAAAGTGTTGGCAGAGGATACCGTGTGCTAGAATTTCTTAATTTAAACCCTTTTGTGATATTTCATTTCTAAAGTGATACAGGCCAATGATTAAGAATGGCTACACCTTTGAACATAAGTACATTTATATTCTGGGGTTAATTCTCCTTTAAAGATAAAGTTGATTTATGGTCATGCGATTAACATAATGAAAGAAACTGTCTCAAAGCAATTGGGGAAGGTTATTCATGTCTAAATAAGAATTAGAGTATACTTTGATGTTTTAGAATCATCAAAATGATAAGATATTCTCAATCTCGCTGAAAATCACATGCAACATGGGTACATGGGACTGCACACACATGTGGCATGATTGTTTGGCCCGAACGCTTCTCATCATATTTCGAATATGAGGGCATTTGAAGAGCAATACTTTTCATCGACATTAACTGCTATGATGTTTTTCAAACGGACAGTATAAAAAGAGTGAAAAGGCTCAAAAATTATTTTTCACCTTTTCCAGAACTTAACCTTCCCTTTAAGGTTTGAAATTCAATCCAATCATGGACTTGATTTTACTGGTACCACTCTCCCTTGAGGGACAGTGATCTTAAAGTGTACCAATCATCAAAAAATGTTTTGCTCAGTATGTTAGGGGTTCCATGTCACCATACCAGTGAAAAAAATAAGCAGGGGCTGAGGGCAATTAGCCCCCGAAACTCTTGAAAAAGCCACCGTAAATGAGTTTTAAATGTTGATTCTATTTATAAAGAGATATTGCAAGTTGAAATACACTCCCCATAAACATTACAGCGACTTGTGAGGAATTTACATGTAGTCCACGCACCTGTACATGCTCGGAAAGAATAAGGGCCGTGCGGAACCCAACTCCATGTGAGAGGGATTTATGTTTTCATTGATTTCATTTATTTCCGTAATACTCCTGGGCCCCGTTGCATAAAACTTACCATTAACAGTAACTTTGACATCAATGGTAACTCCCATGGAAACCTTGATTTTTGATTGGCTGTTGAGTGATGCTACCATGGTACATGTAGTTACCATTAATGGTAAGTTTTGTGCAACGGGGCCCTGTGCTGTTAACCCATGATAGAATGCCAGGTAAAGTGTTTTGAGGTTGATTTTATACATTCTATAGCTTTACACAAATTAAACTTATTGGTGATTGGTACACATCAAGGTTCATTTGCGTTAAACTTACATGAAACATGAAAACCAAAATATTTGTTAAATTACGATGAGGTTATTTTGTCTATTGATAATTTGAAATCTTTGCAGATTCCCATCATAAAGTTTTGAAACTTCAGGGGTCGGTGGTTAGGCCTACATTTCAGGCCCCACATGTCAATGTCAACCCATGTACTTGTACATGTATGTGCAACTGGTGCCTTTTAGTGTCAAGCCCAATTGTAAACCATTGACTTACTCTAGGCCAGGGCCAAAAACATGTACATGTATCTGGCTAATGGCTTGGTCAGACTCATGATACTCATCCATAATGATAACAATAGTCATGTTCACACAGAGGGAGCTAAACTTTAAGTTTCGCTTGTAGCTTCAAAACTTTAAGTTATCTTCAAGTTGTAGTTTCAGGCCATATGAACGGACTTGTACATGTACATGTTCATGTAGTTTCAAAACTTTAAGTTTACTTGTAGTTCAAGAACCACAAGCGAGCTTGTAGTTAACAACGAAACCAAGAGCAGCGGGGTCTTCCCTCATAGTTATGGACCATATGGACCATGTGGACAGAATAAACCTTACGTTTAGCAATCTTGTTGTTAACGATGACCTCTCTGTTCATGTTGAACTACGATCGCTCTACTTGTAATCTCAGAACAATGAGCATCGTCGTTTCGTGCTCATGTGAACCCTTGTCGTTGTTAGTGAGTCATTGTTTCATTAAGTTAAAGTTACACTAACTTAAAGTTTCGAAACCACAAGTCCCGAATGAACATAGCTAATAACAGATCTCTCCCAGGGCCTGTTGTTAATATGAATTAGAAATCATTGTTGTTGTAGGTCAGACCTCAATGATTTTTGCTAATGAACTTCCCTCAACAATATTTTTGTCTTTTTGGAATAGCCTTGCCACCTATTTCTTAGGACGACCTCTTGAACAATAAAATCTTTGAATCAATAATTGAACTTGGTCAATGTGATGTCACTGGCAGAAGAAGGGTTGGAGGCAGTGTCCATAGAGTTTAATTGACAGAACAATTTGATCGTTATGAAAGTCAGTTAGGTCTGACCAATTTTATTGTTATCTTTATTAGTACATCTACATCATTTTAGTTTATCATTATCGTCATCTTTAAGGTCTGGCTGAGTCTTTAGAGCCAGGGGATATCACTTTCTTTACCAGATCCTTCAATTGGTAAAGGGTAAGGCCAAGGAAGCCTTTCCAAATGCCTTTTGAGTGTGGTATTGATATCTTGGATTAGTTCTTAATTTGCATTTTGAATATCAAATTACAGTGTGTTAATCACATTTGGGAGATAACAGACACAATTATACATTGTTGATGTGTTTTGCCATGATCTAGGCTTACGCTAATACTAGATGCTTTTTTGTAAATACAAAAATACAAGAAGAAAAGATGGAAGGTAAGATTTTCAGGGAGAGGAATGGGATCAATATAGTCAAGGATTGTAATTCCGAACAGATTGTATTACCGAACGTGTAAAGTTAAGCACCTAAAATGGGTTTTCATACGCGTGGGATTACCCGTATGAAAACCACACTATTGAAACAAAGGTTGTGTCTTTTTCCCATAGGTTTCACACGTTCGGAAATACGGTACCTTTTTCAAGGGACCAAAACGCCGCGTAGTTGGGAAGGGGTTCACTCGGAAGGGAATATCGTATTAAATCTACGTTGTCTTTTTAAAATTCCATCAACTTCTTTTTTTGTAGGACTTTGAGCATTCATTATGTATAGTTTGACAGATATTCGTTTCATATTTTATTTGCTATCGTTGATTTTCTGAAAAGTGTTCGGACACTGGATCAACCACCATACTTGTCAGTTTTCGTGATTACATGTAGTTTATTCTCCAACCTTAATCATTCCTTTGTAGATGGGGGGGGGGGGGGTTGGATAGAAGAGATCTAGAGAACAGTAGAAAACTCTGAATAAATTGCTATCGTACAATTGACAGAGAAAGAATAAAAAGGAAGATCCAACAGAGAGGCATATGCTTAAAAATAAAGAAGAAAAAAGTAGAAAGAGAACGGCCTAAAGTAAAAACAACCATTTAGATCTGTAGATGATTTTGGAGGAATGCTGTTTCACATTCCTGTACATGTAAGTAGCCTTGCTTAAAAGCTTAAAAGAAAGTTGAATGTAAAATTTCTTTCTGAAACTAAGACTCTATATATTGCCCAAAATGTTCAAGTTCATGCTTTGTCCTAATGATTATGTCATTTCAACCAGTTCTCCGTTTTCCTCTTTTCTTGTTTAGTTCTTGAGAGATGAGCTGAAATATGAAGATGACTTTGAGAGGCATTCCAAGCTTCATCGGAATGACAAAGAGATCAGCGCTGAAGAACTCTGGAAAGGATGGAAATATTCAGAAGGTAATTTAGGCATTTTTCTTGTTAAAATGTTGTTGTTAAAAAATAAAATTTATATTAGAGGTGTCAGTAGTTCAGTGGATTTAAACACTTGACTGGGGATTGAGGTTGAGGGTAGTAGCCTTGGCTGGATGATGTCTCTCTTGGCAAAACATATTAATCTACATTATTTTGCTACTCTCAACCCAGGAGTAGTACATGTATGGGTACCTCCCTGCAGGTGTGGTGGTTGAGTGGTTTTAAACCCTTGATTGGAGATAAAAGGTTATGGGTTTGAGCTGTACAATGTACCAGTGCTGTAGTCGAGTCCATCCCATCCGAGTCCGAGTCCCTGGAGTCCGAGTCCGAGTCCGAGTCCGAGTCCGAGTCCGAGTCCGAGTCCTGAGTCCGAGTCCTGGCATCCGAGTCCCGAGTCCTGGACATCCGAGTTCGAGTCCCGATAGGAACATCTTAAAATGCAGTTTTGTTTTACTTCACATTATTTATATTATGATACATGCCTTACTGTGAACTCTCTATAACATAAATAGTTTCTGGTTCATTGAAAACTTCCATTTGTCAGAGAATTTAGTTTATTGTAACATTTCTTAGTTGCCGTGACATGTCGCTTGGTGCTTAAGAAGATTAAGTTCAGTAAGATTTCCAGCTATGAACACTAAAAATTCTGACAGAATGTAAGAAAATTGAATTGGAAATGTTGAGATAATTAAATGTCTATATGGTTAGATTTTCGGTGATGGTTTGGTGTACTGGTGGAATTTCAGAAGTTTTCTTGATCAAAGTGAACATGCACTCCTTTAGCAAGGTACATTGTCTTGTTGACAAAATTAATGGCTCATATGTGAACAAGCCTTATCAGGCCAAGTATTTTGCTTGTATCCACAGTTATTAGAGAGTTGACTGTATTATTTCTGTGATACCTCAAAAAAGAAAAGATACACAAATTAATATTTGTTCATTTCACATGCCTGTAATTTTATCTTTTTAAAAAACAAAAATTTATAAATTGCTGACTGACTTTTTGCCACATTTGACTTTTTGCCACAGGCACATAGGTTGCAAGTAAAGAGATCAAAACTGTATAGTTCATAATACTGGCTTGAAATACAAGTGGAATAGTAATCTGTTTGAGATTGCATATTGCAAGATATCCCAGCTAGGCTTGGGTCTATGGGGAAACGTGTGATATAGATTAATCCATCTCCAAATGGTTAATTTCAATACTTGTCTGTGTCATACGTGTAAAACGAGTGTATACGAGCATAAAACGTCTATTTGGGCACATTCTCGTACGGTTACGGTGATCGATGTTAAGTTCATGTTCAAAATAACGCTCAATCGAGCAAGGTGCGCAAAAATAGCGGGGTTTTTTGCGTGCCCTTGGGTAATTTTTGAGCTAAAATTAAAAGCGGAAAACGGGAAAAATTATCGGTCTCGGCCCGATTTTCGCCCGAGTCATGAGTCACCATTGGTCGAGTCCGAGTCCGAGACCGAGTCCTTGTTGCTCGAGTCCGAGTCCGAGTCCGAGTCCGAGTCCGAGTCCGAGTCCCGAGAAATAGGGACTCGAGACCGGTCTCGAGTCCGAGTCCGAGTCCGGACTCGAGTCCTATAGCACTGCAATGTACCTCAAACTCGCTCATTATGTCCTTCAGAAAAACATTGATCTACATTTGCCACTCTCAACCCAGGAGTAGGAAATGATTACCTACCACAAATTAGATCCTTGAATGGTAGAGTGCCATATGATAGCAGCTACATGTATGCTGGAGCTGGGTAAATAATACTGGAGCGCCAGGAGTGTCCTGCACATATATATGTAAAGACCCACTACTATTTTGTTCATGGGCTTATACAGGAGAATACTGTTTGGGCAATTGCACTGCATTTTGCAGGATCTCACTTTGGGATCTCATCTGCTCCCAAAATCACCTAAACAAGACAAATGGGGTATCACCTTAAAATTACTAGTATAGCAAATGGAAGGATTATACTTGCACAAGCATTAGAGATATCACAGATCAAACCTGAGTGTCTGAACTTTTTAAAACCCACTCATAATTGGCTTCATATGGGGCAAAACTGGAAGCAAACAGTACAGATAACCACTAAGCTCTCACTTAAAATATTCAGCTAAAGAAGTATAGACTTGAATACCACTGGGTATACTGTATGTATCAATCATTGAGGTAATATGAATAAAAGATGATCATTTTAAAGTTTCTTCCTTGTTTGTTATTTCCTTGTCGGGGTTAATTGACTTTGAGACATGAATATGAAGGAGAACATGAAATTATCATGATTCACACATGTCGATCCCTGGTTGAAATGGTGCTGGCAGTGGTGAACTTCAAGTGGTTTATATTAATAAGTTAGACGTGTTATGAATAAATTGACATACACAGTAAGTTTAATAAGAACTGAAGAAAAATGCAATTTTTATGCCACAATGTTTTGTATCCCAGGGTGTTCCCGATTTCAAGATCATATTTTTGTTATCTTTAGAAAACTTTTTGCATTAAACCACATTTGATAATGCCACACAAATGGGTACAAATTATTGCAATTAGTGACAATATTAGTGTTCCCATTGATCAAACATATGACTTTGTATCAAATGTTAATGTATAAAACCACAAAATGTGAAATTATTTGAGTCATTAAAATCAGAATTTTTGTCATCATACTGTTTGGGTGATTGATCTGGCTTCTGCAAACAATTAAGTGACACTTCTACTCTGTGCGTATTCATTTAGCTGTACTACACGTATTATATGCCACTTCTCTAGCTGAAGTGAACATGTGGGCTATCGATTACTTTCACACGTTGAGTGTTGTGATTGGTACACCTGTCTGTCCCGTATTCTTTCTAATGAAAGTAAACATATCAATACTTTCGGGAACACCTCACCCATCCAATCTGATAAATCCACGTGTATTTACCTGGTAGTCTGTGCTTGGTTTGCTTAGCCAATATAGCATACATGTATATCTTCTGAGGGTTCACTAGATCAACATCGTCGATGCCATGGCCAGTTGGTCTCATGGCCTATACGTTGGTCTGCTAGGATGTACCAAAGATCCGAGAATGGACAAAGCACCTTGTTTCAGATTGATCGTAAAATAGTTAAGCTACACAATATTATTGCAATACCTACCACATCTCACATGTAGTTGCACACAGAAAAATATCCGCGAAGGATACATGATGTGATGCTGTCACACAAATAATAAAAATAATTAACACCTTTATTCAAAACTCGACAGAATGTTCATGGTAAATACATGTATGTGAAACTCCTGAGATTGTACATGTATAAATTCATTTTATGAAAAAAAAAAGGTTTATGTTGCTCTGATGCTAACACAACACATGTTACAATTGGAAGTTCTTTTATAAGTACATGTACTGTAAGAAAATAAGTGTAAAAAGGTGGCCATACATGTAATGCCCTGATTTGTTCCCTTTACCATTAGAGAGATCAGCAAGAAAGCAAAGAGATTTCATACATGTACAGTACATGCCATATTGCTGCCATAGACCAGCATTTACATGACCTTTACATGATGGAAGTAATGGACAAGTTTTGAAGGACAAAAGCTTCTTCAAAAAGAAATAGTAATATCTGGATGAAGTACATGTAGAGGGGACAAAGAATATTCTCCACAAAGTGAAGTAATAAAAATATTTGATTTTCATGACTTATCTTTTAAAAATCTTTTTAAAATGCAGGCACTATAACTTTTCCTTGATATTAAACATAGGATAAGTACTCCGGAATTCATGAAAATTATTTAATAACTTTGAATACCAGTAGTTACACTAAATGTACATATCCCAATAAGCCATTTCGTACATGTATTTAGTTCATGTTACAGATGACCCTGGAATGACCCCAATTTGTAAGTGTATGCGCATTTGTTTTGATGGACGCTCTACTTATTTAACATGTAAAATCATACTGGTGCGCGCGTTGTGGTGCGTACAACATGACAGCGTCTAAAGGTCAGTTGTACTCGGTACAAATGACCTATATCAGCACATGCGCAAATTGTAATTACGAACTGTCTTACTATTGTATATGCACTCATCTGGCTGTACAATTGTATGCAGTTAGCCACAGCAGGCGCTGTAGGTAAACTGAAAACAAGACTGATATTAAACTTCATTCTCTGCAGACAGATAGATGTCAATTGCTGTGGCTTTTTTCCCTCAAGTATATATGGCAATTTTCATATATGTTTTCATTTTTATTGTTACAAATGAGCTGTTCCAGATGACCCTCTATTACATTTCAGTTTCATGTTGCAAAGCAGACTTAATTCCATCTACAGTTTCTTGACGATTTAACAGCATGTCTCCTATACACATGTACACGTTTTTGTATTCTCTACTGAACATGACCTTTAAGAAACTGTCTGAGAAGACTGTTTTCATGTTCACTGATCTTCAAAATCTATCATGACACTTCTCTAGGATCACAGCTGGAACTCCGATGATAATGATCACAGTTCTTGCCAATTCACAGATCACAGATGGAGAACAGTGGTTTTGTTTGGCAAACACAAAGAAAATTTATGCCGTGTTTGATACCTACATGTGGCAGCTTGAAGTGATCAATTTTTAAATATATATATATATATGCCTTGAAAGTATTTGATAATGATAGTACGGTGGGAGGGATGTACATGTATGTAAGGGAGGGGTGTGTGAACACGTATGTCGTCAAGAGAATGATTCAATTCAATTCAATTCAATTTCGGTTTTATTGGCAATAAATCACATGACAAAAGTCAAAAGACCAATACTGTCATATTTACAATGAAAGATCAACATTTGCATATATATAACATATAAATATGGAATTTATATTAACTTATATATAAAAATATTGTACAGTTAAAAAGGGTCAACGGACAAGCTAATAAAAGTTACATATCACAAATAAACCATTCAAACAGGACATTAGTTTGATCAATAATGAAATGAAATGAAAAATCGGTTACAGAGAAAAATTATGCTAAAAAGTGATAACTGTAACAATATGCAATAGCAGTAATGGCATCCAGAGTCTTACATTGCTTGAAAATTATAATCTTTAAAAAAGTGTGTATGCTGGTTCTAATACTTAACCCCCCCCCCCAAAAAAAAAAGGAGAAGAAACAACCTCAAATTACATAAAAACCATATTGATATAGTCAAATATATAGGTGTAATGGGGAAAAATACAAAAAAATATGATTTTAAATGATAAATCTATGTGGGGAAATACTGTTAAAAGAGCTGACCATTTCACATGCAATGTATCATTTACTTAATATTCCAGTAGTATTCAAACATCCGTTTGGATAAGAATTCCAATTTTGCTATCAATCAATGTCAGCCAAGTGTCAACCAAGTGACAAGCAACTTTATTTCATGTCCCTGGGGTCTATTGATGGAAGCATCTTTTTTTTTCTTCCTTTTTTTGTTTTTTGACAAATACATGTAACTGCGACTTTTCATTTTGGGGGTACCCAGTACAGTCTACAGACGGGTATGTACTGTACACAGTAGTCTGTAAATGTAGGTTACAGCTGTGACATTACACTAAACACGCACGAGAATATATCTTGGAATATTTAATGATTAAAAGTACATTTACCTGTGGAGAATCCAGCCATCCAAACATAAAAATCTGAGTGGAGCAGACAAGTTCAAATACAAATAAAACATCTTTATGGTTGACTAATGAATATACTTTTCCATAACTATGGTTTAGTAACATGAAACATGTCTTTTACATGTTTATGTACATGTAGTTCATTCTTGTTGAAATTATGAAAATAATCTGTAAAGAACAATGAACGAGTTAAATCCTACATGTACATGTACATTCAGTCCCACTCTATATTATATTCATTATTATTATTATCTAAAAGCATGGTGATATAAGGCAGGGAAGGAGGCATACTTCGAAGCTAGGAGCTTACATGTATGTTGGATACACCTTTCTAAAGTAATTTTTTTTGGTCAGGCTCTAGTTTTGTTTATATTTGTCTTATTTTCTTGTATTTTTATCTTTCTTTTTTAATTTTTAACAATTTTATTTGTGTATTGCAGTTTACAACTGGACTGTAGACAAAACAGCCAAGTGGCTAGAAGAGTCTGTGGATCTACCTCAGTATGCAGAACGCTTCCAGAACAATGGAATAGAAGGATCAGCTTTACCAAGGTTAGTATGAACACTCCTATTCTATTCCGATGGGTCTGTTCCAACCACCAAAGTTTAAGGCTAATTATATTGATCGTATTTAGTCAGCTCTGAGAACTTGTATAGTTATCTACATGTAAATGTACACACATGTACTGCTTTCAAAAAGCTACTGTGTGTGTGTTCTTTTTTTGTATTGATTTCAAATGCATGGGGAATTTACTGCTATAGATGTACACTGTACTTGTGTGTCACCCTTGTTATTTAATTTGGGGTTTTGTTTTTTGTTTGTTTTTGCTTATTATTTGTCCATTATAAGTGAAACCCATGCATGAAGTTTACTTCACATATATTTCAATAATTTAATATATTAATGTGTACTCTTTCATATCAATTTGTAAAAGTCGATAATCAGCAGTAATGATAGTAATAGGCCTGCATCATCCTGGCTTTTTCTTGTCAGAGTGTATGTAGATGTAATTAGGTTTTAATTCAATGGAATCTTTCATGTGAGATCAAGCAGGGCCATGTTTCATGAAACTTGTCATCAATAACCACTGTTAAATTTCTATGACGAATCTGCTCATAGCTAATCAAATGCTATGATTTCAGTAGCTTATAACATTATCGTAACTTGTTATTGATAAGAAGTTATATGAAACAGGGCCCAGATGTATGATGGAGAAAAAGCTCATTTAGCAAGTTAATGAGCTTTAAATGTGAATGAGAGCGAAACTAATTAGATCAAATAAAAGATTCATGGATTACACTGCATTCCTTAACAATTGGTTTATTAGATAAATTATGGAATTATCACACTAAACTGTAATGAAATCATAGTAGCATTCTTTTAGACCAGAGATAAATGTAACTTGCATGTTAAATTGATGCTTCTCAGTGATGAAGGGTTTGTAGGAAATAACCCCCCCCCCCCACACACACACAAAAAAAAAAAAGAAAAGAAAAGAAAAGAAAAGAAAAGAAAAGAAAAGAAAAAAATCAATAAAAATAAAAATTAAATGAAAAAAAAAAAAATACAACCCAAAACGTTAAAGGGCTGCTGCTATTTGACTGATTACAAAACTATATTTATGAATTGTTCCTCAGTCAGTCTCCTGGAGTTTATGTGGAAAGGGTATCGGATGTCAGTGTTGCAGGTCCCTTGCTAATAAATGTGAGATGGGACCTGCACTCATACAGCGATTTTCGTGGATTGGTTGCATGGCAACACTTATATACGATACTTTTTCCTCATGAACTTCAGGAAATAGATTTAGGAACGACTTAGGTGTAGAGTTGACAATGTTGTTAGACCTACATATAGTGTCAAAATCATTATAGGTCAAATGGGACTGGGCCTTATCAAAGGCAAGTGAAATCCACTTAGCATTTAGATATAAAGTGCTATTTGAAAAGATTTTTAAATGATTAGATTGTGTAAAGATCTAATGTATCAAAAATGCTCAACAAAAAGAATGGTGAAAAGTGTTGATCCTAAAGGTTTCCTGGCCCCACTAATGCTTAAAAGTTCCTTTAATAATGACTACAATCTGTCCTTTTTGTGCTGAGGCTTTTGAATTTTCTAATGCATTTTGTTCAGTGCACAAATTCCATCTTCTTATTGGGGGTATTGTTAGTATGCTTATGACTTTCTATTTCTCTTCCTCCCCCTTTTACCTACTTTTACCCTCAAATCATGGCAAATCTGTGTGATAAAAAATTCTAACAAACATCCATACATGTATATCAAAACACTATCGAATGTTTGAAACGGCTGTGCTACGATTGTATATCTTATTGCATTGTTTCCCTATCATAATCCAAATGTATTTAAATCATTGTGAAAATGAAATATAAATGATGCCTACATTTGTCAATACAACATTTTCAAATTAACTTGTGAATTAATTAAACCATATGCTACATACATGTATGACCATGGGAAAAAATACTGATGAATTCTTTCCTCCTGAAATAATTTTCTTTTGCAATATTCATTTCTGTAACTAAATATTTTACTTTGCATACTATTCTTTCTTTTTGTATATACTTGTTTTAAAACATTCAAATCTATTTCATTTTGAATGTCAAATTATATCTTTTAATGTAAACCCTAAAATGATTTTCATACCTCTTTTATTTTATAATCTACTCCAACTCTTTCCTTTCGACCTCCTTAAATATAAACCTACAAATTCTTTTTATGAACTCAACTTGTTAAATGGAAACCAATTATATCATCCAAATGGCACAAGCATGTTCTTCATGTACATATATCAATTTTTGTCCATACTATTGGTTTCATATCTGCCTAATTACTAATCCATACATTTAACTTTTTACAAAAATATATCAAATCCATGATTCTAATATGATATGTGTGTGTTTACATGTATTTCAATCTTTGTGATTGCAATTTCGAGTTCATTTCCAAATAATTCTGTCACTGCCACAACTTTAATTTTGCAAAAAAATACACCTTTTCATCCTTGCAAATGTCCTCTGTGCAATTCCATATGCACCATCTCTAATCATGCTGCCCGATATTATTACCTCTCTCCCTCTCTCTCTTTCTCTCTCTCTCTGATCTCTGATCTCTGACCTCTGACCTCTGACCTCTTTCTTCCTTCTCTTTCATCACTTTATGATTTTTTCTACCCTGACATTTGACACATCGCATTTGGCTTTGCTCTCTACTTGGTGAATTATATTTAAACTTTCACCCTTGACCTTGTCCTTTTTTTAAATAATATTGCTGGCTTTTCATTTCTTCTTTGTACCCATCTCCTCATCTCTGTGCTTACCACTAAAACCTTGTTCTACTAATTTCTCCAATTATGTCGGAATACCGCATCTTTACTTTTGACCTTTGACACCTGTTTGACCTGCTAACTAAACCTTTACTTTATCCTGCATTTGAAAAATGCTTTCATCCTCTTAAATGCCTTTAAAATGTAACACATCACTTTCATGCCTATCTCTTGTGCCTGTCTTACTTTTCCATTCCTGACCTTTCACCTTTCACCCCCTGACCCCATACCTTAACCATCTCCAGGTTAGCCACCAACAACGGTCACTTCATGACAGCTATCCTGGGAATCACAGACCCCATTCACAGACAGAAAATATCCCTAAAGGCCATGGATGTTGTACTCTTTGGCCCTCCTAAACGTAAGTTACTTGTAATGGATGAATGAAAGATTGCATGTTGCAATAACTGTCTTTTGTTGTTGTGTTTCTCTCCCTAAATCCTTTTGTTTTTCTTCTTTCCCTCGTATATTTTGTTGCTTTTTCCACCCTTCCGATTTTCTTCTTTTAACTCTGCTATATTTCTTGATCCTATTTCTCTTGGTGGCCCTTCTTCTCCTTTGTCTCTTTTTGGAATGTGGTTCTCTCTTTCGTTGTCTCTGGCTGTGTGTCTCTTGATGCATTTCCTTCATTACCAGTGCCTGTTGTTTTCCTCTCTTTCTCTCTCTCTCCCTCTCCCAATTCTTTATGAGTTTTCTTTTCCTTTGTCCTGCTTTTTCTTGAAACCCTCTGTATCTCTCATTTTACATGCATCTATCTACATCCTCCTTCTGATTTGTATGTGAAGCTTTATCTCCCTCTTTGTATCCAACACTGTACTTTCTTCCTCCTCCTTCTCCTCTCTCCTTTTCTTGTTCTCTCTCCTCTCTTGTTCTCTCCCTTCCCCTCTACCATTCTTTCTTTCCTCTGCCTTTCTCTCTCTCTCTCTCTCTCTCTTTATCTGTATCCTCTATATCCTCTCTATATATGCATGCGTCCCTCTTTGCCTACTAACTCCCTCCACTAACACAGGTTAGCCGCCAATTCCCATCAATTCATGTCCACCATTTTGGGGATCATGGATCCCCTGCACCGCCAGAAGATATCCGTGAAGGCCATGGACGTTGTTCTGTTTGGTCCTCCGAAAGGTAGGTTATCAAGAGGAGAGTCGTCAAGCTGTCCGTTCTTGTTTATGATCAAGAGGAACCATGTTTCCTGCTTGCTGAATCAACAAGTTCAATCCACTTATATTGATCCTGGAGAATGCATGCACTCCAGAGATATAGAAATTCTTGAAGGGATCATGGGCCTATGAGACCTGGGTTGTGCAGCTTGAGCTCATAACTACATGTAGGCAGAACATATTCAATTGTACAGTGTCATTATCATATTGTCGAAAGATATTAAAAATGAGATGCCGTGTCTGAGTCTTAGGGATCCAACATTTGTCCTAGCAACATTTTCTCCAGGCTTTGTTCTGTCAGAGATCTAGCATAAGGGTTTTGGTTGCGATTTAGTTTTAGGTTAGGTCGAGTTCTGGTCATACGATTACATTGTGAAAGAAACTGTTATAAAGCAATTGGGAAAGGTTGATCATGTCTACATACTGTGAGGTTTTTAAATCAAAATGGTAAGAAATTGACCCAATCTCGCTGAAAAGCACATGTACTGCACACAGAATTGGGTATATGGGACTCCACACACTTGAGGCATGAATGTTCGGCCCGAACACTTCAGCTATTTCTTGTCATATTTCGAATATGAGGGCATTTGACTGAAGAGCAATTCTTTTCAGGGGACATTTCTACTTTGATGTTCTTGCAAATTAATGTAAAAAGAATGAGAAAGCTCACAAATTATTTTTCACCTTTCTCAGAACTCATCCTTCTCTTTAAGGTTAGAAACCCTTTCAGGACAGGAATTATTTAAGGGCTAAATTGATCACATTTTGTTCTTCAAATTGGCAACAATAATATTTTTCTTTTAGTGCTACACGGTTCTAACAAAATGTAATGTCTTTGAAAACAATATGCATCATTAGAAACTTAGTCAAAAGTTGAAAAAAATTGCCAATTTTGATAAAAAGCAGTGATTTTGAACCTCTCAATGTGTTGCCAATTTAAGGATTTTCAAGCTTATTCTCCTTTTTAAAATTCCTGGCATCAAACACAATATGGTCATGCAACAAAAATGGAAACAATATGTGTAGAAATTTCTGCTCTTTCTACTCATGCATCTGGTATATTTTTTAGAGCTTTGCATCAAAAGTTATTGAGCCAAACCACAAAATGTGGTCAATTGTCTCGAAAGGGTTAAGAATAGGTACATTTATGGTGTTTGGCCCAGGGTTGAAATAAAGTGTAGGAAAATACAGGGCAGGAGTTGTTGCTGGACCATGTGTTGTTCAACCTGCACATTGCATTGTCAAATGATGTTTTTGAGGTGTGTTTCATTATTCAGTTGTTTTAACACTTGACTGGAGATGCCATGGTTCTAGGTTCAAGCTTTGCCATGGCACTAATATTCTTTGGCAGGACATGAATCTACACTTGCCACTCTTGACCCAGGTGTAGTAAGTGGTACCTCTTAGAATTTATGCCTTGAAAACTGAAATGCAGTTACAAGTTATAAAACAAAAACCAGAAAAGAAATATGCAATATTCATAGATTTTCTGTCTTTAAAGTACAGTTCAGATAAGAAGTCAATATGGATTCATCAGTTTTTCCTGTAGAAATTTGTAATTTCGAACTTGAGAGAGAGAGAGAGAGAGATAGAGAGAGAGAGAGAGAGAGAGAGAGAGATAGAGAGAGAGATAGAGAGAGAGAGAGAGGGGAGGGTCTATGATTTCGATATTCTTGTTCTTCAATACTAATATACTACTATGCATTAATCATATGGTATTGGAATATAATGAATTTATATTATGGTACATATACAGTTGTATGATTTGTATTAGAATTGATATACTGTATCTTTGTTTTCTTTACCATCACAGCTGTAGAGGACAGATTAAATTCACATAGTTTATGACTGTACTGTCACGTTCTTAATAGTCACTTGATAGAAGTAGCTTTTGTCATCCGTCTGCTCTCTTGTACTTCGTATTCAAAACAGGAAGAGTCTGAATAGAAACGTTATCTGAGCCTGATCGGTTAAGAGTAGGCATTTTGTCTGTCCGTGACATTGAATATTTTATGGATTATAATTTTAGTAGGCGACCATGGCAACCAAATTTTATCATATTTCAACTCCTTCCGTGATGCCCTTCACAATGAAACATAAAATAGCTCTTGCAATTATATACTTATTTTCTACAGGCCTTCAAACTTTCAGAATTTGTCAAATGTCTGTCCATAACTAACCTATCACGCTCATTTTAAGTTCAGGTAATGGGCGATTCCTTGCAGTGTGTCCTGTGACCTACCGGTACGTCTTTTTGATATCCATATATTTCATCCAGAAATGTAGAATCTCTTGTTATGACCATTGAATGATGGTGCTCTCTGGTATCATCCAATAGTATTGGTCCTATCAAAGAGATTTTTCATTTCTGGATGAAATATATGGATAAATGTTATATACAGCCCTGGGAAAAAAAAATTATTAGACCAGGGGGGTGTTTCATAAAGCTGTTCGTAAAGTTACACATGACTTTACGAACGACTTGAATATGAAGTGTCAGATAGGATGCCCAAATGTTTTTCTAATGTTTTAACAAAGTGGGACTGTATTTCCAATAACCTCAATTAAATTATGGCAAAAAATACACTTTGCATCAAATATGTTTGTCATAACAAGAATGTTAATCTACATCTGCACAGTTCAACTTTAGTTGATGCAGTTAAAAATGATTGAGCATCCCATTTGACTTGCCATATTGACTTGTCATGCGTAACTTTACGAACAGCTTTATGAAACGCCCCCAGCTCTTCTTAAAGGCCTATATGGCAAGTGTTGGCTATATCAGTAATTGAATTTTCACAATGATTTCTACTAGCTAACTCTTAATGAGTGGATGACTACTCCCCAAAACAATTAGCTTGTGCCATAACTAACCCCTCGGATAATTAACCCCGGACAATTATCGCTAAAGGACAATTACATCTAAGGGCACCCCAACGGATAGATAGTTCAGAACAACTAACAGAATGTAAAAAACCTAGAGGCTATTAACTGTCCTCAGGAATAGTCTTTCTTGTTTCACAAAATCGATTTTCTAATACCTTTAATTTTTATGTTACACACAATGGTCTCAGTAAATTAATGAGAAGGGCATGGTGCTCAGACAAAGAGAAGTAACACCTGCAATTCATCCTCTCAGACATTTATAGTCTATGAGGTGGTCCAAAAACTCTTTCTGATCTATAGGAAAAAAGGGGTGTGGTAATTGTCTGGGGAAATTTGTGTGGGGTAGTTTGTCCCAGCTGTAGCCGTCCTAGCGGTAACTGTCCTTGGGTAAAAGTCATAGGGGTAATTGTTCTAGTTAGTATCAGTCCATTAATGATGAATTAGCTGTTGATAATCATTTTCCTACTTCCATAGACCATGGACTTAACACTAATATACCCCAAAATGGAGCTGGTCTAATAATTTTTCCAGGGTTGTATGTCATACGGGACACATTGCATGGAATCGCCCTAATGACAGATAATATATTCTCTCAGAACCAAACGAAGCTTATCCTGAAGATTACAGACTACAAAGAAATGATATTTGTTGAATGATTTTGGTAGAAATGGTATGATAGCTGAGTGATGAGCAAATATACAGTAGATAAGGAAATTGAGCTTTATACATGTATTCCTTACCAGTGATCATCAAAAATGGTTTCCTGTGTGCAAATATTTGGGCATACTTATTCTGAAAACTGTGTTATGTTTTTTTGTCAGCGAATAGTCCTAACAAATTAAAATTATGCAAGACAAGTATTATTGGTGCCTCTCAGCTCAGTTATATGCATACGCAACCAGTTATGTGTAGATATTTACTAATGACTTGCCCCAATTAAGATTTGTTATGACAGTTTTAATAGTTTCCACTATACCACCAGTGAGTTGGGCCTTTTTTTTTGTTGTTTAGATTCTTTTGGTCCATACAACCAAACTACTTGCACAATATACCATTTAGAATGACTTTGAGTCATTTCCCCTCAGATGGCTTTGCCATAACCAGTACTCAAGATTACATTTGTAGCTTTAATTTGCAAGTTGAAAGTCTGTGCGCAATTGCTATTGGAATGATGAAATTTTAAAAGGCTTGTTTAGATTGGGTCTTCTAGCAGGAAATTACCATGTACACTGTATAGTCAAGTCATTGCTGGAATGGAAAGTGTAATATTTGTTGTTTTTTCATAACCACCTGTGATTCGTATCTGCTTCCAATATATGTGAATGAACACACACCAGCTTCAGGCTTCAGAACTGTTGATTTATCAGAACCACTATTTTTATGTTTAATTGATCTACAATCTTAAATCAGCATATAGATAGTTAAATATTAGGAATTAGCAAAAAATATAGAGCTTCTTCAAGAAAGTGCGAGTATATCAGAGAATGAGAATAAAATGGAAGTGTAGAAACAATTGCTAACCTTCCTCAGTAGACAAAGACAAGGTGAACAACATCATATTGCACTTCTATGCCTCTAGTCAAAACTTCTTTTTTTCCGCAAGACATTCTATGTATAATGCAGTTTCTGTCACTCTTATTGTGTTCAATGCAGTGATGGCAATTACATTTGATGTCTGCATTCATTAATATATAGCAAGGTGAGAGAATGAAATAATACAATAACCTGGGAAAAAAACTTTATGAATATTGAACGGGGCGTACGTGACAAGGAGATCCACGCAACTCCCCTTCGAGTGTTTTGTTAATACTACGGAGAGCATGTTGTTACTTCAGGTGAGGGAGTCGCTGGTGTATGATTTGGTTAATTGTGGGGCTCTCATAACAAGAGGTGACTGTGGAATAGGGATATGTATCTATAATCTCAAACTCATTTCAGATATTTCTTTCCTATATCTGTCAATTACATGGTTTCACAAAGACTTTTCCCAGAAACTGTGTGTATCAACTTGACACGTATTCTATTTGTGATGTTCTTGAAGTGTCCAAAGTACTTCCTCATTGTTCCTGCCCCCTCCCCCTTCCCCCCCCCCTTCTCTCTCCCTCTCTCTTTCTCACCTTCTTGACATGGTATTTTTCTCAAAACCTCATCCATATTAAGCTACTCTGATCTTAACTCATTTCTGATAATGGGTAGTTCATTTTCAAGTGATCAGTAAGAAATCGGAAAGTTTGTTCTGCGGAGGTGAATGGAGGGGCAGAATAGGTCATTATTAAATTGAACTGAACCACCACTGCATAGTCAGGCAGTGGAGAGAGATTCATAGATAATTTCTTTTACACAAAATGTGAACATATTAATTATAAGGGGTACTGCAAAACCATTTGCCCTGATGTGCCCTCTTATATGTAATCCAAAATGTTGCAAGCTTGCAGTCACCCAGCTTTTTATAGTGGATCTTACCATATTGCCTTATTGGACAACCAAGCCTTTCCTGTGCTTTTATATTTTCTTTATGGATTTGGGCAAGTGATGTAATACATGTAAATGGCTGATTGCTCATTTAGAAATGATTCTCGGTATCATTTAAGCACTATTGTGTTACAATGTACATGTGAGTGATACTGTTTGCAGACTAGGAAATTAGAATGGACAGTGATCAACAATTTCAGACATTTCAGTCTTATGTAAACAAGGATAATTGGTTTTCTGGTATAGAATTCCTCTGAGCTGTTTTGCATATCATAGAATTTGTCCAGTAAAATGTAATCCCTTCCCACGTTATTGCTTTTGCATAATTCCTAATGCTGTTGAAATTATGTGAACGGACGTCAGAAATATGTATTGTTTTCAGTCACATTTATTGCGAGCGGATTTGTATAATACAAGGAACCCTCTGTCGGTTTGGTAATGGAGGCCTTATTTATGCATAATTTCTGTAAGTATGTGGTAAGATATGGAGTTAATTTTGGTTCATGCAAATCTTGTATAACACTGTTTGTATGTTACTATTTTTGGAATGATGAATCTGAAATCTAATTAGCTTTCAGAAGTTTGTCAGCGTTAGCGATGAAGACAGAATAAAACGCTTAAGCATTAATTAATGCGACCATGGAGATGGGCTATAAGTAATTACACAATATCTTAATACACTGATTGAAATATGAGAACTCCACCATCAAATACATGTGCTGCTTATCCGTCTGTTTGATGTTTTGTCACTCCTCTCCTAATTGCCTTTTGGGCCTGGAGTTTGATAGCTCCGCAAAGACCCATCATAGAGGTATATGCCTACTTAGAAACATTTAATCTATTTTTCTTGGGAGGACCTCCTTCCTTGCATCCATGATACCGTCCAATTTCAGATATACTTAGCCTTTAATCCATTTCATTATACAGATTCACACATAGGGAACTGGAGCCATTTTCAATTACCTTAATGGGACTGGTAGCATCTGTGTTCATTACGAACTTTAAGTGGGTAGGCACAAAAGCAATAATCACTTTATGGGGGTAAAGAGAGAGGGAGAGAGAGAGAGAGAGAGAGAGGGAGGGGGAGAGAGAGAGAGAGAGAGAGAGAGAGAGGGAGAGGGAGAGAGAGAGAGAGAGAGGGAGAGAGAGAGAGAGAGAGAGAGAGAGAGAGGGAGGGGGAGAGAGAAGGAGAGAAAAGAGATGGAGAGATGTTGAGGACATGGATAAAGAGGAAGAGAAAGATGAATTTGAGAGAGCTGAATGAGGGGGCAGGGGTGAGAGAGGGAGAAAAAGGTGATGAGATGGAGAACAGTGAAGAGGAGAAAGAACAATAGGAAGAGAGAGAGCACAGCAGAAAAGAAAAAGGGACAAAATATGCTGAGAATTCACCATGAAACCTGTCTAAAAAGAAACTCAGGGAAGTCAAGATAAGCGGCCTTTACAAGCATTTGATTTCTTTAATACAGATGGTTCGTTTACTACATACATGTATTGCAATGAGTAACACTGCTCAAGGAAAACACAAAATTGTAGTCCTTATAGACAGATGTTCATTCTAAACAGATAATTACTTAAAGCAGGTTTGACTTAGGATATCTTATTTGGAAGGAATTTAAATAGAGAATGAAGGAGAGACAAGGACAGAGAGGGCTTCTTTTTCTTCTTCTAGATCAGTATAGTCCTCCGCCTGGTGTATTGACGAATACGGAAGGACTTACAGAAAAAAAAGACACTTTTGCTGTTAAATAAAAACATGTATTCTAGTCTGAAATAAAGAAATAGAAAGGAGAGAGAACATGAAGTTGAATTCATTGTAAGCTGATCCTGTGGCCACAGATATGGTAGGGAACCTGAGCCTTTCACTGGTTCTTCATTCCAAAAAAGTGTGTGCTTGCATCTTTAAAATCTTTTATACAAATGTTAGTAAGGAGTTGGCCAAGAAAACTATTTACACATGCAATTTGAGATTTATATTGGCCTTCCTCTGAGAAATGGATTGTGCAATAGCCTTATGCTATTATTCATGACACATAAATTGTACGAGTGTTCGAAGTTTATGCAACTCTGAACAGTTTACTGAATTTGATTCTACATGTATATGATGCATGGGGAAAAAAAATATTAGTGATGCCATTGCATGTACAACTATCATCATTTTGCAGTTTACACCGCAACACAGCAACATTGAAGAGTTCAGACGAATAATTTGCCTAGTTGAGAACAGCAGAAAGGATTTATGTATACTGCTTACACAAGTACAAGATGCAGTGTTCTGTTGGGGCAAGGGAAATCAGGGCTTGGCAAATCGAGTTATTGAAAAGAGCTTGCTTGTTCATGAGGGTGGGCACCACTTTATGAATGCTCCCACGGTAAAATAATTTTCACTTCTCAGTTAAATAAATCACACTTTTCGCACATGAAAGGGCAATGTTGTTGGCATAAGGAAACAAAAAGTGCTGCAAGCACGCACGCACTCTGCATCTTATTGCATGAATTGCAGTTTTCAAGTACAAGAACTGAAAGTTACCATAAGGAACCATATTGCAAATTGTGATGTTTTTAAAGAAGTGACTGGAAGACCAACAGGCTTTACCTCTCTTCCATGTAATGCTGCTGCTAAAATACTGTACACCTAGAACCAGAAACGTGCGTAACAATTAACTTTCCCACATTGTAAATGACAGCATTTTCACTGCAAGAAAATTTCGCAATTTGCAAAAAATTTAGTGTTACGTCAATTATGATTCAATGATTTTGCGGATCTGAACCACTTGCGAAAGTTTGTGGTTTTGCAGTACATAGAACAATTTCAATATACCATTTTTGTAGTATGAGTGCACACCTTATACTTATAGACCTACATGTACGTATGATAATTTGTCTTTGGTATAAAGAACAATGGTAAGCTATATACTTGCTTGTTGGTGTTTCTGTTGCTTTAAGGAAATTATCTATTACTACTCTAAACATGTAACACAGTATTTTATTTCCTGCATCAAGCAGAGAGGATTTGATGTCCTTGACATCTGGATTCTGAATTCCTGATTAAGATATCAAGACATTTCTTGGAAGTGGCCTAGTACACACTTGTCTCATGGAGAAACCATTATGTGATTCATGAATCTCTTATGGGATCTTGACTTGATCATATTATTAGCTACATGTATGTTCACACGGCACCATCGTAGTTTTAAACTAAACGTCAAGTTTTGAACAATGACCCACTGACAATGATGCGGGTTCACACAGTATTGAAAGAAGTACTGGAGGTTTTAAACTACAAGCTAATCAAGCAGTTGTTACAGTTGGAACCTCGAAGATAATTGTGTCTGCACGGCACATAACTTTGAAGTGGCTTTGGGGTTTAAAACTTTGAGTAAAGGGTTCTTTATGACAAGATAACCTCAAAGTTTACTGTCCATGAGCTAACTTTGAAGTTTATGACCTGTCGTGTGAACCTAGCTCTTATTACAAGAGCACTTGTAGCTTGGCCTCTTTGTTTATGCATTTGTCATATGTTTCTTACTGGCAAATTTATGTGTGTTCATTTTGACAACTTCATATACCCACTTGTGTTTATTGCAAGCTGACTCAGGAGAGAGAATGTCAGATGTCAGAAGTGAGGACAAGTTCATAAGCTGCCATTGCAATTTGGATAGCCTATCTTGTAGAATATAAGGGTGGATTTTTGAAGATAGTAAAATGATAAGCTCCAAAGATTTGATTGTCATGAAAAGTTCAAGCTCAGAATAAACATTGGTGCAGACAGCATATTTGATTTGCACAAATTAGTGCAAAATGGCAGATTTGGGTACATTAGTTTGTTTAGTTTTTGTCCAAATAACCATTTTCAGCATGATAAATAATGCAGAATTACATGAAACAAATTTTATATCTACGAAATGCAATTCTATTTTGATACCTGAATTTAGATTAGCTTTAAGAGAGACCTAATGTCTCCATCAAAACAGTACCAGCCAAGGGCGGATCCAGGATTTTCTAAAAGAGGGGGCACAGAGCCGAAAAGTAAACAATTACATGGGCATATTTTTTTCATTGTGTACTTAAGGTATGCCAGTTGGGTTTCAAAAGAGGGAGCACGGGCCGGTTTTCCCCCTATGTAGATCCGCCACTGGTACCAGCAACTTTTGAACAACCCTCAAAATGTACTGTCTGCCAACACTTTGTATGTACATGTACTGATCTGTTCACAGACCATTCTGCAATCTGATTCTCCCTCTAATTGTGATTATTTGTCTTCCTCAAAGCTGTTCAGACTTGGCAGAATTCATACAAAATTTGTATAAAGAAATGGCACATAAAGAATCATTTTATATCAAAAAGGGTGTGCACACATGAAAAAAGTTTCTTAGAAAGAAATGTTGTGCATGTATAATAAAGAAACCAGCTTTTGGGAGGTCTGCTCAACTGTTTGTTTAGGGTCATGTGATGTCATGGTATTGCTTGAGGATGAGATGACAACTGCCTGGTCACGAATCAGCGCACGTCACAATAAGCCCCGCCCAGTTATACAGTTTCGTAACGTTCACACTACAAGTTGACCCTGATTTTTTTTACAGAGCTTTCGTTCGGAATGATGCTCAAACCTCTGTTTTGCTATACAATGTTTTATTACTCACCGTTTCTCTATATGATATTCATATACTAGAAAATAAATAATCACTTCTCACATAACTTTAATGAATTTCGATAGTCTGAATAGGGGACAAGTAGTAGATTTAGTATCAGTACCAGTAAGTACCAGCTTTCAGGAAGTTCATGTACATCTAGTCTGTTAATTTGTTTATTTTTTGAAGTCTAAGAATCTTTTCAAAATTTTCTAGTCATTTGTTATTTTGAGATCCTCTTTAGGGACAGTCCCTGATGTGTTATAGTACCAGTAATATGGCTCTGATTGTGCTTTTATTTGAAAAAAAGTATATTCACATAAAGCTTCTCTCAACCAGTGAATTTCTGAGATCACTCATGGTTGTATTAATTCACTTTGATTTATTTCTTATATCTAATTAATGTTCTTTGGTGCCATGCGATCAGAATATGAATATATAAAAGTGAGAAAAAGATGTGGCATGTGATATTCAATTCATCACTTTGAGATAGATTTGACGAATAGACTTGATTTTTTTCAGTATCAGTTTCAGTTTGGTTTATTTCTGCATTTTTAACATTAGAAATCAAACACTACATAAATCATGCAATAGTTGTTTTTTTTTTCATGTTGACAATACAAAATAAATAGAAATAGTAAAGTAATGTAATAGTAAATAAACAGTTACATAAAGTAAAGTAACTGGTAACTTCACAAATTCACATAGTTGATCTTTTTTCAATGTTTTTAGTACATCCATATGATATATATATATACATGTGAATTTTTCTTGATAAAGTATTCCTCATGTCATCAACAAATATGCCATTGCTGGTGCCATGTTTGGCAGGGCCCATGATTTGAACAAATACAAGTTTCCTGTTTGAAATGATGCTCAAACTACTTAATTTATCTTGTATTACTACTATTTGGAACATAGTATTCAATCATGGAATGCAAAACATACAAAGCAAAACAAAAGCTCTGGAAAGAAATGTGAAAATACAGTATAGATGGCCCCTGGGGAAATCACATTCTTTCTAAAGAGAACCCTCAAAGAGCTCATGTGAACAAAAAAAGAAGTTTTTGTACTGCATTCTTCTGAGAACTTGCTTTGTGAATAGGCAATTGTTCCATTCTAATCATAGAAGTACATGGAGATTGGAATTCTGACGGTTTGCACCCTAATGTTCTCCAAAATTGCAAAATGATGCAAATCTTACATTTTTTGTTCATGTTTGTTAATGTGTGCTCTGCATTATTCCCCAAAAGCTAAGGAAAACATTTTGCCTGTGTGCCTCCCCCCTCCCCCGTCTTTACCCCAAATCCTTGATGTCTGTACATGTATGTACATGTAGATCGATACCCATGTTATAAATATATAAATATAATGATGGCATTGAATGTTAACTGTGATGGAGCTAGTGTATTAGTTAGTTTCCTTGGCGATATGTTTTAGCACAATCTAATTAAAGTGTGGTTCTACAGTTCCTACAGGGTGTTCAGACACAAAAAATTTAGACCAAAACGGTATACATGTGTAGTTATACGATGGATTTATGTGTCTGAATCCTGACTAATGAAACATCGTATAACGAAACGTATAATGAAACTAGGGTCAGAGCATCGTTTCGAACTAGAACTCGATAACAAATCACCTTTCCATGTGTGTCTGAACGTATGGTGACCATAGAACGGTATAACTTGGCAGGGCTTAACGTGAGCGCGTGCGAAAGGTGATCTTACCAGGGGGCAGGGGCTAGCGGTGACCATAACAACATGCGCAGTGGAAAACTGCGCATCTATACAATGTTTTTTCTAATCGGTTGAGATATGTGAACAGTCTGAACGGTCCATAGGCTATATGATGAAAACTTTATACGACATTTCTTTATCGAGTTTTGGTATAAACATTTTGTGTCTGAACAGGGGGTAAGTGTAGTAGAGTATATTTAGTTGAAGCCTTGAAGGGTTGCTCACGTTATTCAAACACCAGGTGCCTAATTAAATATCACATCTCTTGGAGAACAGTATCATGATGATAAACTGTCCTTGGTTTTCCTAACGGCTCTGATGTCCAAGCTCCTGAATATGTGTTTTCAAACCTTTTTGAAAATACATGTTACATTATAACTAACACTGCTTTGAATTTAAGTACATGAATTTTATAGTCTTGAAAGTCATTCCTGTGGTTGAGTCACATGTATATATATATATATAAATTGATTTTGAAGTGGTTGGAAAAAAGCACTTAGAAAATTGCAAGCAAAATATTTATTGTACATTTGTAGCTTCATCATAGAAAGATTTACCTGCTTGGGTCTACCATAGAATTATACAAGGTGTATGAGCATTTTGCAAACTATAAATGGATGTATAAAACAGGCCTTTGCACTTGCCATAGTTGGTATGCGATAGTTGTGTTCTAGGTAATGTAATAGTAGCACTGTTTACTTTTCCATCTTCTAAAATTTCATTGCTAAAATTTGTTGAATTATTTTTGTGAAATTGTCAGATGAATTTTATTTCAGAAAAATAGAAAAAAGAAGTACAAAAAAAACACAATTGAAAATGGATACCTAAAGAAAAAGAAAAATGGGGTAAAAAACCTTTCATTTTCTGCAGTATTTTGGCTGGCTATTCTGTGCAGGTTTAAAAGGTTGAAAAGTGGCAAGTGTTAGCATAGTTCATGGTTAAGAGACTACCTTGTACACATATACATGTAGCTAATTACAGCATTGCATAGCAGGCATTATCTCATTGTGTAGAGCTGTCCGATCCATTTAGCCTGCAATGTACAGCCAAATTTTGACTCCCCCCCCCCCCCCCCCACCTAGTTTGCAAGCTCAAACCTTTGTCAAATAATGTTTAACACTGGGTCTGATCTGTGAGACTGAAGACTTCACCCTGTATTGTAGGGCCTGTATTTTCCATCTGACACAGCCAAGACTTTTAAAGTTAGGCTAGGCTCAAAGCTCGATGGAATTTTGTTAAGTGTTAAAAAAGTCTATTCCTGTAGACTACCCCCCCCCCCTCCCCCCTCTGTAATGTCAGAGTTGAGACGTCTGCTCTTGTCTGCATCCAGCAGCCGGACATAGGACAAGGACATGATATAACCAGGTTAAGATGAGCATGGACCTACTTGAGATGAGGAAGGAGAAAAAAATTAATGAATGGAAAGGCCAAGTTCTGTTGTCACTTAAAGGATCTAGACATTAAGCATATACCGGTATATGTACATGTACAGTGTGATTAAAGGGCTATAAAATTCATAAATTCAAGTTTCGTTTTGCTGTATAAATGTATGCGATATTGACATATTACATGTAGCAATATACCCATTGTGCTTTTCAATGATACTGCTTTTGTCTACGATATGATTATCTGAGAGAAACCAGCCATAATTAGAGAAGCATTGTTAATTCTTCAAGATTACTTTCAGTGGGATAATAAAAGTATTTTTAGGAAGTGCTAGAACTAGAGGGGAGGGGTTGATTGAACATTTATATGTTATAATTACATTTTCTGTAAGTATGTGACTATTGTACCTCGAGAGGTGGTTTTGAAAGCGCTTTCCAGCCAAAAGTGGAATTGATGATGCTTCGGTTTTTTGTGGGAACAGTTGAAAGAATAAAGCGGAAAGAAGGTCCCCCAAAAACAATGCATTGTGCAGATGACGTACTTCCGCTCTGAGCATCATGCTCTATTCCTCTTCCATGAAATAGTGGTATCTTTTTCTTGATGTGAAAGTGAAGCGATGCAAAGCGCTTCCAAGGAAGGCGGAATGACAGCGGAATCGATCAATAGCGGAATGAAAAGCGCTTTGGCAATCTGACAGGGCTATTTGAAGTTAGTTCCTGAACTGTCTCTAGTATGAATATTTGAACGAACTTTATCAATACATATGCCTCTTTCTGTTTCTAAAAATATAGCTGCATGTATTATCATTTCAAACATGTAACACAACATTTACTTCTCTGGATGAGATTTTTGCCAACTGCACAGAGGGTGCTGTTTTATCAAGATATCATTGTTTTGAATTATCTGTCTTTACTTCCGACTAGTTACATGTACCTGTATCAACAAGTGAGAAGTAACAAACGATGTTAGCCAAAGACCTTCCATCACTGTATTCAGCTCTTATCTCTCTTTACTTAAATGACAAGGGTTTCATGCAGGCTTGATGTAAAACGCAGTCTTGTTACCATGGCAATAGAGTGATTCCTTCTCTCTTAATGCATATCACACTAATCAGCCTTGAATTTGAGTTGCCATGTTGTTTCCATCATGTGAGGTGCAGACATGTGTTGTGTTGTTTGTAGAAATTTATGAGATTGTGAAATTCAATTGTGGTACATGTACCGGTATCTCAGTTGAGCATGTGCTGATTATTAATTTACAGAATATACAGTATAAGATGTGCCATTCAAGTTTTGTAAATTAAGTTAGGCATGTGCAGATTCTTTATCAATTCTGATGATAAAATCCATAAGATGTGATATATATTCAAGTTAGGTATTTCAGTTGAGTGTGTTCATATTATTTATTAATTCACTTCCCGCAGTCAAATTGATGAATTTGTGGTATTGAAGTTTAGAGTTTCAGTTGAGCATACACAGATTATTTATTAATTCAGAATTGTTCACCTCAGATGGGTTTACGTGCTACCTGCAAAACTGAACTTGATACCTCTCGACGATCAGGTCGCATGATTAAAATTCATACATATGTTGATTTGGTTGTGTTCACCATAAAAAAAACACAAAAACATTCTCTCAATTTATACATTCAGGGGCATTGCTAGACAATTTTGAATGGGGGAGGGGGTCTGACCAAATGATTCAGATATGCCCCTCCTCCCACAGGAGGGGAGAAACCATTTAATATTTTATTTTGAAAAATTCAATTTTGCAGTTTTGCCTCTAGCCATGGCACCCCCCCCCCCCCCCCTCATGAAAAAAAAAAAAAAATTATTTGAGAATTCCATTCATATGTAACGTTAATTTCCACGGTGGATTAGTTATTACCTTAGTTTTTATAATAGAAATGCCATGTGAAATGTTTGTTGAATTTAAAAAAAAGTTTTATATTTACTTTTTAAAAATCTCTCTCTCTCTCTTTCTCTCTCTTTTTCTCTCTCTTTTTCTCTCTCTTTTTCTCTTTTTCTCTCTCTTTTTCTCTCTCTCTCTCTTTTTCTTTCTCTTTCTCTCTCTCTCTCTCTCTCTCTCTCCACTTCCTTCCCCTTTCGTCTGAACTGAAGTTCCCTTTTTAAAAGAAGAATTAACCATTCCTTAGAATGACAACCCAACTACATGTATGGGTACTTTAACCCACTGACAACTGCAACCAGGTCATACTGTATTAAGCCTATGGGAATGAGATCATTCAGTAGTCAAATGAGTTAAACTGATAAATTACATGTAGGTTTGTGACAGGACATCCTGATAATTTGTCTCCTTATTTGCCAAGACATGTCAGTATGACTAATGACTAAAGCAAGCAATGGATTTCATGGAGCAGAGCAAATGTGAAAATGAAACCTTTTTGTGTGTGAATTGCTCTCCTAGCAAACATCTTATATTTAAAGCTCTTAGTGATCAACAAGTGTTAGAACACAATGAAAGTTAATTGTAAAGGGAATAATGGAATTGAATTTGTAAGACACATAAAATTGTTGCATAAAGAAGCCACTCAATACTGCAGATAAGTTATTGGTTTAGTATTTGAAACTGGTATTCAAGGAGAAAATTTAAAAATAAATCATTAAATGACACAATGTTGGTTTAAAGTATTATTGGCATCATCAGAACTCGCTTTTTCTCTCTTCTTGATTTCACAGTATTCAAAATAAAAACTGGAGCAAAGAAAATAAACTTGAAAATATGCTCTTTTATATTCCCCTCCTGACATGCAGTTTTAGGAATGACCCTTGTTCTGTTCATGAATGATATTACATACGTAACTTACGGTTGTAAAAATATAATAAATTTTCTTGACTTTGGCCCGTATAATTGAAAGGGGCCTAACTTTAGGCCAGGTTTAAATCCCAACTATTAAAGTATATAGATTTAGTTCGACAATTCATGGAATGCCAAACGTTAACCTCTTTGTCTCCATAAAAAATATCCCATAATTCTGTTACTATAAAAGTGAGAAACAAAAATTAGTTCAACATGAAATCAATTCTTCGTCTTCTTTTCATCACTGGATTAATATTGTTTATTCATTTTGTTACAGGATTACATTAATTTGTGTAGAGTAAAGAGCTTGAAACTTACTTGTAGCATTCCATAAATTAGTAGATTATGTTTAACCAAATAGAACCATGTCTAACTTAGTCTACCTTTATCAATATGAGCTTTTGGCTTAATATTTATTTATTTATATATTTATTTCTGATATTTAGACAGGGTGACTTATTATCACCAATAGTGGTGGTCTTCCACAAGGCCCTGTTAACAATAATAAGAAACAATAGTAAAAACAAAAACAAAAAACCCACAACAAATCATGAATATAAACTCATAACAGCAACAAAAAATAAATAAAAACATGTATAAACATATATACAAAGTATTTGGTATCCTCATAATGAATGTTTTGTTTGTTTTGTTTTGTTTTTGTTCAAGAAAATGTTTTTGCATTTTGATATTGATACTGATATTGATATTGATCTCTGTGTGATGTACAGTGATGTACAACTACCTAGATTACTAAATCATGCCTTTTTTCCCCTTTATTTCTTTTTTCATGTTTGATGTACAGCAATGCACAACTACCTGAAGGACTGGTTGTTGGTGATCTCTCTGGTAGTAGCCCTTGGTGGTTGCTGGTTTGCATTCATCCAGCACCGTTACTCACAGAGCCATGTTAAGCAACTCCTGCGAGAGATGGAGAGTCTGTCCAGCGCTGAGGATTCGCTCAAGGAGCTGCAGGAAAAGTAAGCTGAAAGCCATTTCTTAACCGTTTCAAGACAATTGACCACACTCTGTGGTTTGGCATAATAACTTTTGATTCAGAGCTGTAAAAAATATACCAGATGCATGAGTAGAAAGAGCAAAAATTTCTCCTGTTGATTACTGAATTCTCTCATTGCGATTTCTTTTGAAAAGTTGGATATCAGTCAGATCCTAAAGTGTGGAGTGGGCTTGAAATGATAGTGATGGGTTGTAGCTGACATAGAAGACATTGTATCTCTTAAAGGGTTCAATCACCAAAAATAATTTTGCTTT
Organism: Heliocidaris tuberculata; assembly: GCA_025618425.1. Classification (NCBI taxonomy): domain Eukaryota; kingdom Metazoa; phylum Echinodermata; class Echinoidea; order Camarodonta; family Echinometridae; genus Heliocidaris; species Heliocidaris tuberculata. The sequence continues at coordinate 29,637,577 of CM046846.1, read as the reverse complement.
GTATTTTAGAGGTTTCTTGTCGTTATACTATATTCAAAATATGGGCTTTAAATATTAATTCTATAAAGAGATATTGCAATTTTATTTACATTCTCTATAAGGGTAAAAGCGACTCGTGAGTAGACTACTTGACGTACCCATATGCGCTCGCCAAGATAAAGGCTCGCGCGGAACCAAACTCGGAGTTCGGTTCCGCGCAAGCATTTTCATGTTATCCTTTATTTCCTTCATACCCATTAACTGTTGACCTATAGAATACCAGACAAAGTTCTTTGAGGTTGATTTTATACTTTCTAGCTGTACACAAATTATTTTTTCAGGTGATTGGTACACTTTAAGTAAAGAGTATTTCCTTTGATAAAGAATTATGTCGCATTTGCTATATCTTCTTTTTTCTTCTTCCTCAGATTGAACGTTGCTCAAGAGGAGCACAAGTGTGCTGTGAGGGAGAAGCAGTCGATTGAGAAGCAGCTGACAGATGAGATAGAGCTAGCAAAGCGTGAAGCAAGGAGACTAGAGAGAGAAAGAACTGAAGACGATACAGATGGACATTCAGACCTTGCAACCAAACTCAGACTTGCAGAAGAAGAACTTGTTCAGGTTGGTTGATGATTCTAACTTACATGTACCTGTTTTTTTTTTTTTCTCTCTTTTCTTTTTTGTATTGTCTGCTTAGAGCCAGAAGGTGTTAACTACATGTATTAGCATTTTACAATTGAGCTAACATCCTTCTTGCTCTCACTGGACGATCTACATGGCCAGTTGTTACATATAGCAATTGTAACCTTGTAATTTATGATGTCTTGCAATTTTTGTAATCATAAATACAATTATCCTCATTATCTCAGCATAACGAAATTATCAAAATTTCTAATTCATGCACTAGGTTTTCATTTAACGTACCTGACTGACACTATCTCTACCCCTTCCTCTCCTTCTCTCTCTCTCTCTTTCTTTCTCTCCCCTTCACCCTTCTTGTTTACCCCTTTCTCCCACTCTCTCCTCATCCCGCTCTTCTCTGTTCCTTTTCAGCCAGAAACGTACCTGACTGACACTATCTCTACCCCTTCCTCTCCTTCTCTCTTTCTTTCTCTCTTCTTCACCCCGCTCCGTACTTCGATTCTCTTTTCACTTCCTTCTTCTCGTTTACCCCTTTCTCCCACTCTCTCCTCATCCCTGTCTTCTCTGTTCCTTTTCAGCGAGGTATACTTCCTGTTTTTACCTACTTCACTTTCACTATCCAACCTTCAAAGTGCAATATGTTAACATTAATCTCTTTTTTGTGTATTGATTTATTATTATGTTGTTCTTGTATCTTGCTACATGTACTCTATACATATTTTTGGTTGAAATTTGTATTTTGATGTATTTTAAATGTTCATTTTTTACTTTGTAGATATTTTCACAATTTGGTATCATTTTTGCTGTGAATAGAATATAATGAAACCATTGAATTAAATTGAATTAAATTGACAACAATGTGGTCATTTTGAGGAGCAAGGTTACTCTAAACTTACGTGTGTACCAACAAAGGTTTCTCTAAACCTAGATGTGTACCAACAAATATTTTAACCCTTGCTGTACTGGGGGGGGGGGGGGGGGGGGGGTCTCTGAGGCCCCCTCCCTAGACAAATTCCGCCGCACATTTTGAACCACTCCATTTCACAGCACGCCACTCTCTGACATTTTTCTTTCAAGGCTAGCGCATCTTTCGACACCAGGTTTACAACCTTTTGTTCAATTATTTTATCTAGATTATTAAATGAAAAAATAGAGATTTACATAAAATAACAATGGATTTGTGTTCTTTATGCGATTCTCGAGGTCCTTGCAAAATTTTGCAGCAATCGGTCATGTCGCGGCCGAGAGGAGCTTGAAATAGCCCAGTATAGTAAGGGTTAATCGACCTTGCCAGTTTGATTTGATCTATTTTGAAAGATACCATTCTAATACATGGCACATTGAATAAATGGACATGTTCCGTCCCCTTTCTAGGTAAATGTCATATGTTGAATTGAATCTCCAGCAACAAGATTTGTTGCATTGTGAAAATGCTACACATTTACAATGTATATTGTAGCGCAGAGGTTTGATCTACATCTATGTATATGTAGGTTTATGTATATAGTATAGGTCTTCGGTATAGGAAAACAGTGTTTGGACTTTAGTCACAGTGGTGATTAAATGAATTAAAGATATACATAAATGTAGTAATAAAAAACAAACCTTGTATACAGAAAAGGTTTATTGCCATTCATATATTTTACACACTTTCTCCAAGTCCTCAAATGAATAGAAAGAAAACTGTTTATCGTATACATTTTCTCATTACCTCCCTTTATGTGTAACCCACCCCAGGTAAGAAGCGCCCTCGATGAGGCAGAGCGCAGGATGAGTGAAGAGATCAATTGGTCTGCCCCCATGACCCTCCAGCAGTGGCTACAGCTTACATACGAGATAGAGTACCGCTACTATGTCTCCAAGCGTGTCGCTGCAGCCAAACAGCTCCAGGAAGCCAAGGAGGAGTGTGAGAAGCTTCGCAGGAAAAGGGCGTCACTGATTGGTTCCTTTAGGATAGCTCATGGGTCATCACTGGATGCAGTTGATCAGAGGATCGTTTCTGCAAGGTGAGGACATAAAGAGAGTCATTCAATTTGATTTTGATATGATTTGTTTGATGGTTACTTTACCTGACTGCAAATAAAGCAAGTAACAACCTTTATGATTATTGTGTTTTTCATGAATGTCCAAAATGTGAGAGAGTGTGTCTCTCTAGAATGGGTCTATTCCGTCATCAAAGATGTTTTACAAATCACATCTTCCAGAAATTTTTGTCCATGGAGCCCAGCCAGAGAATTGTTATGTTAACATTTTATTCATAGTTTGTCTGAAATGATTAACTCAGAAATCAATCCTTACCTGAAAGAACTGTCTTGGTTATTTATCTAAGTTTTGACAGACAATCAATTCACTTTTAATAAAGAACACTAACACTCGGACTCTCCATTATGACATAAGATTGTTCAACGGATTATGGAATAAATCAGGTTCAGGAATACAACAGCGTATGAATTATGTTTTGTGTAGCATTCCCGAAGCTCCCATACTTACAAGGGGTAAAAGGAGCTGAACCGATAGGATGACTGGAATAGTGTGAGGATCCTGTTGTGAAACATTGTACCGTTTACCCTTTCAGGTCAGCTCTCCACGAGGTGACGGCAGAGCTAAAGGAGCGTACTCATCGATGGAATCAAATCGAGGCGGTCTGCCAGTTTGCCATCATGAACAACCCTGGATTCCAGGTGCTCATGGCCTCCATGGGGGGCATGACCAACGGGTCCGACCTCTCAGGTATGTTACCCCTCTTCAAGCCCCACCCCACTCTTCTCCAATTTATGATTTGTCCATAGAGTAAAGACATCATCACTGAGCTTGAAATAAAGAAAATGCACATTTAGTTTTTGTACTTTTAGCTAGTACTTATGAAATTGTTCTGTATATGCTGTAGCATTATTTACTTTGGTGCTTTATTTTGATAGTTTACATGTAGACAATAAACATATATATTCCATAGACTTTCCAGTTAGTATTGGTGATATATTCTGGGTCTCATATTACATGATGTATGCATTGCTTTGTTCAGATAGCACATCATAAATGTACCATAAAACTTTACAAAATGAAAATCCCTATATTCCCTAGATTTTTCAGTTACTATGTGGTATTGGTGATATATTTGGAGTCTTACTATGTGTAGTGCATGTTTAAAATTGGCGGTTTATAGATAGCACCTGCAATGTGAAAATAGCTTTGCACAGTTTTGTGAACCTTCAATAGCAATATGTGGCTTTTCCTATTAGTTTGGTAGCATGCACATGTCATAGTGTGATTTTATATTCAAGTTTGTAATAACTGCTAAGGTGTCTATTTGGAGAGGCACTTTGTTTTCCAATAATAAAGATGGCATGAAAATTTTGTTTGAAGTGCTTTTGAAGTACAACAATAAGAAATTTGATGCCTCACCGTAAATGTTCAGTATACCCCCAGTGTATGCTACCATTAAATACTAAAAATGTACATGTATGTATTGAAAGTTCAATTTACTTTACTATTATTTTTATTCAAAGGGATACTTTTGTAGCTTACTACATGTACATTATACTTCCGAATTAATTCTTTGTGTAACCAATATTTTTGTTTAATCACTTCTACTGGAAAGCTTCAGAATTGAATTGAATTGGAATTTGATTGCACGCCTAGGATAATTGCTCATGGCATAATTGATGACCTGGGGAGCGTTTCATCAAGTGTTTTGTCAGTGATTCTTACTGACAACTGTTATAAGCTACTGAAATCCTTGCATCTGATTGGCAGAGAGCAAATTTGTCAGTAAAAATCACTGACAAATCGCTTGATGAAACGCTCCCCAGGCCTTTATATTCATTGTCATTCAAGAGTAACTGTAATTAATGTTTTCTTCAAAAATAAAGTTATTAATTATGAATATAAAAACTAATACTTTCTTGATGCCTTAAAAACAGACAAAGAATATGTCATTGTCTGTGATGCAGAACATCATTATCCTGCCAAAAATCTCTTTCTAATAGTTTGTTGTGTATTGACCCTGTATGTTATGCATCTATTTCAGTAATTTTAAATGAATTAACAATGTTTTGAGCAAATGTAAAGCTGTCCCTTTTATGCAATCTTTCTTATGAATTAGAATTTGGTGTGTTTATTAACCCCCATGCAACTGTGCATTCCCTGCTTTGAATATATTTTATTTTTGTGATTGTTTCTGTACCTGATTTATTTTCTTTTGTTGGTGATTATTTTCAATGTGCATGTTTTGTTGTCCCTATAGGGGGGCAGAGTCCTGAAAATGGGATAGATGGCCCTCCTCAACTGCCTGGTAAGCACCCCCATGTAACCCCCTCCCCCTTCATACACACTCCTACCATTAGTGATACATAATTCTGTTATTTCATGTCCCTTCAAATTTAATTCTTTCCCCAGTAAGCTAATATGTAAACTGCTTGTTTTTTAGGTCTTTTGTGTTTTTGCTTCTCTCCAAATCCGTGATTCTTAAAATTCAAACATTAAATGACACAATGTGATTATTAAAGTGCTATGGTACATGTATAATGATTATTGTTATTATTATTATTATCATTATTATTATTATTATTATTATTATTATTATTATTATGATTATTATTGTATTTTGTCTGGTGAATGAATTGAAAAAAAAAACCACACAAATATAACTCCGCACAAGAACTTCAAGTAGTTGAATATTAATAGTTTGATTTTGCACATATATTTTTTTTTTTAAATGGTAGAAGAGCCTTGCACTTGCAGGATTTTCACAGACATCAATATTAGTCAGCAGCAATTACTCACTAAATATGCATGTTAATGAATACATATTGAATTTTTGGCTTGAGCTTGTCATTTCTGGCTTAATATTCTTGATGGATGGATGGCTTTAATCCCCACCAAAAGGTCCTCGTTTTACTTCTTAAAGGGAAGGTTGAGTTGTGAGAAAGGTGGAAAATATTTTGTGAGCTGTCTCATCAATCTATTTATGTTAGTTTGGGAAGAACATTGTAGTAGAAATATCCCCTGGAAAAGAGACTCTTCAGATGCCCTCATATTTGAAATATGATGAGAAATAGCTGAAATGTTTTGGCTGAACATTCAAGCCATGTGTTTGCAGTGCATGTGCTTTTCAGCGAGATAGGGTCAATTTCTTATCACTTTGATGATTCCAAAACCTCACAGTATACATAAATTCTTATGTAGACATGATCAACCTTTCCTAATTGCATTTAGAGACAGTTTCTTTCACAAAGTAATTGCATGACCAGAACTTGACTATATCTTTAAGATGCTGTGTCTGGAGGCGATTTGCAGTGCACTCGAGATTTCCCTGTGTTTACAGATGATTGTCTCTTATATGTAGCTTTTGTATCTGCATCTCCCAAGTGTTACAGGCACTTGCTCCACAAATACGCCTCATAAACGTTAATATTCATAATCAGAGCTTCATCTAGAAATTTTCTGTGTTTATTGCATGGTCTTTGATGGTGATTATTATGCATGTCGGTTACGTTGTACATTATCCATGGTTGTCTTTATTAAAGATTTTCAGTATTATGTATCAGTCCAACATAAATCAATTGTTTAATCTGACTTTCTAGTTGACCGAAGGTTTATGAGACCAGGGGCCCGTTGCACAAAGAATTGCGTTTATACGCAACTCTTAAAATCAAACGCAAGTCCTGAATGCGCACTTCTGATTGGCTGAAAATAAAGTTGCGTTTGATTTTCCTGAGTTGCGCTCAAACCAGGGGCCTGTAACATAAAGAAATGTATGAGACCAAAACCTTTGATCCAGTGAACCTTACAGCTATTAGTGGAAAGTTTGAAGATCGTAGGACCACTGACTTTGATCTTGTTTCACTTTCTGACAATTTAAAAGAAAGTTAACAGAACTGAATTTCTGGATTTAGTTGACCTATCATCTCATAGACCTTCAATCAACAGGACTGCTCCCTGTTTGTATTTTCCTCTCGCGCACTCTTTCTCTCATTACGTAACCATCTGTTCTCCCGTTGCTTCTTCTGCCGCAGGTTCCCTACCCAACTCTGGATCTGTGGTTGGCAGTATGGCTCACATGGCAGAGTGCAATCCTCCCATGGGACTGGACGAATGTGAGGAGAACATACCACCCATGCCACAGCAGCCATCGTATGCATCTATGAAACAAGGTGAGATGAAACCTTTGCATGTGGTCTTTGAAGAATCCTCAAGAAAGTCTCCTCGGTTACATATATCACCACAAACATGATCATGAACTCCTTTGATTGTGGGCACTAGAAGAAAGAGACAAAACGACATGTACGTAGCAACGAATGTACATATAGGATGGTTGTTTGAGGTTTGAAAGGTCTCTTTGACCAAATTATGCAGCAATGGAAGGTAGGATAGAGAAAGATGCAGATTGCAAAAATAGTCTAGTGTGTCTAGATTTATCTGTAGGGTCATTTAAAGTCAATCAATTGCTGTAAATATAATACCCCCAATATGCTACAGTGTAGCAAGTACATACATGTAGCTGCAGCTGCTGTCACTAGTGAGTGGAAGTGTTCATTTGTTTGGTGCTTACGATACATGTACATGTAGATGTGTAGCAGATAGCATAAATTTTCCCAAGGCTATAAATTTGTAGTTTCTTCTGCCATTCTATAGAAAAGCCAAAATATGTGTTTCCCAGCTCCACCCTCATTAACACTGCCTATCCACTCCTTGGGACCACCTGCTCCTCTTCCCCATTCTCCTCAATCTAGCCATGCCTATGCCACGCAACACTAGCCAAGAGTTCCGGCGCATCGCCCATCAGCAACACTCCCAGAGTCAGCAAAGTCTAGCGTCCACGTCTGGCTCACAGGTCATCCATCGAACCCACTACCAGCAGGCACCGCAGCAGCAGCAAGCTCAGATAGTACAGCAGCAACAGTTTGCAGCTGGTAGCAGCACTGGATCAAGTATCAACGGAACCGGCAGTGGATCCAAATACATCTTAGGGGGAGACAGGTCAGTAGATGTCTGATCTGATATTTAAAATTTTAAAAATTTAAAGGGAAAGTCCACTGCAATATTAAGCTTGTTTTAAAAGAACCAGAAAATTTGAAGAAACAGATCAATGAAAGTTTGAGGAAAATCCGATATGAAATAAAGTTATGAATTTTTGAAATTGTAATCAATCAAACACAAATTGGCAACACCGTGACGTATCTTGCATGCTCATCTCACATTTGCCCTAAATTTCCATTTTCTTTTTAAAAATATATTTTATCAAAAAAATGTACCCTAGATATAATCATTTCACTTCTGCTTTTACACAAAACCTGTATGATACAAATCTATTCCCTCATCAACAACAAAGAAAAATGAAAATTCATGAATTTTGTGTACAGAGCAAATGAGAGAGGAGATCGCAAGATACGTCACAGAGTTGCCAATTTGTGTTTGATTGATTACAACTTCAAAAATTCATAATTTTCTTATTTCTTATCGGATTTTGCTCAAACTTTCATTGATCTGTTTCTTTAAATTTTCCACTTCTTTTTAAAAACAACTTCATATCAGGGTGGACTTTCCCTTTAATGAGCCCATTTTTGGAATTGGTATGTTACATGTTTGTGTGTCTATCCAGGTATTGTTTGAATCCTTACTTTCTTCAATGCTTCAGCCGTAATAAAGGTATATGTGTGACAAGAAATAGTTGCTAAATGACAGTGTGAAGAAGCTACAGAATCTGATGGTATCATTTAGATTGGGAGTTCTATTCTGATTCTCAGATAACTAAAAACCAGTAATAAAATTGGACCAGTCTCTGTCCCAACTCTGAGACAATATGCTTAACAAATTTATTTAAATGTTTTACTCCTGGTTTTGATTTTGGGTGACAGGTCTTGACTGTAATGCTGCTAAAACACTCTTTTCATCTAGAATATGAAGGTGGTAAATTTCACAACTATTGTCCCTTTCTTTCATCTTTATATTTCTGCAGCACCTTTGAGCGGATGTCCTCCCAGGAGTCCTCCAGTTCGTTGCCTAGCAACGCATCCTTTGGCAGCCAGCATTCCAGCCAGCATGGAGCATCCTCATCGCATTCTCCATCGTCATCCTTTCCGACATCCCAGTCACAAGGCATGGTCACCTTTCCTCACCCTACCTCCACCACCACCACCATAGCTACTAACCCTAATACCATCGCTGCTTCTACCTCTAAATCTATCATATCCTCTCATCATCCACCTCCTCCTCTTTCTCATGGCATGCTTAACCAAACTCACAGGTCATTCTCGCACCCTTACCGCACCCAACGCTCCAGCACGCACCCCTTGATCCACCTCCAGAGAAACTCCTTCGATTCCTGCTTCCCTTCGACCTCCGCCCCGCTCTCCTCCAACATAAATCAGCGTGTATTGCATGCTTCTCGTTCTGATACCACCCTCTCTGTCCTGGGGTCACACCAGTCGCTTCATGATGAGGGGGCAGATATTAAACCTGTTTCTGCTTCCAGCGTTGTCAACGGCAACAATAGTACAAAGAAGAGGAGAGGTTGGTAGGAGGCGGTTCAGACGCTTGTCTCATGCATTTCATTTTGAAGAGAAGTAACAGATCAAATTGCTGCACCTTTAAGCAATTTTTAAAGTCAACTTAGTTTTGTGTGATCCTTTACCCTGATGCATGGTTTGACATAAATAGAGGTCCATTCTCAACTCAGTGTTCCAGACTAATTACTGACTAGCTGTCCCTTTTTTTGAATTAGAAAATGTTAACGACAGTGCATCTTGTGATTGAAGTAGAAATATTTGTTTGCTAAACATCTGAAAGGTGCTAGGAATATTATATAGATGAAATGAACAAAAGAGTAATACAAAAAGAAGAGCAATGTTTGTATGGAGTTAAGATAACAAACAAAATTATATAAAAAATTATTGAAGAAAAAGAAAACTTTTATGAAAATCTGTCTGTTGTCAGTTACAAAAATTGATCATTTGGTAGCAAAATCATCTTGAAATTTACCAAAACGTGAAAATATCCAGAAGATCTCGGAGGAGATTGCTCACATGTTTTTTAAATAATTACACTTTAATATAGCCTCTACATGTACATGCATGTAGTAAAAGTGGTGATTGGAGAATCAACGGTAGATTATTACATGTATGTAAAAGTTGAATGCACCAGAATGTGGGTCAGAATTTAAACCAAGAGGAAATCTTAAAACTTGGGAGGAATCAGCATAGGAAATGATGTTATTGATACATGTAGATTATTACCCACAATTATGATCATTCTGAGCCCCTCTTATGGTTTTCATTTGATAAAGTATTTTGGACACATACTCCTACATCTACATGTAGGCTATCCCCCTCTTCTATTAAAGTGCTGCTTTTAGTCCTCAAGACAACTGCTTGGTAGTAAAGTTATAGTCTGCGTAAAGCTATATATACATGTAGTTCCAATTATTTTGTAGAATGATATGCTTGTTGGGTTTTATTTGCAGTGTATTCCATTTATTCCTTAGAATTATGCTGAAAATCTACATTACTTCCTTAAATATCTTTCTACATGTACCAGCATATTTGAAAACTCTTCAACATGTAGAGCAGAGCAAATTTCCCCCAAAACATGATACTGGAGGGCGATTAAGCTTTCGGGTAATAAAAGCATGGCCCCTCTGGAAATCTTACTTGCTCGATAGAAAATTTTTTAAAAAGCTCTCTTGAAAGAAAGAAAGAAAAAAATTCTACTGTGGTCCTAGCAATCAGAGACCAGAAGCTATAGGTTCAGGCATTCATCTTCCTTTTTTTTTCCCCTTCATTTCTCTTGGATTCATAGTAGAATTTATCTGAATATCTGAACAGAAATAGACTATTTGATAGGAAGTGAGCTTGTTGTCCAAATTTAGTTATGACTTTAGGAGGAAGTTTAGTGGTTTAAAGAAAGGAAGGAGGAAGACATCAAAAGTACATTACCACCTCATGATTTTACATTGTACAAAAAAAAAGGGTTGAAGTCGTCCTTTTTAGCGCTTGCCTTATGATATTAACAGGATAGTTCACTTGTCATCTCAAATTATGTAAAATAGATTAATACATTAATTGTCCAGTCATAGATACACAATTCAACTTGAAGTCTTTATCAAGCAGTTGACATTGATACAAACATTTAAAAATTGTAAAACTGTATGCAAACTGCTGATTTAAAAGATTTTTCATACACATATTTGATTTGAAACATTTCAGAATAAGGCAGAAAATTTTGCAAATGCATACTCAGAAAGTGGAAGATTGCTGGTAATGTATAGGGGTATGTGAACATGATGGATGGATGGAAAGGGTGGGAGCAGGTGGAGGGGAAGGGGAGGGGGCAGGTGGGCTGGTGGAGGGGGTGTAATCTGTACGTATTCTATCAATACTTCAAAGACACTCAAGGAGCTACGCCAATCCAACTCAAAGTGAAAACAAAAAGAAGTAATATCCTACATATTTATTCCTTCATTGTCATGAATATTTCTGACCATACATTGCTTGTAATATTAACTTTTTGTAACAATACATAGTTTATAGTTGAGTGTTGGTTGCATGCTTTTATTTTGAACTACTGTATAGACAAAGAAAGTACAGGGCATTATTAAAGTTCATAGGAATGATTTCATCACACCCTTTAGTTTGTAGATTTGTTCCCATGGTGATAGTACATGTACATGTAGCTGTGAGGTCAGAGTTGCATGGGTATATTTTATGCTGTGATAACATGTATTTTATTTTTGTTCAAGTTGGTCATTTTTGTGGAAAACTATAGTACATGGTTGTCCTGGGCCCCGTTGCATAAAACTTACCACTAATGGTAACTCTGCTATCAATGGTATAAACTACCATCATGGTAATATCACTCAACAGCCAATCAAAATCAAGGTTTCCATGGGAGTTACCATTGATGGCAAAGTTACCGTTAATGGTAAGTTTTATGCAACGGGGCCCTGCAGTGGGAGAACTAACATTTGATAAATTATATTGAGATTCCAGGTTTAATTGCTTTGCAATCCAAAGCCTTTATAACTGTGGAAAACCACACTTTAAGTGCTATCTCCCTTTCTTTCTCTCTGTCTCCCTCTCTCTCTCTCTCTCCCTCTCTCCCTCTATGAATATGCTAATAACGATATCATGCTTTGTATATCACTATAATGTGAGATGTATTTTATTAACATAGAATTTACCTTGTCTCATTGATAATTATAGTAATAATAATAATAATAATAATAATAATAATAATAATGAAGATGATGATGACGATTATAACAATAATAATAATAATAATGATAATGAAGATGATGACGATTATAACAATAATAATAATAATAATAATAATAATAATAACACTAATGATGATGATAATGATGGTGATAATGAAGTCATATACCTATGTATTCATCACATTCTGTAGTCTGTACAAATAGTTTATAATTGATGGCATTATTATATGGATGATTGAAATATGAACTCATTTCATGGACCAGTTATTTCCAAATCAAAAGCAATTTTTAAAAAAATACATTGTACAGTGTACCTACAGTATCTCATTGCGATTCAGAGCACTTTTTTTACATTTTTGAAATGCCCATCAATTTTTCTCTAAAGATTTATTTGCTAAATCTAAATGCATTTGACATTACAAATGCCAACAATTACTGTTTATTCTTATTCATATTTTTACTGATGAAAAAGAGGATATATTTGTATTTCCTGCCATGGCAATCATATTTGAAGCATATAATACACAGAAAAAAAAAAAAAAAATTGGTAATGCTACATGCTATGCAGTATACATTGTTCCTGTAACATATGGATTTGTACTCTCGTATACTCATGTACATGTATATATAAAGTCATGATTGCTTGCTTTCATGCAAAAAAAAAAAAAAAAAGGAAAAGCTTCATTCATCATTTAATTGAATATTTACATTTGATATGATTCAAATGACAATCAATGGCAAGAAATGTCATATTATTGAATCAGATTAAAGCTATAGTCAAATATACATGTATGAAACCTTGGCCTACCATGCAGACATCCATGTGGAATAATTGCCTCTGAAAGATTATCTTACAGTGACAAAAGCCTATTTCTGATAATGAGCATACTAGTTAGGTAATGGTTCACATGGTAAAGTGTACCAATCACCTAAAAATATAATTTGTGTACAGCTGGAATGTATAAAATCAACCTCAGGACACTCTACCTGGCCTTCTGTGGGTGAATGGTTAAGGAGTATTACGAAAAAGAAGGAAAGCATAAACCCCCTCTCGTGGAACCGGAATCGGAGTTGGGTTCCGAGCAGGCCCTTATTCTATGCAAGCACTTGTGGGTGCGTCAACTAGTCTCCTCACAAGTTGCTGTTTTGTTTATTGGGAGTATTTCAACTTGTAAAATCTCTTTATTAAATCAACATAGTATAGCGACATGGAACCCCTGATATGCAGAGCAAAATATTTTTTGGTGATTGGTAAACTTTAAGAACCCTTCATGTATATGACTAATTATTTGGTGTTAGTCCAGATTTAGTTTTTGATGTTTAATTGATTTTACTGCAATTTATTATGAATTGAATAATTTTTTTATTTCTCTTCTGTCTTCCTGTTTTTATTACAAAATCTAGATCAGCTGAAAAAGATGGGAATGGTGTCATCCAAAGATGAAGATAATGCTTCATTGAGTGAAGGGGATCCAACGGAGGGATCGAAGAAGAAGTCTCGGTTACGCCTCCTACGAAAAGGCAATAAGCAAGACAAGGTCAAGCAGAGTTGATGGCTGTCCAGCACAGTTTACAACACATGGGACTATGGAGTACAAGTATGTGTCCAGCACAGTTTCCAAAGCATGGGACTGTGCTGCCTGATATTTATTGGTAAATACCTACTTCAGAGAGAAGATTCAGCATCGGCTGTTGCTGGATGCTGGTGATCTGTGCCAACGTAGCTTTGATTGTGTGGGACTACATGGACAAATGTCATTCTTTCTCTTGAGGCATATTTTCATTTTCCCCAGAGCAGGAAAATACTAGCCTACATCAGGATGGATTGGCCAGAAGCGCTGCCATGAACATCTGGAAAGAACGACAAGAGCAAAAGGCCCAATCACAGCTGGACGATGAAAGAGGTCCCGTTCCTAAGCCAGGAATATACCTCTGTTAATGGACCAAAGAGATATAAGCGCATCGGTCAAATCATAGAGAAACAGACCTGCTGCTTAACATGTTGGCTACCTTAACCCTAATGGTTTCCATATAAGGACATGGGAATGAGAGACTCCAGTAGTCAACAGGTTAAGTTCATCTCAGTAAACATTTATGCCTCCATGACTACATGCTGGATGAAAATGTTGCTGATATTGAAGCCAAAATGGTACAAATAGTTAATAACTTCATGTGTAATATTCTTTTTTTAAAGGAAAGATAGTGAATTTTCTTTTCGCCTGTTTAATGATTAGGCAACTTTTCAACTTGCATTTTCATTTCTTTTAGTTCACTAGTCGTACATTTTTATGTGTTTGGGTGTGTTTATATGTGGTTAAGTTGGAGTTTACAGGTACATGTATCGATCCATTTTTATTCATTATACTTTGACTGATCCTTAAGGTCACTATCCAAAAGACAAAGCTCTGTTCAACGCCGGATCAGTCTGTGGAAAGAATGGATTTACCCTGTCTTGAAAATTGACTTGAAAATTGACATGAAATGTGTAAAAGAAAATTTTAGAAATATACATGTATACTGATCAATGTGTAGCTGCCTGGTTATCTAATTACAAATTAGCCTGCCGAAAGGAACATAAATACTGCTTTGATCTATCATCCCATCGGACTCTTGTCAAATTTCATCATTTTATTTAATTTATTATTCAACGTCTGCCATTGATTATTTATTATCCACAAAAGTGCAACATAGGTAGTAGCTTTGCATAAAATACAATATACCTTAACAATGCATTTACTAGACACAAATGCAGATGCCACTGCTACTGTAGATGTAGTCAACTTTTTTTTGGTTACATGTATACAGGCCATTCCACACATAGATACTGTATGTACCGCGATACACATGTACATGTACATGTACATGGATCCAGACTTTTTGAGAAGTTCATTTTTTCTGTATTTTTTGAATAGCTTTTTGTGTGGTACATTAATTCATACACAATTTGATTAATAAGCACATTTTGGGGTGGCTTTGTTTATAACATGTCAATATTTAACTGTGAAGGTGTAATGTTAATTACTCAGGAAATCTGTTGCACATTAACTGCAGAAACAATGCATGATAGCAACCATGAGTAATGGAAAATTAGAGGGGGGGGGGGGGGGAGAAGAAGAGATGATTAAGGGTCTGGGTATAGTTTGTGGATGCATCAGAATGAAAGTTCCTTTTTGATCATTCTTCATGATTTTTGAAGATGGCATCAGTATTGCAGTGGTAAATATTGCAAGAATGAGAATGGCCTGTTATCATGTGACTTGGGAGAAAAGAGGATAATACCCCAATCACGCCAACGAAACTGACGCCAGAACGCTGACGACCTAACAAACAATTCTGTTACCCGGAATGACCAAGATTTTGATGATTATTGGTCAGTTTGGAGTCAGTTCAGAGTCAGTTTGGTGATGTGACCAGGAAAGTCAGAGAAGAGAAATGTTGCTTGGGCTAAAAAGGCATGAACATGGCTCACTTAAATGTGTTTCACCTTTTGTTTCATCTTACTGTATTAAGGAATGTTCTCTTTATACACAGTGGCATGCTCTATAAAAAGAGGCCGTGCACAACACAAATCAAAGGAAATGAATTTTCCCATGTACAGTGAGCACACACCGTTTTGTGAAAGTTCTTGCAGTACCTCTGTGTGTAGGATATGTATATGAAAGGCTGCTCAGTGCACAAAATACCGTTTGTATTCGCTATGTATAAAGTGTTAGCAGTGGGGAGAGTCTTCGGATGAGTGGTCCAACATTGGCTTCGGCGACAATTGCTCCAGCCTTTATTTTGTCAAATATATAGGGTTAGGTTTAAGGTTGCAGTTAGGTTTTCGGTTAGATGAAGTGTTTTCTCCATGGTCGATGTTAGGACTTTGGTTAATGTAGGAAATTGATCACTGAGTAATTGTTGCGGGGGGCATGTTGCCATGGATTAACAACCTTTTGATCATATGCCTACTGTTAAAGATACTTCATCCCTTTCGCAGACTTACACAAAATTCTGCAAAAGTTTAGTAGACACCCTGTAGATACTGCCTATAAAATGTCAAAGTCACAAGTTCCATAACTCCTTTGTAAGAGATGAAAATCCTGCTTTTGTCGCAGAGGGAGCTATTCAGAAATCACTCAAAGTAACGGTCAAAAAGTACTTTTAAAGATTTAGCGATTTAAAAAAAAAAAAAATTGTCGAAAAAAATAAAGTGCTACCAAATTGTTGTTATTACCAGTACAAGTTTCTTACTTAAAAGCAAATTATCCTTTTCACATCTGCACAAGTTTTCCCATTATATTTATTTTGTAATTTATCGCATACTCAAAACTTCAAAATTTAGGGCTGCAAAAGGGATCAGGTACCTTTAAGATGTACATTAATTATGGTACTTAGTGTTTCACAGTGTGTCCATTGATGTAGGCAAGAGGATATCCCTATCGATCTCTACCTAACGCGGATATCGCATCGTACGCACGGCTCTATGTGAGCAGTTGATGTGGCCGCACAGCAAAATTAGGAGCCCTACACTCAAACACATGCACGGGACCACGTGGGACATAGCGTGGGACATCGTCTGCTGTGTATGATTTTAGTGTACTCCTATTCAAAAGATAAGTGATTGATTTTTTCATTTAAAAAAGATATAATACTAAATGTCACATTAAATCGCCTCTAGAATTAGTAAGGGTATACTTGTTCTGCCTGATTTTGCAGTTAATTTGTGGAAAAGACTTCACAGTGCTGAATTATTTGATTCCAAAAATGCATAAAATTGTATTGGAACAGTACAGCGGTGGTGTTTTTCTGCAAGCCCAAACATGGCTAGCTTTGGGCTCACAGTCGCATCAAACGTAGAGGGCGTTGCTTTATCCACTTGGTAGAGATCGATGGATATCCCCCATATCAAATGGTATGGTCTTGCATCAGGCTGTTAATCAGTAGTCTGAGGGTGGCTTCAAGAAGAGGGGCAAAATATTGTCCACACATACACATTGTTCAGTTTAATAATGCATTTAGAAAAATGGATGCCTTATACTGCATAATCAAAGTACTCTTATTTCAGCAATATTAAATGTGTGATATTGTCTTTTTTTTTTGTTAATCATCGGTTAAAAACTTTTAGTGTGGAGTTCGTTCAAAATAACATGTGGTGTCTCTCCCCCTGCCTCCCCCCCCCCCCCCTCCCTCCCCATCCCTCCAAAGCAAGAAATATAACAAGAGGAAAGTTTGCAAAAGTGAAAGCAAATATTCACGCATGAATGTTTGGAGCCAGAAGGGCATTAACTCACTTTACATAGAATTAATGCCCTTCTAGCTCGAAACAGACAAAATCATTAAAAAACCAGGAAATATTTAACCATTTCAGGACAGGAATTATTAAAGGGCTAAATTGATTACATTTTGTTCTTCAAATTGGCAACAATAATATTTTTATTTTAGTGCTACATGGTTCTAATAAGGTGTAACGTCTTTGAAAACAAACATTTATATATACATTTTGTTGAAAAGTTGAAAAAATTGCCAATTTTGATTTTAAAAAACATTTATTTTGAACATTTCATCGTGTTGCCAATTTAAGGATTTTAAAGCTTATTCTCTTTTTAAAAATTCTTGGCATTAACGCAATATGGTCATGCAACAAAAATGGACATACATGTAGTGTGTGCAGAAATATTTTCTCTTTTCTACCCATGTATCTGGTATATTTTGTAGAGCTCAGAATCAAAAGTTATTGAGCCAAACCACAAAATGTGGTCAATTGTCTTGAAAGGGTTAACACGGATAAAACAATCAGTATTTGATGATGTTGTACGTTGTCATTCCTGGGGCCTGTAACATAAAAAGATAAATCAATCTTACGATTGATATCAGTCATAAGTCTATGGCAA
Source organism: Heliocidaris tuberculata (assembly GCA_025618425.1). NCBI lineage: Eukaryota > Metazoa > Echinodermata > Echinoidea > Camarodonta > Echinometridae > Heliocidaris > Heliocidaris tuberculata. The sequence continues at coordinate 29,619,871 of CM046846.1, read as the reverse complement.
ACCATGTACTGAAGAGTTACAATTGATCATAAGATTGATTGTATCTCTTTATGTTACAGGCCCCTGTTTTTGTTTTTTTTCATACATATACATATATGCAGACTGTTCATTAACTGAAATACATTTGAAAGTTCATTATTAGTTTGTAGATGCATTAGATATTACCTTGGATATTTAGGAAGGCTGAGCAGCTTCTATTTATAGCCAAAAAGTAGTTATTTGTAGAAATGAGGAAGAATTACAGGCACTCACATTGTATTCTTTCCATGTAGAGGCACAGTTATTAGATAGATCATGAATTCGCTTTTATCCAATATTTTGGTGATACTGACAAGTAACTTTGTGGGTTTTAGGTGCATATGTGTAGTCATAAGTATGTGGTGAATTGTTAATAGTGTAATATTTTATAATGAAAAGAAATACTGAAGATAATAATCAGTTGTTCACGTGAACTTTCATTTCTAAAGTTTAAACTGCAACAAATTCAATAATACATCAGTGGTTTATTCCATATGTGTGTTGGAAACATTTGGTATTTTATGTGATGAAATCGACATATATTCATTTGTTTGAATAGTTACATTTTAAATTCTAAAAGACATTTGGCGGCGATTCCGTAAAAGAAATAAGGAAAGGAGACATTTTGAAAGTAATTTCAGGCTTACTAATCATATGTATAATGAAAGTTTTGTTTGGGGCAAGCAAAAAGTACTACATGTATCATAGTGCATATAAATCAGTAGTCACTTGGAATGATTCATCATTTATGTGTGAAATAAATAGAAATATCACTCAATTTAAGCTTTGACTTATTTTCCTTTCTAATACCGCTATATACATGTATGTCCACAAGAAAGATTTCACCAGTTATTTGTAAAGTCGGTAGGCTAGAAAATGTCATAATAAGATTTTTTCAAATAGGGAATCGCCCTTTAACTGGATTTCTGTATGGCTTACAAATTAGAATTTTCAAACTGTATCTCCAGCTATGTATGTTATGGTTAATTAGTTGTTTTTTGTTTAATAGTCATTTTTATTTTCAGTGACAGTAAACATTCCTGTAGATCGGGAGTAAAGACATATTTTGTCTGTTTGGAGCCAGAAGGGCGTTAACTCTGTGTTAATGTATAATATTAGTTAAAGTCCTTCTCGCTCTGAACAGACGATTTATTCTTTCATCATTCTTACTTCACTTGTGAAGAGGACTATACATGTAGCCTTTTTCCAAGTGCACTGTATTGTTTGTTTTTTTAATGTACAAGTACATACATGTATATAGACAGGTGTGTCTGCTTTGTACTACATTAAAAAGTTTGCCTATGTGTAGATTCATAGCTACATGTATATTGATAGTAGTGTGAAGGAACAGTACATATGAAGAAATATGATCTCATTTCGCCTGCAGGGATTGGCACCTACATGTAGTTATAAAAACTTGGAATACAACAAAAATATATTGGTTATATTTTTTGCAGATGTGCATCAACAGTTCGCTTTACGACTTGAATGGTGTGTGTCATATTGAGTGATTTTTATTTTTGAAAATATTTGGCAAGATGACATAACAGAAATGTACATGTATGTCTTGCAATTTTTTCAGTGTACAAGTGCTTCTGAATATTGCTTTTTTAGTTGCATTTACAGAGAGATAATAAAGTAAACTTTGTGAAGTATTCCTGCATGTTTCTGAAACTGTGAGGTATAAAGTGATAAACATGGAATCAAAATATAGCTATATATTTTCCATAATTTTCATTTGTTTTCTGCATTCCTAATTATCTGTTGTGTGTTTTCTGTTTCTACAGATCTGCCTAATTTCTTTCTTTCTAAAATTGTACTTTGTGTGAAGTATTGTGCATTTCTGAAGAACAAAATTACAATGAAGTATTATTAAATGATGAAAATGTTCCTGGTAATAGTTTTATTTTGTGAAGTACATGTACAAGAAATAACTGCTGTGCGGTTTCATTTTTTTTAAAGAAAGGAATCTTTTTTTATGATATATATAAGTTGTTGATTATTTTATGAACTAAATATGATGAAAGTGCCTTGTATTAAGTAGCTTGTGAGTGATGAAATACATGTAGTTGAATAAAAGTGTGCCTCAGCATATACTGATAATTTTAACAAAGTAAGGCTTGGATGCCACAGTGGGTTAGTAATGTGTAAGAAATCTGCTTTGCCAATAAAAGGATCTTTAAGTTATGTCTTTTGAATGCCAGTATATTACAAATTCTCCTTGGGAGAAAATGCTAAAAGTGACTTGTAGTTACTTAACTATTTCTTGTAGTTGACATAATTTTTTTTTTTTTTTCAATCATTAGTAATGTACGGTAATGGAAAAAAAACAACCAGCAGACAATTTCAGGCCACCTTAATGTGACGTTAAGTTATTGGTTCAAAAAGTAGTTATGTAAGATATGAGGGGATAAATTTTCTTTTTATGTATTTCAAAACATCAACTATAATTCATGAGTATATTTCTCAGGTAGTGGAATAATACAAGCAAAATGCAAGTACTACCTTGAAAATATCCACTAATGTACAGGGGTAACTCCTTTTTATATTCTTGAGAACTTCTAATCATTTGGCATTACGGAATATTTGTGATCATTTGAATAACAAGATAAATGTTATAGTGATATCTTTTGATCAGTGATTAAATGTACATGTATCTTCTTCAGAGAGAGGTCAAATTGCCAACATTTAAACTGTTAGGTTTATATTTTGTTTGCTTAAAATCTGATACATCATTCCATGTATATATTTTGATTCATGGGTGTGTGGATTCATTCTTTTAAATGTTTTTTGATATTTACAATTAAATGATTAAAAATTGTGTCAATACCATAATATTTCATTGTAGTTAAGAATGAAAACAAAAAGGAAGGAATAAAGCTACAAAGAGGTACAATATTAATGTTTATTAGAGAATTATTCTTATTACTTGCCAATATTCTGAAGCAAACCATTAGAAAAGGTATCCAGTTTAAAAGTAAATTTGATTTTTCAAATACTGTCTAAAAATGGTTTTAGATAGAAAATTGCACCTTGTAGTGTTACAGCCTAAAAGAAGATGTTAATGGTGTGTTATGACACAAAATCTGTATGGTATGAATGTTTCTTTTTAAATAGTAATAAGGCTAAATAAGTTTTGAAGAATCGCTTTTAAGATATGTCAAAACTCTTGTTTTTCTTGTCCTTATGTATTCCATGGGTTATTACAATGTAAGTATATGCATGTATTAGTCAAATGCATAGTCTAGGTAATTGACATTACATGATTTTGCTTGAAATCCAAATATTTTTATTATAAATCACAGCATTAGCACGAATATACCTGTAATTTGCTTTATCTTATCGATCCCTTATCAAATCATCTAAATACATGTATGTATTTAATATTGGAAGGTCTATTTTTTGAAGATTGATATCAGTTTCCCTGGTGTTAGAATGAGATAGTCATTTTGAATTGTGTTATATTATTGTTACAGTCAATGAATGATATCAATACATTTGGTACTTTTAGCATCTCCCATGCATTGTCTGAGTATGGAGGGCAGAAGAAGGAATTGTTTAATTAAAAGAAGTACTTGCATTGCAAAACTGAATTACAAATGTCTACTCATTTCATTCCTAATACATGTCTATGTACATGGATGACTGATCAGGAGTAATTGGAGTAAATCTACGGTTGATCACCTGGCAGAAAAAAACGGAATATCCTTTTGCTTTGTCATTGCTTTCTCTCTCTCTTCTCTCTCTCTTCCTCTTTCTATTTTTTTTCTCTCTCCCTTTCTATTTTTCTTGTCTCTCACTCCCTCTTTCTATTTTCTCTCTTTTTCTTTTTGTCAGTTCTCTCACTCCACTTTCCCTCTCTTCCCTTTCCAATTTCTCTCTCCCTCTCCTCTGTCTCAGTCTCTCTCTCTCTCTCTTTACCTCTCTCTTTCTCTCTCCCTCTCTGTCTCTACATGTACATGTCTTTCTCCCTCTCCCATAGCCCTCTCCTCTGTTTCTCTACCTATCTCTCTTTTCCTCTCCTCTGTCTCTCCCTCTCTATCTGTCTCTCCCCCCTCCTGTCTGTCTCTTTCTCTCTCTCTCTCTCTCTATATACATATACATGGCCAAGTCCAAGCTATTTTGTTCCATACGTTCCCGACCACATCTCAGATTGTATCATATATCATGACTGTATCAAGTCAATAGCCCTACGTGAGCATGGATCAGACAAAACATCAGGTAAAATGACACATTTTTTTATGTCCATTTATGTTCACGATTCCATAATACAATTCCATGATGCTGGGTAATGTATGGGGACATACTTTGGACTTGCTCATTTCTCTTTCTACTCTCTCTCTCTCTCTTTATCCCTCGCCTGTGCTCTTTTGATTCTAATTCCAATTTTTTCACCATATTACCATAAAAATTCTGAAAATTCCTGTATGGTGGTTGATCCAGTGTCCGAACACTTTTCAGAAAACGATAGCAAATAAAATATGAAACGAATATCTGTCAAACTATACATATTGAATGCTCAAAGTCCTACAAAAAAAGAAGTTGATGGAATTTTAAAAAGACAACGTAGATTTAATACGATATTCCCTTCCGAGTGAACCCCTTCCCAACGACGCGGCGTTTTGGTCCCTTGAAAAAGGTACCGTAATTCCGAACGTGTGAAACCTATGGGAAAAAGACACAACCTTGGTATCAATAGTGTGGTTTTCATACGCGTAATCCCACGCGTATGAAAACCCATTTTAGGCGCTTAACTTTACACGTTCGGTAATACAATCTGTTCGGAGTTACAATACTTGACTATACCTGTCAAGCTTACTACATCTACACATCACTGAATACAAAATATCACAGGAAAATATCTAAATGAGCCTCTTGTAATCCGTATTTAATCCATCCTGCTACACATGTACAGACATTTATTTTGAAAAAAAAAGAAAGAAGAAAGCAATCCCTGAAATGCATTATCATTATAGTTAAGCCAGTATTCTTGGCACCGATATACATATTCAAACTATGTGACAATTGTTGATTTGTTAAACAAGTATTTTCGACAGTAGACCTAACACAAAGACATGCTTCAATCTATATCAACAAATCATAAAAGCTGAAAGTGTATCTTTGAAATATATAATGTCTGGAAAGAAAAATAGAAGAATACCTTAATACCTTTACTCTTGATAATTCCATTAGATACATGACGGCAAAATGCATGTGACATGTGATGTCGGCAACAAAAGTAATTAAATCATAAGGAATGAAATATGGCATGGATTGTGATACATGTACTTTGGTCAGAAAACCTTAATGTATACAATGAACATGCATTTCACCCAAAAGACTCGGTGCTTTGGTAAATTCTTTGATTTTTTTTAAAATACAGGCATGTTTGTTGAATCAATAGAAAATTCAGCACACACATGACAATGGGTTGGTTTGTTTCTTCCTTTCAGACCAATCCAATATAACATATTGTGTTTATAATATCAAATGACATAAAATTGCCCCCCCCCCCCCAGAACAAACAAGCTAGCTCAGAATTGGTTTCATGCATTGACTAGTCTACACGTACACTGTATGTCGCCTTTTAGTGTGTAATTTTGGATATTTTAACTTGCAATATTTCCTTACAATATTTCCTTACAAAAGTAATGTTTGAATTATAATATAGTCATATTATACTTACATCCCCAAACATACAGAGCAAAATAGTTGTTGGCGATTGGTCGCCTTGTTGAGATATGTAATTCACAGTATTTGAATAATCTCAATTTCAGCGAGAATGTTCCTTTTGCATCTGCTACAGTGCATGATACATTTACATTGTGTATATCATATCAACTCCATATGGAGTATAGAAGGTGCGGCTGAGAAACAATTTTGAATTGAACTGGAAGCCTAGCACTTCCAAATCTATCTGTAAAGGTTACATTTCCATTTTACCCACTGAGTTACGTGTATGAAAATACTGAAAGTCATCTTCTTCATAAGATGCGCAGCTGAGAGACAATTTTCAATCGAACTAGATGCCTAGAACTTTCAAAATTATCTGTAAAAGATTACACATTTGTCATATTGAGGTACATGCACTGTATCAGTACAATACTGAAAGTTGTCTTCTTAAGAAGTTGTTGGTTTCATACGATAAAAGTAAACTTTTCATTAATTGAAATATATAGGAATAATAATGGAAGTACTGACCTGATAATAGAGGCCCTTATACTGCATATAAAGCAGCATGCAGGTTAAATCAACATAAAATCAAAACTAAACTTTCCCTACAATCAGGGTGTACAAGAGGGGTAAAAAAAACTTTTTCCAAACGCTACAAATCACACCCAATAGCAGTCCACCAACAATTTGAAAGTAAAGCCTAATTCTACACATTTACAGTATGTCTCATTTTTTTATCAAATAATATTGCCAAAAAATACAGAACTCATATATTTTTTTTACAATAGATCCAATCACAATTTTATTTTCCTTCCTAAAATAAATTGTCTGATTTACTGTTCTCCAGATAAAACTTTTGAGAAGTGCAGCGGGTCAAAATCTACTTAACTAAAGTTGAAGATATCAAAAACATAACCAAGTGTATTTCAGAGTTTTCATGTCTCAATATGAGACAAATCACGCAAATAAAAATCCTCATAATTTTCATTTTAAAATGAAAATATAGAATAATTTCAGACAATAGAAATGCAAATATTTACACATTAAGGCATTTTGAAAAGTATGATACGATACATTACAAAAAAAGGGATACTCGGTAATTACTGTTTCTATTAGAATCATACATATAATTAGCTAACCTTAACCAAAAGCATTTAGTGTTCAGGCAAGATAATTTACACATATTTCTTGAAAAAGCTACTAAGAAAGAGCAGAATGTATCGAAACGTTGATGAACTGAATAAATCACAAGCATATTTTGAGTTTTACTGATATGCTCTGCTCAGCCTAAATCATATTTTCATATCTTGTGCTTCTATGATCACCACAGTAAAGCTTATACTTGCAATTGAGAGAATTTAGGGTTCCTTTAAAAGGAAAGGTCAAAAAATAATTTGTGAGCTTTTTCTTTTTCTTTATGTCAGTTTGGAAGATTATCACAGTAGTAATGTCCCCTGAAAAGGATTGCTCTTCAAATGCCCTCACATTCAAAATATGACAAGAAACAGCTGAAATGTTCAGGCCAAATGTGTGTGTGTAGTACATTTCTGTGTGCAGTTCATGTGACTCTCAGCAGGATTGAGTCAACTTCTGATCATTTTGATGATTCCAAAACCTTACAACATACATGTACATCTATTCTTATGTACTATATTAGCAACCTTTCACAAATGTTTTGAGACAAATTCTTGCACAACGTAACTGCATGACCAGAACTCAACTTAATCTTTCACTTGTCTTCTCTACAAAGTAATGATAAAGTCATCCCATGACAAACAGTGCCAAATACATGCCGTATCAACTGCCAACCTGGTTAAGTACAAACTATGCAGTAGATTCACCGACACATATTCAGGCAAAGCAAAGTTAAATCTTATCCCTAAATCAAATGCCTCTATTCCTTTTAAGTAACATACATCTACATTGTACTTTCTGTACATAGCATATGTATGTCTCCACTGCACTGAAGTATGTGCTTTATTTCACGATTGTCGATGCAAAAATATAGGGGGAAAAAATCCTCGAAATTTAATCAATTCCTTGTAAAATAGTCAAGGCATTACTTTCAGCAAGTTTTACTGAATAACAGTTTGAAACAGTTATATGGCACATGCTCTAGCCAGGGGCAGTTCCAGGATTTTTTTGAAAGAGGGGGCCCAATATTCAGAAAAAAGTTCGACAAGCAAGAAAAAAAAAGAAAAAAAAAAAGAGTGGAGTGTTCCTTTTACTCCAAATTCTCTGACAACCCCAAAAAAAAATGTCATCAGTGTTTCATTGTGTCTTTTCACTCCGAAATTCTCTGATAAGCAAAAAAAAAAAAGGGGCCAGGGGAGGGAGTCTCCCCCCCCCCCCCCCCCCCCCCGGTTTGCCCCTAGCTACAGCAATAATTGTTCCATGGTCAATTTGCATTTACAAACAGACCTTGAATAACCCATTTCCGGGATATTTATCTTTAAATTTTCTCCATAGCCTGAAACTTTATCATGACCTTCTTAGTCACATGTGACCCCCTTTAGTTTAATCATGACATACATGTAATAAGCACAGAGTAATCCATTTTAATCCACCATAATGCAAAAGTTAACAATTTTGTTTTTTAGTGTTTTGTCATTTACTAAATATCACTGAATGTAGAGCAGCATCAATGTAGCCAATGAACCTGATTCTAATAAATAATCATATTGAATAACAAACAAAATAATACAATCTGGCAAATATCTTAATTTAAACTCATGGTTATCATTAGAAGTACATTATTTCATTTGAACATCTCAATTTTCCCTCTGCATTTCAGTTTAGAGTCTGACCTTATATGCATGTAGGCTTACATGTACATGCATATATACAATGTAATTTTGAAGTTGCACTTTTGGATTTGCATATATATTTGCACATTCGAGTGTGAAAGACCAACTATTTGGTTTTATTACAACATAAACTTATCTGTATCTGAATCGCTTAACATGGGGGCTAAGGGTGACACTGAATCTTTACAATTAACTCTCTGTCTTTATCTCCTACGTGCATGAGTGAATGATGTTGTCATAGTACAGTAGTACTACAGTATATGTAGGTGTAAAAAAAGCATTTAACACTCATGATCCACTCTACTAGTATCAAGACAAACGTTGCATTTACAAGATTTTCACTTATGGACAAATCACGGCTTTGAACATCAACATCATTGTGTATGGCACCTGCCATTTCAAAACACATGCCAGGGGCCTGTAACATAAAGAGATATATCAATCTTACGATCAATTGTAACTCTTCAGTACATAGTTTGCCACAGACTTACGATTGATATCAATCGTAAGATTGATTGTATCTCTTTATGTTACAGGCCCCAGTACATGTATTTGTTTTCCTCTGCAATTACTGATTCCAAGTTGTGTTGGCTGAATAAGATGTTGTGAAATGGCACATGTAGTGTACAATGGTATTGTTGTGTTCTGAATTTATTTCTGATACAAACTGTTTTCCTAACCGTGATTGTCCAAAAGTGAGTATCTAATCAAATATTCCAAGCATTACCTTTACAAAACAGCATTTCAAGAAATGACATGAAAATTATTAGAATTAAAATCTAAACTCTTCAACTTTATATTATGCAAAGTTCAGTTTGCTACTACCGATAACGCCAATTTTTTTTTCTTTTTGCACCCAGTAATTCGATGCCCACTGCGGGATGCCATGAATCTGTACCTCTCCCTTCAGCCCTAGAGTTCATAAGCTTCATTTTCTCTTTTTATTATTTCAGTTTCACCTAATGCCTATTAAGAGAGGATCATGGTTTTTACATGTTTTTAGGCACCATTTCTCATGAGAATAATGAGATTTCAATACAAATAATCCCATAAGCAAGCTGGCTTTAAATCCTTTCAGTCCCTACCCCCACGTCTCTGGAACAATCTCCCATCATTTCTAAGAAACAGTGCTCCACTAGACATCTTCAAAAAACATCTGAAAACTTACTTGTACAACTCTGTTAAATAGACTAATTGACAAGCGCCTATTTGTATCCTATGGAAAAGACGCTATATAAATCCAAGTATTATTATTATTATTATTAAATATACAATGATTCTTAGCATTCAAAGAGGACTCATTTTTTCTACAAAAAAATATATTTGTGCAGATGGGAGCAAAAGCCAAGATGGTATGTACAATGTTACAGGGAAATCTCATTAAAGTGTACCAATCACCTGAAAAAATAATTTGTGTTCAGCTAGAAAGTATAAAATCAATCTTGAAGAACTTTATCTGGCATTCTATCGGTCAACAGTTGAGTATGAAGAAAAAAAGGATAACATGAAAATGCTCGCGCAGAACCGAACTCCAAGTTTAGTTCTGCGCGAGCCCTTATCTTGGCGAGCACGTACAGGTGCATCGAGTAGTCTAATCACAAGTCGGTTTTACGCTTATAGAGAGTGTAATTAAAATTGCAATATCTCTTTATGGAATTAATGATTGAAGCCCATATTTTGAATATACTGGTGTAACGACATGGATCCCCTAACATACAGAGCAAAATATTTTTTGGTGATTGGTACCCTTTAAAATGAAGTCACTTAATACAACATAAAGCAAAGGTAAACCCTGGTTACACCCTATACTATCCCAAGTTTACAATATGCCTTTCATGTACATATCATTCACCAAGTGTTTGTATTTTAGGCAAGCTTCATGATAGGTGGATTTCCCTTATTGAAATGACGGCATACGTAATAGTATATTGGTAAATACTGGTTAATGTTGAATAACATGGTATTGAAAAATCATTCCATTAAAACAACTTATATCATGTTAAAGATGGAATGACCTATAGCTCTTCGGGGGTTAATGTATGACATTTTATACAGTACTGAAAATCAGTACAAAGTCCCTTAGCCATTACTATAAACAATTGTTATGCACACAAAATATTTGGCAATGAATGTTTCCAATCAGATATATCAAATGTAAATCAAATATATTTTCAAAAATGAGATAAACAGATTTTATGAACAAAAATTACTGTTTTCATGCGAGAATGACATTTCACTCTATACAACAGCTAAAGTAAGAAATATTTTCCGCTTGTTCTTCACAGATTTTCAACACACAGGAATTAAAATCATAAAACCCAGGTAAATTGCTAAACAAAATTCCACCTGCAATAATAACTACTTTAAAATGTATTTTAACTGCGAGTGCAATTACAAGATTCTAAATTCTACAGCTATTTTCTTTAATTCAATACAATCCATGTAAACAATGGAAACATTAATGGCTATTTTGCCATGGCGAAGTTAAAATTGATCTTTGTACTCAAATAAATTGCTATCCTTTTTTTGTTCACCATTGTTTTCAATTCACATCAAAATCATGATTCCATTCAATCGAGATCTTTAAAATTAAAAGCAAATTACTCTCATCTTCACGTTTCTTTTTCCATCACTTATTCCACGATTGTTCTGTAAAACAAATCCTGAATATATAAACCTTACAAACAGAATGCACACATTGTTGGACGGCAAAGTGAATAGCAATTTAGGGTCTATATCACGGCAGTACAATGGCAGTAACATTCATTTGGAAAGACAATTTCAAGTGAAGTCAGGTAAATCAAGACTAGGAAAGTACCACAAGAGTAACTGTAAGTGGGTTTAAGCGCATTTTATTCTAGGGTACCGACTGTGCTATCATGAACAGGATTATAAGGTTTGGTCCCATAAACTGTATTACATCTCTTTCATCAAATATGAGCCAATTCATTATAAACTATTTCCAACTAGTATTGTTGAATGACTAACAATTTGTACTGTCTTACATTTCGTACAAATAAAGGAAAAACTATCAAATCACTTCACCTGCCAAATAATGTTTGGAATTCATGAAAAATACCACCAAAAATTAATTTGACCTACCACTTCATACAATACTCTTGCACAGCAAGATTTTAATGATCATGTACTTAGCACCATACAGGTAGGAGGAGATTAATTCAGATTAATAATTCAGCGAACCTGCAACAAAACCAATCATACTATCTCAAGAATATACAACCCTTTACATTGATTTGTGATGTAAACCTAAAAGTACAATGTAAATAGAAAATGAATCTTACATTGAAGAATCTTTAACCTGGACAATTTTGACTTTTCCATTAAACACAGAGGTTCAGGGGAAAGGGCCGCGGCTCATCTATACGACGTCGTTGAGTTTGTTAACACTATGTAACTCTATGTTTGCTGTTCCTGATGCTGGCTTTGGTCCATACCCAGCTAGCTCCCTGTCCCTGGATAAATTTGGACCCCATTTCTCAGTATGACGCACTACTACCCTCAGACGCTGTATAACATGGAAAGGGGGAGAACACGATCAATACAATGCATTTTAAGAGAAGGTTGAGTTCTGGGAAGAGTGAAAAATAATTTGTTAGCTTTCTTTCTCATTCTTTTTATGTCGTCTGGAAGAACGTCATAGTAGAAATTTCCACTGAAAAGGATTGCTCTTCAAATGCCCTCATATTCGAAATACGACGAGAAAAAGCTAAAATATTCTTGACAACATTCATGCCACATGTATGTGAAGTCCTTTTCAGTGAGATTAGGTCTATTTCTTATCATTTTGATGATTCCAAAACCTCACAGTATATACCAATTCTTATGCAGATTGCTTTGATACAGTTTCTTTCACAATCTAACTACACGACCAAAACCAAAGACCTTTAATAGTGTCAAGACAATTAACTCTCATGTACTTCTGTAGTACATTCGGCAGGCATAAATTGCTGTGTAAAAAAAAGTTTGAAAAGATACAAGCACCATAGATATAACACTTAAAAAGATGTCTCATTTTGTCTTGATATTTCATATCACATTCTATCTTTTTCCAGTTTGATTTCTGTATGAGAGAAAGGATGGATATAGTTGAAAAAATTATTTCTTAAATCTTTTCAATAAATACCACTTTAAATCCCCAGGATTGTGCCTGCTTTCTGAAAGAGTCACCTACCACAGGGTTAACACATGAAAACAGGGATTTTAAGAACGATTATAGTTCCCCTAGTATTATCATGAAATTATTGTAAATGTAACTTACATGTAATTTGAGACTCAAAAAGTGGAAGAGACCCCACATAAATTTCAGGGACTGTGCTTGCTTTTGGCCTTCCAGCTGCCATATAGGTTAACACGCAATAACAGGGATTTTCAAATGATACTAATTCCTCAAGAATTTATTGGAAATTATGAAATACGTGACTAATATGAAATTTTAAGCTCCGAAAAAGCTCAATGAAGGCTCAAAAAGTGGAAGGGACCCCGCAAAAAATCTCAGGGACTATGCATACTTTTGACCTAAAAAGGTGTAGCCTGCTATAGGTTTACACACGAAAAACAAGGAATTTCAGAGTGATTATAATTCCCCTATTTTTCATTTTAAAATGTGAAAAATGTGACTTATAATACATGTAATTTGAGACTCTGAGAAAGCTTAATAAAGGCTCACAAAATGGACAAGACCCTGCATAAAATTCAAGAACTATGCATGCTTTGGGTCTTCCAGCTGCCACTGATGAACATGCAAAAACAGGGATTTCTGAATGATTTTAATTCCCCTAATATTCAATTGAAATTCTGATAAGTGTGACTTATATGAAATTTAAATCTCTAAAAAGGTACAATTATGCCTCAACGAGTCAAACAGACCCTGCATAAATCTCAGGGACTATGTATGCTTTTGAGCAAAAAAAGGTCAGCTGCCATATAACATGTACAATAGTTTATGACGTTATGTGGACGAATGAATGGCTCCTTTTTTTTTCTTTCAATGAAAGATTTTATTCAACAATATTTGAACAAAAGCAAAATAACAAATTCACACAAATACATGTTATAGTATGTTGATAAAAAAAAAAAAACTTGTTTACATCAGTTGTACATGTCTCAAATTATCTTTACACAATATTTGCATAATATTGACATTATAATCTCCTAAATGATATTTCTTACCTCTATTAAAGAGCCCGACTTCTGTTTGGCGACGATATAGATAGAGTATACGAATATCAGACAAATGGAAGACATGGTCAGACTCCATCCAATAGCCTGGGCCCATGGTGGAAAGATGTAATCATCATAGTACGCCGGAACCTGGTCTACAAAGCCAAAGATCATGATGACCTACAGGAACAAGAATGATCACAAACATATGGGATTTTTGCCTCCAGAGCCAGAACAGTTGTGAAATTGAAATGGCCAGAAATGAGGCAATTTTAAGGTGACATTGGGCCATATTCCGAAAAGTATTTTTTGCTTTTACATGTTGTATGAAAAATGATGTTAACTGTCATAACAAAGTGAAATTGCGTGGAATAAACACTTATTATTGGTGCTTGCACAGATGTCTCTTTTAATAACATGCCAATGCAGCCAGCTTTGCGCATACCAGTACAGCAACCATTAACTTTTACTGAGGTAAAAGATAGTTTTCTGAATACCGACCCTGCAATTTCCTCAAAGTTCACGCTATATACTGCCGGAGCATGAATAATACATGCGCAATCAATTTAAAACTCGGTAATGTCAGTGATATTATGTATACAAACCTTACAAGAGTAAGGGGGCAGGGGTGCAAAAATGCCCAATGGAAAAAGTGGATGGGCTGCCAACCCTACCCTCTCTGGCTCCACCTCTCCCCCCCCCAAAAAAAAAAAAATGGATCTTAATGAATGTTTTCAATCTAAAGGTACAGACAATCTGTGACCAAACATTCTATCTTTCTTTGATAGGTGGCTCATGCCAGGCTCCTGATTCATAAAACACTATTGTTATAATTCATTAATTGATATAAGGTATGAATTCAAAATAATTGCATTTGATTCACTGTATGCAAATTTGTCACAGAACTGGAGCACTTTAATTTTCTGGAAAGTGTCCTCCGATAAACAAACACTATGGAGAAAATTGCTTGGACTTATTTCATCAAACATATAGTGTTAGGGTTAGGGTAGCAGTTGGCTTTGGGGTTAGGTTTAGGGTTAGGGTTAGGCATAGTGTTAGGTTTAGGGGAGAACTAGTAGTTAAAAATAAAGTTGAGTTCTGGTCCTACGATTACATTGTGGAAGAAACTGTCTCAAAGCAACTGGGAAAGGCTGACCATGTCTACATAAGAATTGGTATACTGTGAGGTTTTGGAATCATCAAAATGACAAGAGACTGGCCCAATCTTGCTAAAAAGTGCATGCACTGCACACAGAAATGGGCATATGGGACTGCACTGCCTACACATGTTGCATGAATGTTCGGCCCGAACACTTCAGCTGTTTCTTGTCATGTTTTTAATATGAAGACATTTTAAGAGCAATCCTTTTCAGGGGACATTTCTTCCATGATAATCTTCCAAACTGACAAAAAGAGAACGAGAAAGCTCACAAACTATTTTTCACCTTTCCCAGAACTCAACTTTCCCTTTAGAATTTGGTTAGTGTAAGGTTTTGACCACGGAGCAATTTTCGCCAGAGTAAGTTTCGTACAACCTAACAAGATGTATAAAAGGAGGCCTAGGTACAAGTCACCCCCTTTGAGGTACTCACCGAGATGATAATGGGGGTGACGGCAAACCAGTTGAAGAACCACCAATATGGGACAGGAACAGTCCCAAACATGTAGGACATATCCTGCATGATTTTCTTGCCACCTGGGGATTAGCAGAAGAAAGTTTCAATCAATTCAAACATTGCAAACAATTTAATCACATCATTTGTTCTTGTTCAAATTTTTAATGTTTGATCCATCCAAGATTACGGGGGCTGCAGAATGCAACAAATCTGCTCCATCCCCCCGCCCCCTCGAACGTGACCATGTAGGTCTATCATAAATCTTTAAAATAATAAGGCCACTTTTATGAGAAAAATACTTCTTGAACTAACCCTGTAATGTCTATATTCCCTTTTTTAACCTTTGCTAAGCTGATCAAGCAATAAGTTCCAACACCCCTATATTCTAACATCCCCATGGGGTGTGGGAACAAAGCAGCATCAGAACACCAGGGAGTTGGGATATGGGGGCGCTGGAACATAAGGTGTTGGAACACAGGTGTTAGCACATAAATGTAAAAAAGCAGCATCAGAACACAGTTCGAAGACATACACTCCACCCTAAAAGAATGGCAAGAGAATTATATTATATTAACAAACATGGGGGGTGTTAGAACATAAGGGTGAGAAGATGGGCATGATGGAACAAATAGTTGTTGGAACGTACATGCAGTCGCATTAAAAAATAAGATCGTTGGAAAATAGGGGAACATAAGGGCATCATAACATAGGGGAGTTGAAACATAGGGGTGTCGATACATGAGTATGCCGAAACACAGCAGTGTTGGGACACAGGTGTTGGCATAAAGGGGCACTGGAACGTACAGTTGTTGGACATATGGGTGTAGAAACATGGAGGATTAGGAATATAGGGTCATCAAAATATAGGGGTATTGCAACATACATGTACATGTTCGGATGAAACCAATGCACCTACCATAAATGAAGATAGCAAGAACCTCAAAGAGTACAATGATCATAGGTGTGAAGCCTGCAGAATACCAGTTGAACAGTTCGAAGACATACACTCCACCCTAAAAGAATGGCAAGAGAATTATATTATATTAACAAATTTGTTTAATCCTGTTCATTCACTGTCAGAAATATGCAAAATTCACTCGTTTCCCTACTTTGTTTTAGAAGAATCAAAAGGAGAGGAGAAAAAATTCTTGAAGAGGTAAAGTTTTCTTAATATTTTCTTGTTAATATCACAGGAATGATCTAGAAACTATTCCTTTCAATAAACCATCCCAGAAAGTTTTTGCCACTTTGCTGACAATTGGCTGGCCTAAAAGTTACCGCAACTTGTAATGACTACATGACAACAATTCAGGGTGATTTTCAAAAAAAAAATTTTTTTCAAAATGAAGCTTCACTGCAATTACTCCAAATTGGCTTTCATGACAGAGAAGGGGGTATATACCTGCATGGTGAGAGGGAGTCCTATTAACAGCATGCCGACACATGTCCCTAGAATCACAAAGAACCTCCGTTTGTGCAGAATAGGGTAATCTGTCTTGAATTCATCCACAAAGGCTGTGATGCACGTCTCCAACGTCACAAACTGAACAAAGGAGGAGGACAACCATTATGAGAGAATCAGATTTACACACTACTGTATGTTCAAAGTGGGTTTAATAAATGACTCTGGACACAAACACTGGATAAAGTCTATCATTAAAGGGGGTACCCAATGCTGAAACAATGTTAGTTCATTTAAAAGATCATGATTTTATTAGAAGAAAATCATCTGCCTTAAATTTTTTTTAAATTCGTGTTGCCAGAAAATCCCCGAAATATGGTAAGATTTCAGGATATTTTGGCCCCTCAGCTGTGTCCCAATTTCAGCTAGGTAACCACAATGACGTCAAAGTGGTTACCTTGTCGCGCAATTATAGCAAAATGCGCGCAAGGTGTAATGCATTTTGTACAGTCTAGCGCGCAACACATCTGCAATACGCGAACCTGGGTAACCACTTTGACGTCATTGTGGTTACCTAGCTGAAATTGGGACACAGCTGAGGGGCCAAAATATCCTGAAGTCTTTATATTTCGGGGATTTTTCTGGCAACACGAATTTAAAAAAAAATTAATGCAGATGATTTTCTTCTAATAAAATCATGATCTTTTAAATGAACTAACATTGTTTCAGCATTGGGTACCCCCTTTAAGCGGTTAATATAAATCAATAATCAATATTATTATAAAATATACTGATATCATCTAATGATAATTACACATGTAGTCCATGGGTAATCAACATTTCATCATTACAGGTGGATAAACATATAGTTTACATATAAATAAATGTATATAAACTATCATCTGTGTATTATTTCATATCTAATGCTTTTGTGGGCTATTAATGATCAAGCTTACGCTTATTTAAACAGCCCCTGCATATGACTTCATTCTTGAAGAGAAAAATACATTTTGTCTTATTATAGTTGTCAAGTATGATATAAGTGTTTATACACCATTTGATTGGACTTGTAAATGAATTATAATCATGTTAATATGCATAAATAACAATAAAGAAATAAAGAAATAAATCACAATATTACACTCATTTGTATGGCTAATTGCTCTATTTTTGTAATTGTCTAAATTAGACCTAACAGTTAGATGAATGTGCCCATCCAAGCATGAAAGTTCAAAACTTGATCTTAATTGCTGTTCGTAGAGTACTAATTTTTCTTTAATTTGATATATATTTTGTTATATTTTATTGACAGTTTATATGAAAATTTGAAACGATAAAGTGTCCTTTTTCTTTTTTTGCTGAGTGTATAATTTTCCACATAGACCTATATATGTACCAACAAAACTCACTATGCAACAGAAACAAATCTTTATTTATGGAGAGGGAGAGGTAAGCATTTTACAAGGCACAAACCCAATTTTCAGCTGAAGGACAAGGAAAATTAGTTCAGATTAAAAAAGAGGTTATGTTTATTTGAAGAGATAACAGGTCTCAATGTAGAGTTGTGACAGATATTATGATCTTGAGCTCTGGACTTTGCGCAAACTGACCGACAATATCTAAAGGTCAAGTAAAGTAATAGCAAGAGTCAACTTGATATAAAGGAAATACAGGTAGTCATCTTTTGAATAGAGATGCATTCCTAAAGTTGTTGCTCTATTTGCATGAAATCGACTTCAAAAATAATAACTAGGAATCTAAAACGTATACCCCTATTCCCAGTATAAAGAAGGATTTAGGGCACCCCAAGTTAGGGCGCTCCAAGGAGTGCCCCAGGACCGGTCCAGGGGCACACCAACTCCAGTATAAATGCTCGCAGTGATTTAGGCCAGTCTAGATTCGGTGACCCCGCATAAACCGGAAACCATATATTGCTTCCTGGTTACACATGTTTTCTAATAGTGCACTAGTGCTGTATTTTGCATACATGCAGTGAAGCTAAATGTAAGTGCAGCTAGCTAGTACAAATCGATCTCTAGTGGAGTCACAATTTGTAGGCCCTACCCTTTTGACATGTTGTCAAAACTTTCAAACTAGACCTACAAAATGAAACAAAAAATGGCAAAAGATGTTGCAGCTAGCTAGCTTCACAGTATGTTGCGGGCACAGGAAAACGTATGAGGGGGGTATAAAGGTTACCGTGGCAACTTGGGTGGGTCTCGCACGCGTATAGCGCACGTACGCAGCTAGCTGGTTTGTCCTAAATGGCAATATAAATGGATTTGGGGCGGTCTAAGTTAGGGCAGTCCAAGGGCGCCCTAAAATTAAAATGGCGTAAATGTTAAATAAGAAATAATTTTTCATTACGACCTGACGTATAAATCATTTTTCATCTCTCATTTTCATAATACTCTGCTTCAGAAGACAAACTTTTTTGAGCAGCTTAAAAATAGAAGGAGACTATCTTGCCATTTATCAACTAAAAACAACACGATCTGAAAAAAAATCTCTTCAAGCTTATACCCAAAGTGCACAAGGCCTTTCACATCAGAATTGCTAGTCCTTCCATTAGATGCATATTGCCAATAACCAAGTAAATAACATTTAACATATTGTTTGAACCAGCTGAAACGTATTGTCCAGCAGTTTCTTGAACTACAGTGCCCTAAAATTTGTTTCCCATTTTCTTTGGCCTTGGCAAATGTGTATACTACCAAGGACTTCCTTCCTTATGCCCTTGTCACGCAAAATGGTAGCATCATTTTCCCTTCACACTTAGAATAAACACAGGTTGTAAGTCAAAAGGTAGTATGTACCATTCAGTGTTCTTGGCAGGACAAAGTTTACACATAGTTCAAATTGACAGAAATATGGCTTTATACCCGAATCCCATGGGGTGATCTGAGATGACCAAAGCAATTTTGCAGGTTAAAAAAGTATGCACTGATGCATTTATTGATCCATATTGAGTGAAATATGGCCTTATGACATCCCAGGGAGGTGCTTTGGGACACCAAAACAACTTTGCAAGATTGGAAGTAGGCATTGATCGATTTATTACCGTTGTTGGGGGAATCTGCACATGGTTTTTATTTTCTGAAATTCCTCACCCTTGGTATCAACACCAAGGGTGTTATGTACTGGCGAGAAGGCTGATACCATTTGAATACACCAGCAATTACATGTTTATATATTTTCAACTCAGTCAGAATTACAATTTATATCAAATCATGCATTCTGATACACACCAATGGAAAATTTTAGAGCAGAAGTGTTCTTCTTTGAAATGTAAAGACGCTTTTATATACAGCCAAGAGATATTGGATTCCTGAATTGGGATGGTGTTGAGAGTTTACAGTTGCAGGATATGTCTATCCTGTTCTTTCTTTCAATCTTTCATAGGATGCATGTGAAGTTTGGAAAAGGAAAATGCTTTCCTTTTAAAGTGTTTATCTAGGGATGATATTCCAACACCCTCCACTTTGGATGGGGACTTTCATGTCTGTGTTTTTAGACTAATTAGCATGTGGGTCAAAGTGTTATCTTATGTTTCTAGATATAAACTTTTCTAAAGCATTAAATGTTTATAGAAAATATTCTAAATTTCAGAGATGCTCCACCCCCCCCCCCCCCTCCCCTCCCTTTAACTGAAGACTGTAGCTTTAATCCTGCTTTCATATGATATGTTTGGTGAAAAGTTTATATTGGGGTTCAATTACATGTAATTCAATAAATTGTAAGGATTTGAACTAGATACATGCCCATGCCCAAGTCCAACAAAGTTGTTTCTGACCCATACAGCGCTCTCGCTTAATTTTTCATTCGGGTTGCCAGCCAAGCAACCACGAATATTGCTTAGTTTACCAAATTCAACTCTTGCTGGTTATTCACAGCGAACTGCACAAAACTCACATGAAACAGCAATGACATTGAAATTGTTCAGTAAGCGCATGGGCAACATGACTGGATATTAAGGTTGCTCTGGAGGATTTTTGATGGTCAGTAACACCAGGGCAATCCCTGCCATGAAATACTGAAATGGTGAGATGCTCCATCTGGTAAAGTTGTTTTTATTGCCATTTATTTGATTCACTTGCAGGATATGATCATTTCCAAACAGGAGCAAGGTCAGTATATATTTCTAGTCATTTCCTTGACAGCTGCATTATTGTCCTTTCTGAAATGCTGTATCCATCAAGATGTGATGCTTCTACCACTTTCACCTTTTCGAGACAAGTGACCACATTTGTGGTTTGGCTCAATTACTCAGAGCCCTAAAAAATTCACCAGAAAAGTGAGTAGAAAAAGCAAAATTTTCTGCACACACTGTGTCCATTTTTGTTGAATGACCACATTACGTTAGATGCCAGGAATTTTTAAAAGGAGAATAAGCTTTAAATTCATAAAATTGGCAAAATATTAAGAGGTTCAAAATCATTACTTTTTATCAAAATTAGCAATTTTTTCAACTTTTTGTCAAAGTTACTATATTTGTTGTTGTTAACAAAATGATTTACATTTTATTAGAACCGTGTAGCATTAAAAGAAAAATAATATTGTTGCCAATTTGAAGAACAAAATGTGATCAATTTAGCCCTTAAATAATTCCTGTCATGAAAGGGTTAATAGGAAAGGTAATACTCAATTTAAAAATGGTAAATACTGCAAAGGAGATGATAGAAATGAACTCCATTTTCATCATTTTCGATGGCCTAATAAAAATCAAAGGCACAAAACACGAGGCAAAAATTCACAGTTCTGACAGGGCTTGGGAAAATCAAAGTGATGACATGCAGAGAGTCAATGGGCATTCTACCATGTCATGTGTGAATAGAGCTTTGTGTATGTCAAATCAACATTTTTCCAATGTGGAATTACCCAGGGATGACACTCTCTGCAAGGACCCTTACCTCACTGTCTAGCCCTAACGTCAGCAGCATGAATGATGGCTTGGGAAAATCAAAGTGATGACATGCAGAGAGCCAATGGGCATTCTACCATGTCATGTGTGAATAGAGCTTTGTGTATGTCAAATCAACATTTTTCCAATGTGGAATTACCCAGGGATGACACTCTCTGCAAGGACCCTTACCTCACTGTCCAGCCCTAACGTCAGCAGCATGAAGAAGAAGAGAAACGCCCACAGCTGAGGAAGGGGTAGTCTGGACAGAGCTTCAGGGTAGGCCACAAATGCAAGACCAGGTCCTAATCAGGAAGCAAGAAAAGAAACAGATTTACAGGGTTCTATTTCATAGAACTTGCTAAGAATAACAAACGGCAAAATTCTGCAAGATACCGTATGTGAAATAAGTGTCGATTATTTCAGTAGCTTACAGTATTGCCTGGTACAATGAATACAGAGCGTGTGCATTTGTGGCTATTCAAGGACAATATTCCAAAAATATTTTTGACATAACCCTTCTCAAAGGTGATACAACACATGCTACTGAGACATTTGCTCCAGGCTTTCTTTCATCAAAAATGTAGGATTAGGGTTCGGGTTGCAATAAGGTTTCAGGTGAGGTTTAGGGTTCAGGTTCAGGTTCAGGTTTGGGATTCGGTTAGGGTTAGGGCTACGTATAGGATTAGGGTTAGGGTTAGGGTAAGTTTAGCTGTTTGGTCTCGGGTTGAAGTTAAGAATTTGCTTAGTACAAGTCATTTTACTACGAAGCAATTGTCATGCGGCTTGTGTCACACAACTCTCCTCAAAATATTGATTTAGTCTGTATGTCTCTTACATATTCAGCTAGCTAAAGTCACAATAAACCTCTTTGGTATTTCGTTTGAACAAGAGCACATAAGAAACCTTCAGTTTAACTGGTGATATAACATCTTCAATGTCAGACCCTGAGTCATGAGTCATAAACCCCAAGATAGAGGAGATAAAACAAAATCACAGGAAAATTACTATCCCCTGGACAACTATCTGTTGAACTACTATCCAATGGACAACTAACCCTTCAACTACTATCCCCTGGACTACTATCTCTTGAACTAGTATCCCCTTGACTAGTATCCCTTCAACTACTATCCCCTGGACTATTATTCCCTGAACTACTATCCACTGTGGACTACTATCCCTTGAACTACTATCCCCTGGACTACTATCCCTTGAACTACTATCCCTTGAACTACTATCCCCTGGACTACTATCCCTTGAACTACTATTCCCTCAAACTACTATCCCTTGAACTAATATCCCCTGGACTCCTATCCCTTGAACTACTATCCCCTGGACTACTATCCCTTGAACTACTATCCTCTGGACTACTAAAGTCACAATAAAACTATTTTGTTCTTTGGATTGAACAAGAAGAAGCAGTTAACCTCCAGCTTACCTGATGACACTACATCTTCAATGTCAGACCCTGAGTCGTGGGCCATGAACCCAAGGACGGAGAAGATAACAAATCCTGCAAGAATACTGGTGAAAGACCCTGCGCAGACGATGATCAGTGCATCCCTAAAAAGAAATAAATTGAACATTGCATTAAAGGGAACCAATTATCACCAAATATATTGCTGTTTCATAACAGTGTACTTTATTCAAAACATCACCTTCATCTGCCACTTCTCTCACATGAAATAGCAAGTTTAAATGCTCTCTAAATGAAGGTTACAAGCCAACATATTCATACACACACACACACACAGAGGCGCAAGTTAATTCTTATTTAACTTCTGTGCAGGCCTTAAAGGAGAATGAACCCCCCCCCCCCCCCAAAAAAAAAAAAAAAATAGAATAAAATAAATAACTAAATAAATAAATAAAATAGAATAAATAAAGTAATTAATAAATAAATAAAATAAAAATAAAAAAATAAAATAAATGCATTTTAATAGAAGCAGAAAAATTAAAGAAGCACATCAGTGAAAGGTAGAAGGAAAATGGCCAACTAATAAAAAAAGTTATATTTGAAATCCTGAAATCGCTAACTGAATGGAGATCTGAAATTGGCGATGTCCTCATTATACTAATGAGATGCTGTCATGTAAATGTGCTATACTTTCCAATTGCCTTATACAAATAATGTTGTAAAAATCCACTTTCCTTGAATATATCATAGAACATTTTATTTCTGTATTATAAGTGGTGTTCATAAATTTATTCCTCACAACATATTCCAAGCACAATGTTGATAATTCAATTTTCTTTGTTTAAAAGCTGAAATCTGATAATTTTCTTATTTACCACCTATAAAGAGAGAGCACAAGAACATCATAGCATCTCATTAGCATAAACAGTATGCTGCAAATTTCATTTAGTGATTTTAGGTTTTTAAAATCTTCATAACTTTTTCATTCTTTATTCGTTTTTCCTCAAACTTTCAATGATATCCCTATAAGATTTTTCTGCTTCTGTTAAAGTGCATACAAGTTTGGGGTTTCATTCTCCTTTAATACAAATCATTCTCGTCCCTTATGCTCTTTAATCCCTTTAATGTCTCAATACATGTACTTTGGTGTCACCATATGGATTTAATGTTAACAAAAATTATTTGCGTGCAACTGGTTCCCTTTTAAAGCTTGTGAAAGTATACATGTACATTGTGTATACATGTATCTTGAGCGATGGATCACTTCAACTGTACTATAAAATATCAATTTTTTACTGACAAAAAATTCAATACCTTGCTGGTATCATATCATGATATAAACTTGTGAAAGTGTCACCCTGATAGTGAAAAAATAACAGGGCCAGTTGTGGGCAATTGGCCACCTTGAATGCAAAATAGCCCTGTTACGATCATTTTTGTCAATGGGTCAATGGGAAAAATTACTTAAAAGGGAAGTCCACCCTGTTATTTATTTGATTTGTATAAAATCAGAAAAATGAGAGAAAGAGATTAGTGAAAGTTTGAGCAAAATCGGATAAGAAATTAGAAAGTTATAAATTTTTGAAGATGTAATCAATCAAACACAAATTGGCAAAAAATATCTTGCGAGGTCCTTTCCCATTTGCTCTATAAAGAAAATTTCATAAATTTTCATTTTCCTAGTTTTTGATAAAGGAATAGATTTGTTTCATACAAGTTTTACATAAACACATATGAGCAATGACTGTAACTAAGGTGCATGTATAACTGAATATTTCCTTTAGAGAAAATGGAAATTTATGATTTTTGGGGTACAGGGCATATGGGAGAAGAGCTCGCAAGATACGCCCCGGAGTTGCCAATTTTGCGTTTGATTGATTACAAATTCAAAATAACATAACTTTCTTATTTCTTATCGGATTTTGCTCAAACTTTCACCGATCTGTTTCTTTAAAGTTTCTGCTTCTTTTAAAACCAACTTGATATCGGGGGGGGGGGGGGGGGGGGGGGGGGGGGGGGGGGGGGGGGGGGGGGGGGGGGGGGGGGGGGGACATCCCCTTTAAAACATTACCCACATCATGTAAGCTTAAAAGTAGCCCTGGAAAATGAGCTTCATTTTTTACCTTGGATGTGAGTCCTACTAAATGTTTGCTTGAGTTGATTCCATATCTTTTAAGGTTATCTCAAGTGTTGGTAAGAAGCAAATATCTCTTCCTACAGTCAAATAATTCTTATACTGTATTATGATAAGACATTTTGCAACAGAGTTAATTGCTGAAGGTGTTTATGGCCTACTTTTTAAAATACCCTTTGATCCTGTAAAGGTAAACAAGAGATTGTACAAATGACGATTCAGAAGTTAGAAGGATAATTTTCAGAGACAAAAGAAAATGAATCTGCACGGAAGCTGTGCTTATAAAGAATGAGATAAAACATTTATCACAAACACAACTCTCTCTTGATAGAGCCAGTCAAAACAAAAATAGAAAAGTAATGTAAAGCAAATATTACCAGATTGTATCAATGAATATTCAGAAGATATAATGAAAATTTTCAGAGACAAAAAATGAACGTATGTGGAACATCTGCTTATAAACATGAGATACTACATTTATCCCAAAACAAAAACATCTCAAATCTCTCTTGATAGAACTAGTCTAAACAAAAATAAAAAAGTGTTTTTTTGATCAATGGATCTATGTTATCACCATATTGTGCAATAAAGAATGTACATATCAGATTTTAAATCGTAACAAGGTCTTTTTAAACTAAAACTGAAAACTAATAATGGATTTGTACAAAAGTTTTGATTCCTGATAACTAAGTCCACCCACCCTGTAATGGGATTGTACATGTACCTAACTTACATTTGTTGATGGATACTTTGGTGTCATTGTTTCTAGAATAATTACTGTTTTGGAGATTCACCCTGGCTGTAAAACAAAAGCTCTTGCATGGCTGTAGTTGCTATTGTGATGTTAAATTAGGATAATAAAACACTAAGGGACCTTGGTGAAAACATCAGGGCCCCGTTGCATAAAACTTACCATTAACGGTAACTTTGCCATCAACAAGTTACCATCAACGGTAACTCCCATGGAAACCTTGATTTTGATTGGCTGTTGAGTGATGTTACCATGGTAGTTACCATTGATAGCAGAGCTACCATTAATGGTAAGTTTTATGCAACGGGGGCCCTGGTCCAGGCATGCAACAGTTGAGGCATGTCTGGGAGTCACACACAAGACCTCACGCAATCATTTAAGCATGATGAACTACTCACTTGAGGCAGTTTCTGTTGAACTTGTTGTAGCTTGCCAGAGTTAGAATTCCTCCCCATCCTGCACCATACGATAAGAAAACCTGATTGGCTGCAGACAGCCATACCTGTGCACATAATGAGAGAAAAATAGGATAACATCAATATGTCCATTTTCCAGTAGTCTCGGCTGTGTCCATGCAGCTAATTTTTAATCCTGAATCACATTTGCTGTCAACATAGATTGAGATGTTGCACAGTGTCTCTTAGCATTTCGAATCACCAAGCACGATACAGACAGATCGATAAATATCTTCTCAATATGAATGCTGTCCAAATAGGGTCTGCTTGCTATTCATAAGGACCGCTATTTATAAAGGACCGCTATTCATTTAGTCATGCATTATGGATAGCGGTCCTTATGAATAGTGGTCATTATGACTAGCGGTCCTTATGGATAGCAAGGTAATTTGTATATGGTTTGCTCGCTACACATAAGGACTGCTAAATAAAGGACTGCTCATTTATTTAGTCACACGTTATGGATAGTGGTCCTTATGAATAGCGGTCCTTATGAATAGCGAGGTAATTTATATATGGTTTGCTCGCTATTCATAAGGACCGCTATTTATAAAGGACTGCTCATTCATTTAGTCGCATGTTATGGATAGTGGTCCTTATGAATAGCGAGGTAATTTATATATGGTTTTGCTCGCTATTCATAAGGACTGCTATTTATAAAGGACTGCTCATTCATTTAGTCGCATGTTATGGATAGCGGTCCTTATGAATAGCGCTCATTATGACTAGCGATCCTTATGACTAATGAGGTTACCCCGTCCAAACAGTGTGAGATATACACATGTATATTGATGTGATAAAAGTCAACTGTGAGGTCTCAAAATGTCTGGCTGGCAAAATCTGATTAACATTAATATCATGATTAAAAATTAATAGTTTGGACACAGCCCACCAACTGATATTTGACGATGTGAAATCACAATAATTAAATAAAGGGAAATAGTATGGACACAGCCTACAAGCTGACATTACACATGTAAAAATACAACGATGCATTAATAAGTAATAGTATGGACAAAACCTACAAGATGATCTTTGACAATATAAAATCACAATGATCCAATAAAAATCAGCATGGACACACCAATACACTTGATATTGGGCTCTGCAAAAACACAATGACCCTGGCTTGAAGTAGGATACAGAAATAGGTTTCTGGAACAACACGTATTCATACTCAAAGTAATCTATGCCCTCGCTTGAAATTTATGAACCATAGATAACATACTTAGGCTTCTATATCACGATACCAGATGTATCATAACCCTGGTGATCATTTTGCCAGCAGAGAGTCAGAAAGGCATTATCACATCATTTTAGATTTAAGGCCCTTCTGACTCGCAGCAGTTACGGCCGTACAGCCAATGCCTTGAAACTGGACAGGGGATCGATGAAGACTTCAATATTTGTTAAGATGTATACCAAGAAGGCGGCTTCTCAAACATTCTAAATAAAAGTATTAGATCACTTGACATTCTTTTTTCAGCTGACATTTCAAAGCACATTTCTTTTTCCTTGATAAGCATCATTATCTTGTGGTAATTTTATCAAAACATACACACATGTTCGCTTTGAGTGACAATACAGACATTTATGTGTATTTCATGAATCTAGAACCAGTGGCAGATCTACATAGGGGGAAAACTCTCCCGTGCCCCCCCCCCCTTGAAACCCACCTGGCATAAAATTTACGAGACTGTGCTCCCTCTTTTACGAAATCCTGGATCCGCCCCTGTCTAGAACTATTTTTATAGTCATAACATCCATGTAGATCTTTAAACACAGGGTAAGTCAAAGTCCAAATACATGTACATACACTAATTATGACGATTCAGCATGTGCCATTATACAAGCAAAGTTGGGTATAAATGATCATGACATCATATAGCAGTACATTACAAAATGGTAAAAGTACATTTGCACCTGGAAATTTTAACATACATTATGCAATATACACTTTACATAAAGCATATAACATAAATTTTGTTTTACAATATCAGGATGAAATGATTCATCTCCAGATTGAAAACTCATATGCTATATTACCGTATTTCATCTGTCTTTGAAATGAATTTCTGAGCTAACGAAGGATGCGGTATGTAAAACAAATGTTGACTGCTCTGAGGGGCACGGTTAAAACCATGGCCCTTAGTAATCTTGCAACTGTGCTATGCCCCTCGACTGTCGTCTCGGGGCATAGCACAGTTGCGAGCTCACCTCGGGCCGTAGTTTTAACCGTGCCCCCCAAAGCAGTCAAAATTTGTATAAAGGTCTATAGTGCAAATGTATATGCCCCAATGTAAAGAATACTTTGGGAAAATGGTTCAGAAACATGATAAGAATCTGGCCCATTATTCTCACATGAAGAAAAAGACAGTTTGAAGTGTTCAAATTAAGTGCTGACTTGGGAAAAAAAAAGTGATGTCCAGTTTTATGCAAGTGTACATTACGAGCATCATTTTGACTATATACAGTCAAACCTGCTTTAGCGACCACCTGTATAGAAAGACCACCTGCCTATAAAGACCGCAATTTCCGTTTCCATTGAAAAGCGTTTCTCATTGAAGAGTGTATTGAAGGAACCTGTACATAAAGACCACCTGCTCATAAAGACCGCTTTTCATGTCTCCCTTGAGCGGTCTTTATAAACAGGTTTAACTGTACATGCCCCAAAGCAAGGAATTTTTCTGCAGAAACCAGCAAAAATATGCCAGTCCCTTTAAAAAAATCAATATAGGAAAATTCTTTTATGTCAAAGTGTTGAATGTAAAAACTATATCTTATCCAAGCAAATCCCTTTTAATGATGTATACATGTATGTATGTATGTTCAAATTCTCGCTAAGATAACATTTTAAAAAAGATTTGCATCAACTTTAATATATGTTAAAGCTGTTATTCTATAAAATTGAATTTATTTTGTTCTGTCAACAGGTGATATTTGTAACAATTATCAGAATGTAATTTTCTTTTTTTAACTTTATTTGGTTTCTAGAACTAGAAAGGATCATTATCAGCCGTTGCCAGTGAACAAGATGTGAATTTCAGGTCATTCCATGGAATACAAACATTTTAAAAATATAGTTTGGCATGGTTCCTCAGGTGAAGTGTATATATATATATAAGAATTATGAATCACTATTCCTGTAACACAAAATGATGGTCACACATGGTTATCCAACCTGATTATATAAACGGATCGTGCATATTGTTGTCTTGTAAGTATTTGATATGCAGTCACAGATCCAGGGACACACATATTTTAGTCCACATTACGTACAAAAAGAATATTTCCCCTTTCTGTGTGCCCCCCCCCCCCCCCCCGGCAAATTTAGACTAAAAGAGGGCCCACAAATTTGATGACCTTTTTGCTTATAGGTGAATGACCTTTTTGCTTATAGGTTAATCTTCAAGTAAAAAGGCACCTAAAAATGTGATGACTTTGGCACCCCCCCCCCCCAAACACACACACACACACATGACCAGAGAATCCTGATTCTACCATACCACTGATATGTAAAAGAAAATGAAACTTACAACTTGGACTTAAATATTGAATAAATGTTTACTTTTCTCACGGGGTATGCCTACAGAATTAAAAAAAAAAAAAAACTTTCCAACCATGGTTTTATGACTTGATGAATCAATGAATCAGAAAGGCTGACTCAAAGTCATTTCTGAAACAACATCGACAGGAAACGGTTGCTCATCTGAAAGATTAAATCAAACGAAGGGTATATTTAACTCTTTTGTGACAATTGACCACATTTTGTGGTTTGGCTCAATAACTTTTGATTCAGAGCTCTAATGAGAAGAAAGAGCAAAAATTTCTGCAAACATTATGTACATTTTTATTGCAAGACCATATTGCATTTGATGCCAGGAATTTTTAAAATGATAATAAACTTTGAAACCCTTAAATTGCCAATTGAGAGGTTCAAAATCATTGTTTTTCATCAAAATTGGCAATTTTAAAAACTTTTTGATGAAAGTCATAACCATGTATATTGTTCTCAAAGACATAACACCTTATTAGAACCATGTAGCACTAAAAGAAAAATATTATTGTTGCCAATTTGAAGAACAAAATGTGATCAATTTAGCCCTTGAATAATTCTTGTCCTGAAAGGGTTAATGAGTTCACTGCACAAGGACATGGTTACCTGACATTTCCTCTCAATGTAGAAATCACTGTATGTGAATTGACATATGTTGGACCAAAACCAAAAAATTATGAATACAATCTTGGAGAGTTTATGAAAGGGGTATATAAACCACTGTACAAATTCTAGAGTGTTGTGATTCTGGGCAACTTACGTCTGCTGTAAGGAGATTTGACAAAGCAGTGATCCAACGTATATGCTCTAGCAACATGTGCTTTATTTTGTCAAAGATATAGGGTTAGGGTTAGGTTCATGGTTAGCATTTGGGTTTGGTATATTAGTCAGGTTCACACGAAGGGAGCTTAACTTTAAGTTTCACTTGTAGTTTGTTCCTAACTTTAAGTTAACTTGTAGTTATCTTGTAGTTTCAGCCGTATGAACTGACTCGCAGTTTCGTGAGTTTAAGTTTACTTGTAGTTCTGGAACCACGAGCAAGCTCGTGGTTAACGCCAAAACCACGAGCAGTGGGTGGTCCTCCGTCACAGTTTAGGACAGTGTGGACAAAATAAACTTTACGTTTCGCAAGCTCGTAGTTAACGATGACCTCGCTGTTCATGTTAAACTTCCGGGCCATACCCTTCGCACGAATTATGAACACAGGATATGTATGTGTAGTGTACACAAAATCGGTAGTATCTACTTGCCTCAGCTTGTAGTTTCAGAACAAGGAGCATCATTGTTTTGGGCCCCGTGTGAACCCTCGCTGTGGATAGTGAGTCGTTCTTTCGTTAACTTATGTTTCGCTAACTGAAAGTTTCGAAACCACAAGTCCCGTATGAACGTAGCTGGTATTTTGTCCAGGTTTGTAGTTAAGAATTTGATTAGCGTAAGAGGCTTAACGCGAAGAAACTGTCACCAGAGCATATGGTGGAGAACCGACAAAACCATGAGCCAGATTATTGGCATTCATTAAAAACGAATTATCAGTGAGACTGGGGCTTGGTCTAATATGGCAATTGAACCTGGAAGGTGTTTCATAAAGCTGTTCGTAAAGTTACGAACGACTTTACGCACGACTGGTACCTGTTCTTGGGTGCTAATCAGATTCTCAATCATTTTGATTCCCATCAGCTAAAGGCGAAATCCGATCTTTGTGGATTAAAATTCTTGCTCTTAAACAAGCATCCGAATGCAAAGTCTATTATTTGGGTATTAGTTGGGTATAAATGATCATGACATCATATAGCAGTACATTACAAAATGGTAAAAGTACATTTGCACCTGGAAATTTTAACATACATTATGCAATATACACTTTACATAAAGCATATAACATAAATTTTGTTTTACAATATCAGGATGAAATGATTCATCTCCAGATTGAAAACTCATATGCTATATTACCGTATTTCATCTGTCTTTGAAATGAATTTCTGAGCTAACGAAGGATGCGGTATGTAAAACAAATGTTGACTGCTCTGAGGGGCACGGTTAAAACCATGGCCCTTAGTAATCTTGCAACTGTGCTATGCCCCTCGACTGTCGTCTCGGGGCATAGCACAGTTGCGAGCTCACCTCGGGCCGTAGTTTTAACCGTGCCCCCCAAAGCAGTCAAAATTTGTATAAAGGTCTATAGTGCAAATGTATATGCCCCAATGTAAAGAATACTTTGGGAAAATGGTTCAGAAACATGATAAGAATCTGGCCCATTATTCTCACATGAAGAAAAAGACAGTTTGAAGTGTTCAAATTAAGTGCTGACTTGGGAAAAAAAAAGTGATGTCCAGTTTTATGCAAGTGTACATTACGAGCATCATTTTGACTATATACAGTCAAACCTGCTTTAGCGACCACCTGTATAGAAAGACCACCTGCCTATAAAGACCGCAATTTCCGTTTCCATTGAAAAGCGTTTCTCATTGAAGAGTGTATTGAAGGAACCTGTACATAAAGACCACCTGCTCATAAAGACCGCTTTTCATGTCTCCCTTGAGCGGTCTTTATAAACAGGTTTAACTGTACATGCCCCAAAGCAAGGAATTTTTCTGCAGAAACCAGCAAAAATATGCCAGTCCCTTTAAAAAAATCAATATAGGAAAATTCTTTTATGTCAAAGTGTTGAATGTAAAAACTATATCTTATCCAAGCAAATCCCTTTTAATGATGTATACATGTATGTATGTATGTTCAAATTCTCGCTAAGATAACATTTTAAAAAAGATTTGCATCAACTTTAATATATGTTAAAGCTGTTATTCTATAAAATTGAATTTATTTTGTTCTGTCAACAGGTGATATTTGTAACAATTATCAGAATGTAATTTTCTTTTTTTAACTTTATTTGGTTTCTAGAACTAGAAAGGATCATTATCAGCCGTTGCCAGTGAACAAGATGTGAATTTCAGGTCATTCCATGGAATACAAACATTTTAAAAATATAGTTTGGCATGGTTCCTCAGGTGAAGTGTATATATATATATAAGAATTATGAATCACTATTCCTGTAACACAAAATGATGGTCACACATGGTTATCCAACCTGATTATATAAACGGATCGTGCATATTGTTGTCTTGTAAGTATTTGATATGCAGTCACAGATCCAGGGACACACATATTTTAGTCCACATTACGTACAAAAAGAATATTTCCCCTTTCTGTGTGCCCCCCCCCCCCCCCGGCAAATTTAGACTAAAAGAGGGCCCACAAATTTGATGACCTTTTTGCTTATAGGTGAATGACCTTTTTGCTTATAGGTTAATCTTCAAGTAAAAAGGCACCTAAAAATGTGATGACTTTGGCACCCCCCCCCCCCAAACACACACACACACACATGACCAGAGAATCCTGATTCTACCATACCACTGATATGTAAAAGAAAATGAAACTTACAACTTGGACTTAAATATTGAATAAATGTTTACTTTTCTCACGGGGTATGCCTACAGAATTAAAAAAAAAAAAAAACTTTCCAACCATGGTTTTATGACTTGATGAATCAATGAATCAGAAAGGCTGACTCAAAGTCATTTCTGAAACAACATCGACAGGAAACGGTTGCTCATCTGAAAGATTAAATCAAACGAAGGGTATATTTAACTCTTTTGTGACAATTGACCACATTTTGTGGTTTGGCTCAATAACTTTTGATTCAGAGCTCTAATGAGAAGAAAGAGCAAAAATTTCTGCAAACATTATGTACATTTTTATTGCAAGACCATATTGCATTTGATGCCAGGAATTTTTAAAATGATAATAAACTTTGAAACCCTTAAATTGCCAATTGAGAGGTTCAAAATCATTGTTTTTCATCAAAATTGGCAATTTTAAAAACTTTTTGATGAAAGTCATAACCATGTATATTGTTCTCAAAGACATAACACCTTATTAGAACCATGTAGCACTAAAAGAAAAATATTATTGTTGCCAATTTGAAGAACAAAATGTGATCAATTTAGCCCTTGAATAATTCTTGTCCTGAAAGGGTTAATGAGTTCACTGCACAAGGACATGGTTACCTGACATTTCCTCTCAATGTAGAAATCACTGTATGTGAATTGACATATGTTGGACCAAAACCAAAAAATTATGAATACAATCTTGGAGAGTTTATGAAAGGGGTATATAAACCACTGTACAAATTCTAGAGTGTTGTGATTCTGGGCAACTTACGTCTGCTGTAAGGAGATTTGACAAAGCAGTGATCCAACGTATATGCTCTAGCAACATGTGCTTTATTTTGTCAAAGATATAGGGTTAGGGTTAGGTTCATGGTTAGCATTTGGGTTTGGTATATTAGTCAGGTTCACACGAAGGGAGCTTAACTTTAAGTTTCACTTGTAGTTTGTTCCTAACTTTAAGTTAACTTGTAGTTATCTTGTAGTTTCAGCCGTATGAACTGACTCGCAGTTTCGTGAGTTTAAGTTTACTTGTAGTTCTGGAACCACGAGCAAGCTCGTGGTTAACGCCAAAACCACGAGCAGTGGGTGGTCCTCCGTCACAGTTTAGGACAGTGTGGACAAAATAAACTTTACGTTTCGCAAGCTCGTAGTTAACGATGACCTCGCTGTTCATGTTAAACTTCCGGGCCATACCCTTCGCACGAATTATGAACACAGGATATGTATGTGTAGTGTACACAAAATCGGTAGTATCTACTTGCCTCAGCTTGTAGTTTCAGAACAAGGAGCATCATTGTTTTGGGCCCCGTGTGAACCCTCGCTGTGGATAGTGAGTCGTTCTTTCGTTAACTTATGTTTCGCTAACTGAAAGTTTCGAAACCACAAGTCCCGTATGAACGTAGCTGGTATTTTGTCCAGGTTTGTAGTTAAGAATTTGATTAGCGTAAGAGGCTTAACGCGAAGAAACTGTCACCAGAGCATATGGTGGAGAACCGACAAAACCATGAGCCAGATTATTGGCATTCATTAAAAACGAATTATCAGTGAGACTGGGGCTTGGTCTAATATGGCAATTGAACCTGGAAGGTGTTTCATAAAGCTGTTCGTAAAGTTACGAACGACTTTACGCACGACTGGTACCTGTTCTTGGGTGCTAATCAGATTCTCAATCATTTTGATTCCCATCAGCTAAAGGCGAAATCCGATCTTTGTGGATTAAAATTCTTGCTCTTAAACAAGCATCCGAATGCAAAGTCTATTATTTGTCAGAATTGATGAGGGTTATTGGAAATTCAGTCCCACATGTTAAAACACCAGGGAAAATCCGGGATATCTCATTTAGCACAAGAACATATCACCAGTCGTGCGTTAAGTCGTTTGTAACTTACGAACAGCTTTATGAAACCCCCCCTCTGGACAGATAAGTGTTTACTATACCTAATCAACCCATTGACTACTGAATTCTCTCATTCCCATACAGATACAGGGACCGCTCAGTTCCCGTAGGTAATGGATTAATACTCTCCATTCTCAAGGGTAATTAGCAATTGTGCACATATCTTTTTGAGGACAGCTAGTTTTCCTGATCAAAGCACAACATTTCCTTGAACTGTATTTACACTTTTTTAACGTACACTCTCAAAAGTGGAATATTAAAATAATCCCCATTTAAAAGGGCCCAGCAGCGACAATGTTTTCTAAATGGCAGATCAACCTTTTAAAGGGAAAGTCCACCCTGATTACAAGTTGGTTTAAAAAGAAGCAGAAAAATTAAGGAAACAGATCACTGAAGGTTTAAAGTAGATATTCATTGATTTTTAAAACTGACTTAATTTTCATTTTTGCGTAGGTGAAGCTTAGACCGGACAAGTTTGTCAAAATTCGACGCTTGCAAACATTCGAAGTAATGATTATTATCAATTACAAATTGCTAAAATGCAGCCCCGACATAGCACCTGAACAGCTTTCCGAAAGCCGCTGAAATGTGTGACGTCAAAGGGGGGACGTTAATTGCACAAGCAGACGATGTCCCATAACATCTCACATATTTTCAGTGCCTGTTTTGTCATCTTCTCCTCAATTATTTCACTTCACTAGCATTAGTCTATTATGTTTAATCCATATATTGCCTCACTCTAAACCCCGTGCATGGGTTTATTTGGATGGAAAATGAAGCATTACAAGAATAAAGGAATCAGTTGCTTGTAAACAAAATAGACGCCATTTCATTCACAGCTGCATACACCGCTGGACGTTCAGCGTTGAATGAGGGATAAATACCGTCCTTGCAATCATTCAGCGGGCTTTTCAATTTGAAAGTGTGGTTTCTTTGATTGTTCATTAACCCTCATCCTATATATTTACAAACAAAAGATTTCAGTAATCAGAATCTGTTTCATTCCCATTTTAGAATGGTGTGAAATATGGGCACGTTTGAATACACTAAATTCTTTATAATTTGAGAAATAACTGCACTGCACTTATGTTCATTCTTTATGGGACGTCGTCTGCTTGGACAGGATTGTTCCCTTTATTGACGTCATTGAAACATTATTTTTTTGGCGAAGCGCTTGTATATCGCAGATGCTGGGAGGTAGTTTTATTTGTATCATTGTTTAATTACCTGATATGTAGTTGACTTTAAACTGATACGATTGCTATCTGTTAACTTGCCAGTTTCTAGTGATACATTATTTATCATATTTGTGATTTTCTTTGAATGTGTACTTTAAGCAATATCCAATTACAAAGAAGAAAGTTATGATTTTTTTGAAGTTGCAATCAATCAAACACAAATTGGCAACTCCGTGACGTATCTTGCGAGCTCCTCTCCCATTTGCCCTGTATCCCCAAAATCATTTATTTCTATTTTCTTAGTTTCTGACAAAAGGAATAAATTTGTTTCAAGCAGGTTTTGTGTAAAAACATATGAGCAATGACCATATCTAAGGTGCATGTCTGTATGAATATTTTCTTTAGAGAAAATTGAAATGATTTTTGGGGTCCATGGCAAATGGGAGAGGAGCTCGCAAGATACGTCATGGAGGTGCCAATTTGTGTTTGATTGATTACAACTTTAAAAATTCATGACTTCTTATTTTATATTGTATTTTGCTCAAACCTTCACTTATATGTTCTCAAAAAATTTCTGCTTCTTTTAAAACAAACTTGTAATCAGAGTGGACTTTCCCTTTAATCATGATTTTACATTGTATGTCACACAGGAGATGGATTATTTGGAACAGAAGATTTCAAGCAATGCCTTTTTACATTGCACAGAGCACACCATTGATCTTTATTAACCCTTTCAAGACAATTGACCACATTTTGTGGTTTGGCTCAATAACTTTTGATTCAGAGCTCTGGAAAATATACCAGATCCATGAGTAGAAAGAGCAAAACTTTCTGCACACACTAATGTATTTTTGTTTTATGGCCATATTGCGTTTGATGCCAGGAATTTTTAAAACGAGAATAAGCTTTGAGATCCTTAAATTGGCAACGTATTGGGAGGTTCAAAAGCATTGTTTTTTCATCAAATTGGCAATTTTTTTCAACTTTTCGACAAATTCCTTGCCATGTATATTTTTTTCAAAGACATTACACCTTATTAGAACCATGTAGCACTAAAAGAAAAATATTATTGATGCCAATTTGAAGAACAAAATGTGATCAATTTAGCCCTTAAATAATTCCTGTCCTGAAAGGGTTAATCTTTGGACTACTGTCCTGTATTATGTTTGTCTCTTTTTATGCTGATAAACCAAATTTGATCTTGAAGATTGAACTACTTGGACAAAAACTTCCTCAAAATCTCAAAAGCTACGTTCCTACGGGACTTGTAGTTTCGAAACTTGAAGTTAACGAAACAAAGACTCACTGACAACGACGAGGGTTCACACAGGCCCAAAGCAACTATGCTCGTTGTTCTGAGATTACAAGTTGAGTGATCGTAGTTTAACATGAACAGAGAGGTCATCGTTAACGAGTTTGCTAAACTTAAACTTGAAAGTTTGTTCTGTCCACACAGTCTTTAACTACGAGGGAGGACACTGCTCATGGTGCTAGTGCTAGTAATAAGATTTGCAATTGAGTTTGGCCCTGAATATACTATTTCACAATCATCTGCTACATGTGTATTTAATTGTTTATTGAGCTATTTTCCTTATCACAAGTCATTGTAAATCACAAATGCATCCAAAGATTGCACACATCCATGTATGTACATAGCGATAAGGGCAACGTGCCCTACCCAACTTTGTACATGTAGTTATCAAGTGCATGTTTCCCTTAAAATTTGTCATGTGCTCAACAGTCAGTAAACAAAGAGTGTAATTTTATGAGTGCATTACAGAAATTGCTCTGGTACTGGTACTGTAAGAGTAGTAAGTTGGAATTTTCTCTTTCTCTTTCTTCTATTATGTTTTTCTTTGTTTTCATTATTCTATTGTCTTTTCTTTCTTTACATTTCTTATGTTTTTCTTTGTTTTTATCATTCTATCATTTCTCTTTCTATCTTTCATTATGTTTTCCTTTGTTTTCATCATTCTACCATTTTCTCTTTATATCTTTCCTTGTTTTCTTTTGTTATCCTTTGTTTTTATCATTCTATCAT
This sequence comes from Heliocidaris tuberculata, assembly GCA_025618425.1. Classification (NCBI taxonomy): domain Eukaryota; kingdom Metazoa; phylum Echinodermata; class Echinoidea; order Camarodonta; family Echinometridae; genus Heliocidaris; species Heliocidaris tuberculata. The sequence goes on along the minus strand of CM046846.1, from coordinate 29,581,399 downwards.
TTTCCCTTTGTATCTTTTCTTTCTTTTCATCATTCTTTCTTTCCTTATGTTTTCTTTCTTTAAATTTCTTATGTTTTTCTTTCTTTTGATCATTCTATCCATTCCTCTTTCTATCTTTTCTTATGTTTCTTTCTTTTCATCATTCTAACATGAAGTGATGGCCTGCACTTATAGGAAAATCAAAGAAAATCCCATGTGATTTCCCTGCGCAACACACACACACACACACACCCACACTCACTTCCGGTTAAAGTACGTTTTTGGATCGCTTTCACGTACACACTGCACATTAGAGCGGTCTCACTAAGACCCATTCCTCAAGACCACCTCCCGAGGTTTCCTGGACCACTTTAGCATTCACACTTACCTTAGAACCGTTCTTGAGGAACGTGTCTTAGTTAGACTGCTCTAACAAAGTGAGTGCGAATGGGCTCTTAAAAAGCAGTGACAGAGGTTTCCAGACATTCTTTAGGGCTCACTCCATTTCAATCAAGAGAGCATTCTTCCTCCACAATCTATGTATGGTGGTGATTTCTTCTGTTTGGTGTCGCGTTTTTCTCTCTTTGACACAAGCCCCCCTTTTTCTCCCTACAATTTCTCACAACAATAAAGAAGAACTCCCTTAAGCCCCTTTCACAATTGGTCTGCGACCGTTTGCGACCATTTGGTCGCACGACAGGCTGCAACAGGCTTCAATCGCCATCGATCTCATCAGGTCGCAGAAAGGCATTCACAAATGCAACAGCGGTCGTAAAACAAAAGCGACTAGAAGAGACCATTGCACGAGTAAGTCGCATTTGCATGCATATGCTCGTGCGAGTGGTCTTGCGTTCACATGCGAGTGTTGCACGAGTGATTGCGAGTGGCTTGACGCCAATCACAATAGTCGCACGATCGATTGCATGGTCGTGCGAGTGGATGTGAGACCATGCGATCGCTCGTGCGATTGAATGAGACCGGTGCAAGTGGTCGTGAGAGTATTCGTGCGAGTGGCGTGGGGTATAAAAACCCCCTCGACAATTGACCGGTAGTCAGTTTCAAGTTGGCCTTCTTAATAGTCAAGATGCCAAAGAAGAAAGTTACAAAGAAGAGAAAGTTGTTAGAGGAGGGCCCTGTTGCAGAGGATCATCTCCATAGTCCCCCTATATATACCCCTGAGGAATAGTCGCATACAGTCTCATACAGTCGTGCAACGGTAGTACAACGTTGTAAGATGTGCTGCGATCGGTCGTGCAACAGTCTCATGGTCTTAGCACAATCGCACCCATTCGCAAGACTGGTCGCTATAGGTCGCTAGCGCACGTGCGAGTGTTGCACGACCTCCAGCCCACCCACTGCGACTATTGAGTCGTGCGAACTCTCGCATCTAATCGTGCAACGTTGTGCAACACTCATACGAGAATCGCACGACTGGTCGTACGACCTAATGCGAGTGAATCGATCGCATCTGGTCGTGTCTGGATTTTGAGCATGTTCAAAGTTCAGATACAACCAGTAACGACCGCCTCAGGTTTGTGCGACCGCCTGCAACGACTGCGAGTGGTCGCAAGACACCAAGCGATCGGTCGTGCAACACCCCGAAAAATCTGTTGCAGGCGGTCGCAAACTGGTCGCAGACCAATTGTGAAAGGGGCTTAAAGTGCCTGGGGCCAACAATAGATTCCTCTCTAGTTAATTCCTCTTTTGTCATCTCAATCCTCTCGTATACATACCCCAGTCACACCAAAGAGACAGACACCACATTTCTATGACAAATTTGCTCTCAGCCAATCAGATACAAGGATTTCAGTAGCTTATAACAGATATTGTAAGTTTTATGAAACAGGGCCCAGAACAATTACATTACTGTGAATGGCATAATACTGTTCAGTTTGGAGTCGGTGGGGATTAGGTTAGGTGGTGTGACTGAGATATTCACAGGAGACCATTTACAACCTCTCAATGAAGGAAAACGTTCTCATGATTTCTGATTGCGGTATTCCATCTACTTGATCAGAAAATACCAGGTATTTTGGCATCGTGAACATAAACTATGGGGAAAATCTCCCTAAAAGTGCAGAACCAGACAAGATTATTTCTAAAACCTGATGTACTTTCTATAGGTTAATATTGGATAATTTACAAAATGGTTGTGTACAAGGCACACAAGGGCTTAATGATTGTTAATCTCTTTGCTGTCTCATTCGGAATCAAGATTTTTAATGCAAAAAGACGGGAAATGAACCTATGCAGTACGTTAGGAAATGTCCCAATCTTCTCTCGTGTCAAGTTGGGGGGCCCTGGTTTTATCAAGCTTGTTATTCATATCAAATGCCTAGGTTCTATGCAAAATTTATCAAAGCCAATCAAAGTCAGTAATTGCCACTTGCTATTGACACCAAAGTTTATGGAACTTTCCTGAAATAGTACCCCAAAACCTACTAAACTCCCTCGTGATAAAAAATTACTAATATCTTAAGTTTCAATAAGATCCATGGTTCTGGAAAAGGATATTACTTGGTTTTTATAACAATTTCTTTAACTTTTGTCACAATGGTCGACTAATGGAACAGACAGAGGACAGCCAGAGTTGAATTTTTGCACAATTTGCACCATGTACTCCAAGCAATGTGGCAGTCTCCAGTTTCATTCTGTAGCAAATAAAGAGTTAATTTTCCTTTCCCATGATCTGTAGAAAAAGATGCTAACTTAGTTATACTGTCCACAGATATTAAGTACAAACCACATTTTAAAAACTGAGTGATATATTGCCAACAATAGAAGCACATCATTACTATTCCATAAATTCATTAAACAAAAATGAAATGAAGAAATGTATTATGATAATCCAAAGACCAATCATCCCTGTTCTAATAACTTTTACTAGTCATGAGTTTTGACAAGAACAAAAAGTAAAATTCTAAAAGGATCCAGTTAAACTTTCTAAGAATGCAACAGTCTAGAAATAAATGACATCTGCCAAACAAATTTGATTTTAAAAATCAATATCAGCATATCAATATGCAATAAGCATAAAAATACAATGGAATTATCAGGCCAACAAAATATGAGGTCCTATATGGTGTTGTCCAGCTTATGTGATTTTTAGTGTAAGTTATCATAATTTTACGCACATTTTGATGGTTCCAACAACAAATTATTTCATGATAAATTATTTAGAATGATTTTGATGATTCTCTTAAAATGCCTGAACTCAAGTATTTACTTTAAACATACATTGTTAATATACAAGTTTGAAAATGTCGACTGCCCACAAGAAGGCCATAAAAGCTATGTATTGTCAATGGCAGTAACAGCCTTTTTGTGGGTGGCCAACAAAAGTCACAATTCAGATTTATGACATCCAAATTATCAGAACTACACAACATTAATTATTGTGTACACAGCAACTGTTCTTGATTGAAGTCATTTAAAAAAATATGCATAATTGTTTGCTTGTTTTTGTTACTTCTCTGACGTGGACTTACAACAATATGGACTAGATGGGACCCCCTTGAGCAAAGAGCAATGAAATGGCTCAGGAGTCTATGCCTCAAGAGAAATCATGTCACTACCAGACTTCTCTCTAAAGCGACCAACAGCTGCTGAATACAGAGAGAATGAGATGAAGAAAAAAAATACTTGCATGAAGTATATATATATATATATATATATATATATATATATATATATATACATGTAAGTGGCAACAGTAGGGCTCAACACTAACAGGGGCCCAGTATACATGTGCGCCCAATATCTAGGTCCGGACCAAAAAAAATTAGACAATTTGAACACAGGGCTCAATGCAAATAGACCTTGAACTTTCAATCCGGACCTGTTCCAATAAAAAGTTAGTGTGGAACCCTGGATTACAAAAATATCTTTCTCCTACATCTGCACCAAATTTAGAAGACAAATTTAAACTTAACACCCCAAATTTATATTCTTCATATTTTTGCTTCTGCATTTGTCCCTATAGACAATTTGATATAGGTCCTAGGATAGAAATTACTAAAGAAAAATATTAAACACTTTCATGACACAAATAAATGTTTTTACATTAAGCTCACTTCTCATTTAAGTCCTTCACCTGGCTATCTTTCTTGGTGACTTTCCAAACTTGCAGATAAGATGAGAGAGATATTTCTGTATTGATGTGATTATCGGTAATACCAATTTTTTGACATATTAAAATCTTCACACAAAAAAGGCATGCCTTTCTTTACTTCTCACAAACTCAACAAACATGTGCACTGTACCCATCATAAGCTCAGATTATATATATATATATATCTGTCAGTTTACTGTAATAATCTTCTTACAACAAAATAATGAACCATGCTATCTTCATACAATTTGCAGTAAGTCATGTGGAAAGAGAATTGGGTTGATTTTATAGACTGCATGGTTCAAAAGAAAGCAATACATTTCAAGAAGTACATGTAACACTGAATACTGGTATATTTTGTATGCATAGAGGTCACTCCTGAATACTAAATATACAGAAAATGAAAAATTAGATGCAATTTTATTCCAGACAATTTCCATACTTTGTTGATTTTCTCTTTTTTGTAGAAAAAAACTTTCATTGCTGAGATTCTTACTCAGTGAATTATTCACAAATTATCCAAATGACATATTGCACACAGAATGTCTAATAACTTATGACAAATTCAACAAAGAGATCAAAATACACCTTTGATAAATAAAGAGTGACCTCTGAATTAAGAAAATATATACTGTGACATGTCACATACTTGTATATCATCTGTAAGAGAAATAGAAACATATGAAGAGTTCAAAGAGATTTGATTCAAACACTACTCTACTATACAAAGAATAAATTTGCACTAAAATGAGTTTCAAAAGAATAATCTAAGTGATATGACAGACAAGGAGAGAACTCAGAAACAAAAGAGATTCATGCTTTCATACATTTACAAGTGCAGCCAGTAAGCCAGTTGCTTTCAAACACCAACACTTCATGAAAACACAAAACACATGCATTTTAGGAAATGGACCAAACTTTGGAGTACCAAATCAAAAGTGTCCCAAGAGATCCCATTTGCATTGGAGCTGCCATTTGGGACAGATTTTTGAAACCAGGCTTAGGATATCTTGTTTGATTATTCGTATTATTATATAAAAAAAGATATAAACTGATGCAAAATTAACCCGTTGACTACTGGATTCTCTCATTCCTAAAGGCTTAATACACTGACCACCCGGTTCCCATAGGCAATGGGTTGAATAAAATTCATAGAAAAACATTTTTGTTTTACACAACACATTTCCCATATCATGTGTGTTTTTTTAAAATTCCACAACAAAGAATTCTATGGAAGTTAATTAAGTCTCATTTACAAGTCAACCTTGGACTGTAAAGTTGGAGAGGGTAATTAAAGAAGCGATTGGCAAAGAGAGATAAAAATATGAAAGGACCGACACCGGAGTGTTGCATGAGGGAGGGTGCGATATTTTCTACTAAAAAATCTGCTTTTTCCAGTCTTCGTTGTCAGCAAATGAAAGAGAGGCAGCGAGGGCTCCTTCTTTTTTATTGCTTGAAGGATAATGTTTTCAACCTCCAAATATTTGAAAACCAGAGAACTTTTTCTGTTTTGTTCTATTTTTTGTTGTTCAATTCTTTGAAATTTGGGGGAGGTATGCACAAAGCAATGCAATGCAATACCCCTGGACAGAATGGAAACTTGCAACAACAAAAGAGAATGATCTAATGAAGATAAAAATTCTATGGCAACAAATTAATACAAACAGGCAAATTGCACAATAATACTGAAAGTAGGAGCAGATCCAAGAAAAAAGATTTGGAAACAAGCCAAATATTTCTACACCCCCCCCCCCCCCCACAAGGGGCCACTCAACTATATTGCTGTACACACGTGCGACCACAGGTTTTCCAAACCACCCCTAAACATGTTTAATCCAATTGGTCATATTTACACCCTATTCAAGTGTTTTCGGGTGCTTTCTTGAAAATATTACGGTTTTGGCCTTTTTGACATCCTAAATGCGTCAATTGCATCATACGCTTCATGTGCCTTAACCGGCAAAAACTACCCTTTTCACACATTTTTCTGGTTGTGCGTGTGTGCTGCAATATAGTTGACTGCCGCCCCCCCCCCCCCCCCCCCCAGGAGGTGGGGTTCCAGTAAGGATTCAGTGGTAATGAAAAGGAGAACTATACAACAATGTATAAGATAGGTCTCCTGAAGTTTTAGAGGAAAAGGTACATGTATTGGATGGGTGTTGCAGGTAATAGCTCATTACTCTACAGATCTTCCAGGACCAATTTTTCTTGGATCTGTGGCTCTTCCAATACCTTTTCGTAAACTTTAGGAGACTGATTTTATAGTTATAGTTATTGGTAATATTGGACCATCCCTTTACAAATTGGTGATCATAATTCATTTATACAGTTTATAGACAGTGCTCTAAAAAGCCATCTCAATGCAGGCAGTCAACGTTACCTTGAACAGGGATTATTAGGATGGTAGCTTTTTTCATCCCTTAAAGAATTAAGTTGAGTTCTGGTCATGATATTACATTGTGAAAGAAAACTGTCTCGAAGCAATTGGGAAAGGTTGATCACATCTATGTAAGAACTGCATGGTGCATACTGTGAGGTTTGGAATCATCAAAATGATAAGAAAATGACCCAATCTTGCTGAAAAGCACATGCACTGCACACAGAAATGGGTATATGGGACTGCACACGCATGAGGCATGACTGTTTGGCCAGAACACTTCAGCTATTTTTCATATTTTGAATATGAGGGCATTTGAAGAGCAATCCTTTTCAGAGGACATTGCTACTATGTTCTTCCAAACTGACATGAAAGGTATAAGGAAGCTGACAAATTATTGTTCACCTTTTCAGAGGGCATTTCTACTATGTTCTTCCCAGAGCCATCCATACATAGAGTTTGGCCAACTCTGCTCCAGTGGGTAACACTATGGCGGCATGATGCTTTGTTAGGCAAGCACGTAACAAAGGAATATATGCCATGTTGTGCCCAACTGAAACCGAGTTGGCCAAACTCTATGTATGGATGGCTCTGGTTCTTCCAAACTGACACGAAAGGTACAAGAAAGCTAACAAATTATTGTTCACCTTTTCCAGAACTCAACTTTCTCATTACCGGTATTAACATGCAGCAGCTAGCAACTAGTCATGTAAGAGCAATATTGGGAAATAAGAAGAGTGCATTGCATAGTGGCAAACAGCTGTACACAAAACTATAAAATAAAAAAAAATTAAAAAAAACCTTAAAAAAAACAGAAAGCAAAGCTCCTTTGTTTGAAGTACTAGAAAAATTAATCTGAATTTTTCACCAAATGCATCTAATTAACACAACAATGGATGACTTTCATGCACACTTGTAAAATAATAAATAAGACATGCATTTGCAGTTTTAGTCCCGTACTATCTCCCTAGCCAGAGCCCTTAGCCCCAGCTTTTTTACATTTAGCTTTTTTCCAGGGCTAAAATAATCCCGTACTATTGTGGAGTTAGCCCACTTTGGTAAAATGCAGTATGAACAGAAAGTGGGCTAAGCTTAGTCCCGTACAATCGGTGGGGCTAAATCCTCGTTTAGCCCCAGCTATAGTACAGGACTAAGCAAAATTTTGCAAGTGTAAAAAGCCTTTAAAGTTCTTAATAGAGCAGCTATATCTGTTACAAATGTATTCTCCCATCCTCATAAAAACGAAATTAATTTGAAAACAATAAAATCCATGAACATAAACTCAATGCACACACTCCCTGAAGGATTAGGTAAAAATAGGAGTTCAGAGTTTGTGGTGCGAGTTTTTTGTTTTCATATAATTTCATTAAAATTTTGAAATCTGCAATGATGCAATTTTTACCATTTAGTTTAGGTTCAGCATTAACTGTTTTACAGGCAAAACAAAATGGATGGAGAGAATTCCTTCTACAAGAATTTAAGAAAAAAAATGATATATGGTACCTTCAATTCCCAAAGTGTCTGATGATATATCTGAAAGAAACATTATCTTGTATAATCTCAATAGGATAGCATGCTATTAAAGCTCTCCCTTTTCCTATCTAACAAATAGATTATAAGTGCATCCAACTGGTCATTAAAATATTGATACCAATGAACATCCAGACCCAAATATTTCATCGATCGAATTTGCATATTTTCCATCACTTGATTGTTTCAAGCGTCCCCGGTTTACTTGCTAAACATGTAGGTAATAATACATGTAACGAGGTGATACAAATAAAAGCAAGTCAAGCAAAAAGTGGTTTACCTTTGCTTCCCGAAGCTTGCTGAAATTTGGTCTGATAAAGTATAGGATACCTGTCCAAGCACCCTCTAGTGTTAGCCCTCGGATAAGGAGGATGAAAAGAACCAAGAAAGGGAATGTTGCTGTGAAGTACACCACCTGCGTGAAAACAAGATTAATTAGGGTTTATTTCACCCTTTCAAGACAATTGACCACATCTTGTGGTTTGGCTCAATAACTTTTGATTCAGAGCTCAAAAAAATATACCAGATGCATGAGTAGAAAGAGCAAAAATTTCTGCACACACTATGTCCATTTCTGTTGCATGACCCGATCGCATTTGATGCCAGGAATTTTTAAAATGAGAATAACCTTTAGTTTCCTTAAATTGGCAAACACCTTGAGAGATTCAAAATCATTGTTTTTTATCAAATTGGCAATCTTTTCAACTTTTCGACAAATTCGTATCCATATTTTTTTTTTTGTACTTTTTTCAAAGTTCATAAAGCTTGAATATTAGAACTTGTCAAAGATAGTTTTATTTCCAAGGCCAATGTCAATTACAAGGCCTTAAAGGTTATACAGAGTTGACGAAGGTAATAAATAAAATGGAGGAAATGCGTTTTTGAGAAGCATCTAGAAGATGAAAGAGCTTCCAATGGCCTCAAAAACTGGGACAACATATTTTAAAACATTTTGAATTCCTCATTATTCTTTTATTTGATATTTACCACCATAAACAGAATGTTGTGTGTGAATCATAAGCTCAGAACGATCCTATTTGTAACAATTTCGTTGTTATAAACGTCCTAAACAGTGTTGTTTAAGGTCATAGATGGAAACTAGATGATCTCAGACCAACGTGATAATCAAGTTCATAAAACTGGAAGCTATAAGGAGAAACAACTATCATGGATTTGGGAAAATAAGCATTTTTCTTGTTATATCTAAAATGGCCATGATAAAAATGGTAAATCTGTATGTACCCCCAGGCATGCAGCTACAAGTGGACAAAAAAAATATTATGGTTACCTATCCAACAAGACAAATCTCATTTTGCATCTACTGTCCACAAGAGTGAAAAATTCAAAGCTGTTATACAGCAAATCATATCTGTAGGCCTATGAACATTTGCTTTCATGGTCTGTGAACAAAGTCGTGCCTTTGACATTTTCCCACATTTTTTGTCCACAAGAGTGAAAAAATCAAAGCTGTTACAGCAAATCATATCTATAGGCCTATGAACATTTGCTTTCACGGTCTGCGAACAAAGTCGTGCCTTTTTGACATTTTCCCCATATTCTTTTTTTCTTTTTCCTACAATAAAACATATAAAGTGGAAACTTGTTAGAAAGAGCTCCCATATGACGAGCTTCCTGTTATAACAAGGTAATTTTGCTGGTCCCAGATCTTTTTGTTCTTGTTTTTTTACCCTGATATAGGGAAATTCCTGATATAACAACTAATTTTCATGGTCCCAGGTTCCTCGTTATAGTGAGTTTCCAACGTAGTGCAAAATTGCACTCAACTCTCCTCTCAAGTTGAGAAGTACAAAGTGAGTGAGCAGTGAAATGATGGAGAAAAGATTCATGTTAGCTTTTTGCTAGGGGCATCACTAGAGGGGAAGTGTGGGGGTGTTACACCACCATTTAATTTTTTCTGTTTATAGCAAATTTGACATTTTTATAGGCTGTTGGCAAATCACAAAAATTGATGACCCTTTTTTTTTTTTTCTATTTGGGAAAATGTTGACATCTGTTGGTAACTTTGCAAATCTGACATCCTGTTTAAGTCTTTTTTGGCATAATTGAAAATCTGATGACCCTTGAACGATTAGGTCTGACATCCCCATCCCCCCCCCCCCCCCCCCCCCCCACCACCACCCATGCATAATGGTTTAGCAACGCCTCTGCTTTGGGGAATAGACTCATCTCACTTCACAAGAGAATATGATAGAAGTATATTAGAAGCAGTGTCAACAAACCTTGCCAGATGTCTTAACTCCCTTGATGATGCACAGATAGACGATGATCCAGGTCGCTATGAAACAGAGTAAGAGCTGCCAGCGTATAGTACCCATATCATGTAGACCATCAGTCTGGTCTAACACATAGTATCTACAAATCAGAGAAAACAAAAAGGGGAAACATATTAAAACCTTGTTATCATCCAGGTATATATTTCTAGGTTGTTTTTTTTCAACATCTGAACATCTTGAAACTACATGTCCTAGAACAAAATAAAAAACATATGAATCAGTGGCAAGTCCAGCCACTGAGAACTTGTGTCATAAAAGGGGGGGGGGGGCATCGCTCTTACTACATAGGTAGGATACAATAGGCCATTCAATGAGCGAATGGTGTGGGATGGCTGGGTCATATCATCTCATTTTCACAGTGACTTCCCCCTCTCCCTTTCTTTCTTTTTTCTTAAATTTCTTTGTCTCTCACTTACTGTCTCTCTGTCTCCCCCCCCCCCTTGTTGGCATTCAATTGGATAAGTGTCCCCCCCCCCCACCCCCACCCCTTAGGTATAGCAGTTGGTTAAACCTGAAAACAGACCCTGACCTGTTGGAGCCCCCATTCATGCTACCTGAAAACGGGAAGGAAGGTGTAAGGGCATGAAATCAGAGGCAGATCAAAGCTGAAAACTGACATACCTTTGCCATTTGAGATTTCATGGCAGTGATTTTCATGTATGACAATGTTATTATTGTTTTGTAAGTAGAGCTCTATTTTGAGTTTTCCAGAGCTCATATGGCAATCTATAATGCTCCCACATTTTTTTTTCCAATGCTAGAAATTTATTTTATTTGTCCCAAAAAGCTCCAGCCCTCTACTTTAAATTAGTATAGATAGGCTTTCAAGACAATTAATTGCTTATTGTCTAACCTATCGATATTCACAAATCTGCACCAGAACTCTCTTTTGTTTTTATATGCAGATGATACAACTATACTGTATTGACAAATATTAACTCCCTATGCAATAAAGTATGCAAATGGCTTCAAGCCAATCGCTGTCTACTCCAAGTAGTGCAATTTTATTATATTCAGCTAAAAAGACAAAATTCCTGGTATAGATAAAATAAATAAAAAGTGAACAATACAGAAATTGCAAGAGTTAAAAGAATAAATGTCTAGGCATTTGTATCGATAGTCGGTTGTCTTGGAAACTGCATATCCATGAAGTAGAAAATAAAATTGCCAAAAATATACTAGGCATTATAAGTACATAGACTTTATTTTCTGTTCCTCAGAATGTTCTTCGAAGTTTGTATTCCTCTTTAGTTCTCCCATATCTATTGTAGCGCACTCTTGTGTGGGGTAATACCTTTGTGTCTAATATAAGTAAGCTAGGTACATTACAAAAGAAGATAATAAGAACTGTGTGCGATGTACCATGAGGAACTCACACCGACTCCTTATTTCATGACTTGAGACTCTTCAAATTTGAAGATATTGTCAATTACCATCAGTACGTTTTTATGTATACCGGTATAGTGCATTTACAAATATCTCCCACAACAGTTTTGTAATCTGTTTGATATTCATTGTAATTTCTACAGTTATCCAACAAGATCTGTGAGAGACATCGATATTCCTAGACTGGAACAATTTAAATGACTCTATTAAATCATGCCCTTCGCTCCATACATTCACTCATACTGTAAAAAAAAAAAAACTTCGTACAATATAGTCAGTAGCACGTACTGCAGATTTCTTTTTTCTTTTTCTTTTCTTTTTTTTAATCTTTACATTTTTTGTGTATACATGTTATAATTGTATAATATTATATGTAAATATGTATTGTCAAGGTGACCCCAACATAAGCCACATGTGCTTCTTGGGAACCTCACCTCCTTCCACCACGTTTTTTGTGAATGTACATTTCATGTTGTATTTATTTGATTATGAGAAGGAAATAAATGCATGTTGAATCTGAATCTGCATCTGAACCTTATAAACGTTCAGTTTACATCTGCCCTAAATCAATAAAACAACATCTAGCATGTGCTATACAAACTTCCTTGAGATTATCACTGGTCTATTTATACAATCGTTGATGTGATGACTACTTTTGATAAAGGCTTGTAATTCCATTGAACACTAAACTGATATAAATGTCACATTTGCTGATTTATGGTATGATATATTCCATACCCAAATATGACCTAGGATAGCAAATAGGTCATGGAATACAATATAATACAATATTGGCATTTACATAGCGCTCTTACAAGACTGTATGGATCCGGGCTAACTCGGCACTAGGGCCAACTCAGCCTTAGGGGAAAATCGCAGCAAGTTAACCCAGAGAGTTGAATTGCTCGCAAATACTTGTGTTGAATTTTACATTAATTACACATTTCAAAACACTGAAATTCCAAATTATTTTGATATCAATGTGTAAAATGATTAGCGAAGAAGTAATATTGAAAATTGTACAAAAAATGAAATTGAAGGCTATAAAAAGGTACGGTGTGTAGCGTGGACTTCAACTCTTGAAACAGTAGCTACGTTCATACGGGACTTGTGGTTTCGAAATGTTAAGTTAGCGAAACTTTAAGTTAATGAAACAACGACCCTCTAACCACGACGAGGGTTCACATGGGCCCGAAACAACGATGCTCTTTGTTCTGAAACTACAAGCCGAGCGATCGTTGTTGTTGTTAACACCAGAAGTAGATACGGATTGTGTGTACAGTACACATACAGTTCCCATGTTCATAATGCGTGCTAAGGGTATGACCGGCAAGTTTAACATGAACAGCGAGGTCATCCTTAACTACAAGCTTGCAAAAATTAAAGTTTATTCCGTTCACATGGTCCGAAAGTGCGACAGAGGACCACCCACTGCTCGTGGTTTAACCACAAGCAAGCTTGTGGTTCTAGAACTACAAGTAAAAATCTTTCGAAACTACGAGTCCTTTCATACAGTCTGAAACTACAAGATAACTAACTACAAGTGAACTTAAATTTTTGAAACTACAAGCGAAACTTAAAGTTTAGCTGCCATCATGTGAACCTGACTATAGTCAACGTGGAGTGCCAAGTTCGCTCTAGTGCCGAGTCAGCCTGACCCCAACTGTATCACAGTGCTTTACATACAACTTTCTTAAAAAGGGGGGGGGGAATTACATACCACTATCTATTCTACAATACAATAGACAGTGGTCCCCCCCCCCCCCCCAGCTCAGCACACACTCATAATAGAATTGCATGCCTTCATACAATACCTCCTCTCTGCCTTTGTTCTCCTGCTGATGCTACAGCATGCTACAGCATGTCTGACATAGCAACTCCTATGTTGGTATTGTATGTTGTATTGTAAAAGGTGTCAGCGACAAAGTTAAATACCACTTTCACTTGCAAAATCACAATTAACTCACTGATGACTGACAGATGATGTCAAAGGGGGAAAGTGATCTGGGGGATTTTTTTTTAGGGTGGGACTTAGCAGGTTTTAGAAAATTATTGCAAAAAATATTCAAAAATCTATGAAACATATTTAGAAGTTTAAATATAAAAATATGAGATGTATGCAGGACTGCAACAGGTATCAACTTGCATTTGGATGGCATGGGCCCTTCAAAGACTGTAACCATTCTCCCTCTCCTTTTTTTCCTAATCGATAAGTTCTGAATTTCAAACATAATTCCTCAGAATATAAGATGAAATCAGTATATATCAATATAGATCACAAAAATAGTCACAACAATTTTTCCCTCTCCTACAATGCGAATTCATATGTATACATGTACTATCACTAAACAAAAGAAACACAATTACTATAATTATATAAATGAAGAAGAGGAGGATGGCAGAACGGGCTACTGAGCATCTGATGTCCATTGAACTCAATAATAATAAATAATAATAAACTATTCTTGTATAGCGCATAACACATTACGTAAGAATGTCTCTATGCGCTTTAGGAAGAAAAGAAAAAGAGAAATTACTGAGTTCCTTTATCTGCTTAACAATTGGAATAAGATGCCAGAACTACCAGTGGCACAGCATTTAAACATGCCGGGTCACAACATCAGCGATTTGAAGATTTGTGGAATGCTTAGAAGCCACAGGAGTACAGATTAAGACAGCAAGATAGGAGAGGACTGATTAATCTACCGGCTAGAATAATGTTTCATTTCATTCCTTTCCCAATTCTTAGACACTTTGTCCTGTTCTCTCTCTCTCTCTCTCTTTCTCTTTTCCTCTTTCTCTCATCTCTCTTCTTCCCCTTCCTCTCTCTATCTCTCTTCCCTCTCATTCCCCCATCTCTCTATCTCTCTTCCCTCTCATTCCCCCCTCTCTCTATCTCTCTTCCCTCTCATTCCCCCCTCTCTCTCTCTTTTTTCTTCCTTTCTTCCTTTATGACTTGTAAACTCCCGTCTTCTGTCTTCCTCTCTCTTTTTTTTCCTTCTTTATGACGCATCTATACGGGTCATCTTTCCTGATGCTTTTTTCATTGTTTCCATAATTCTTTGTGGCATATTCATTCTCTTCCTCATTCTTTGTGACTTGTATATCTTGCACTCCAGTGCACTTTATGGATGTGTATGTGGATATTTGATGCATCTTTGTTTTGGACAAAATAATTACGTTTCATTCAAAATAAATTATACTTGATGAAGCCCTAAGGGCGGAAATTCATAAATTTACAATTACATAGATGTAGATAGATGTAGAATTCTTATACACAGCTTTTCAAAGCGGTCAGATATTATACTTGGCAAACAAACTTCATCCAACTAGTGGGCTGAATGAACATTAAAATAGGAAGATGCTTGAACAAGTGTCCATAGCAGTGGCGCAAATCCATTTTGAAATTCGGGGGGGGGGGGGGGTCACCACATGATTTAACTTTTGTACCTGTCTGAAAAAAAGGTTATCACATTTTTGGGGCTCTAGTTTTCCTCCAACATTCTCTGACAAGCAAAAAAAAAAAAAGGTTATTCAAAAAGGTGGGGGGGGGGGCATGTCCCCCTGTCTCCCCCCCCCCCCCCTGGATTTGTGCCCATGGTCCATAGTGATTTCACCCTTTGAAACCAGCTTTGTTATAAAAGCCAAATGCTGGCTGAATCAACAGAGGAAAGGCCCCCAATATTTAATCTTTAATTCAAATATGAATAATTGACAACAATCAGAAATATCAAAAGAAATGCTAAGTTCAGACAAAAGTTTTGAAAATTAATACTCAATGGATGTTGGCCCATTATCTGATAAGGTTAAAAGCAAAAACTATTCGCATACATTTAAATTTTTCATTCAATGATGCCGTGATGTATATTGTACATGCATCCCTAAAATATACCGGTACAGGACATCTTTGAAAATATGCCCCTGAATATTTACAAAGGGCCCTCAAGAAAAGAAATTTTTTCTTAATTTGTTTGAAAAAAAAATATATTGTCACACAGGGACGAAATTTTGCAGACTTGCATTTCTTCTTCTGCTCAATATATCTGATAAAAACTAGGACAACGAGGCGAATTCAACCTTTGAAATGCTCTTAATTCATTTATCTTTTCAAAAACACATAAATGCACTATTCATTCACAGGTCAACATTAATGTCTAGAATGATAGGACTGTTAAAAGTGATTTTATCCTTCTTTTTTTTATTGTACTTGATTAGGCCCAGTCCAAACAAGTCCAAACATATGGTCTGTAATACAGAGTATCTATCATGGTGTATCCCTTTAATGTTCAGTTCACAAACTGAACTCAATAAAGCTGAACTTTGCATAGCTCAAGTGTGTTTGATCAAAAAAGCAAACTATAAAAGCCATTTCATTGATGATTGATATTGCTTTGTCAAGATCATATAAAGGTAGAGAATTCAAGGCAATATAAGTATTGATAAGGTTCTACAAACACTATTATGTGAATTTAATGTCAACATTTGTGAGGAAATAAAATTAGCTATACAAAAACCAGGTAGCTATATGCTGAGCGGTTATATTTTTCTAGTTGGAATGTTATTTAATGAAATGTTGTATATAGTGAAAAGGAAGTTTGTCGTTATGACGGTTTGATGAAACGACCCCCAGTTTGTTTAATGCACTCCCTGGTAATGTTCACTCGTGTATATCCCTTTATAAGTTTAAAAAACTATACAAAGCTTTAAATCTTCACTCAGTGGAATGATATCATTACTATTCAAATATAATACCATTAATTCACTCTCCATTTTTGGAATTTACCATGTTACCTAATTGTTATATATTTTGTATTTTCATGTAAAATGATTTGTTAAACTGCAGGGCGCCTTTGGAAAGGTTTGCATATCTGAACTGGCCAACCCTGTAATATAAAATAAAGAAGACAAAATAAATAAATAAATATAAATTATGTAAAAATCATTATACAAACGATGGTAATAAATCATAATGTGTATGAACACACCTCCATAATAATCGGGACCACTATAGCGTTTTTGATAGGTGGCAAGTAGGGTAACTTGTCCCCCCCTCCCCCCCACCCCCTGACAGATTCTCAACCACAACAAAAGGTTCACTCATTTTCAGTCACTGCATATAAATCAATCATCTATGTAAATTGTATCCAAACTGCTTTTAAATAAAGGAACAATTTGTTAACAATATGGAGTTGGAGTAGATGTACAGCCAACCATCAAAAATATGAGCATTGTTAATATTGTGGCACACAATCATGAAGCCAAACAATAGGGAATTTGAACTCCTCTGTAACTAATTCAAATATATTCTGCAATATCTTGAAATATATACAAGTAAGTATGGTTTTTGCACGAATGAGAAAGAATCAAAACACTTTCAATCAAGATGGAATGAGGGCATTTTTTTCTCGCTCGCTTCGCTCATTTGCAATTAGCTAGTAGGAATATATTGTGCTAATACTAATAAAACTACAATGGATCAAAAAATGGAAGGTTATTAAATGAAAGTCATGAGTGCAATGCAAATTGTGGAAATATGAACGGAAGAAACAGCTGACGTTCTACCCTAATTAGGGCCTGGAAAAGCCAATTTTTATCTGGATCGCCATAGGCTCAGATATTTTGCCCCTCGCGAAGGTCTAGATACGCCACTGATAGGGGCAAACTGGATGAGAGGGGGAGGGGAGTCACAAGGGGCATAATTATGCATCGCTATTTCCATATATAGGTGTACTGCCTTATGGCGTACTGAGCCAATAATTTTGAGGTGCCACGGCTGAGCCAAGAAGAATATAAGATTTTTCTATCAAGAGCGCCAGAACGCAATAATTATATTCGCATATAAATAATTTAAAATGGATGGGGGTATCCCCGCCCCTTCCATAAATAAGACGACTCTGCACAATAAAACCATCGCCCTTCTCGACACCTCTTTATCAATGATATAGAAAATCTTTGTGTTTCTAGTTTGATGCTTTCCAATTTATTTACATGGGTAATTCAAAGTCTATAAGCCTAAGAGTAATTACTACCCATTTCTCTCTTCAATTAGAACAGGCAGCTGACATTGTCATCAATTCTGAATATTGTGACTTTCCGTTTCGGGGGGCGATCAAGTGAGTTGATTTACCATTTAGAATCGTAAAACTTTTCATTCTAGAGCACTTCAGATCCTCAATAGTGAGATGAAGCCTTAAGTTATTTAAATATTTCCCCTTTTTTCCAAATTTTTGGAGGACTTGTCATCAAGTCCATCCCCGAATTAAGCTCCTGTCAGTAGTAATAATTAAACTAGTTATTTAAACATTCCCCCCCCCCCCCCCATTTTTTCAAAATTTCTGGAGGACTTGTCATCAAGTCCATCCCCGAATTAAGCTCCTGTCAGTAGTAATATTTCACAGAATTATTTCACAGAACTATTGCACAGGCCTTCATTCAGGTTGAAAAGAAATTTCAAGATAATCTTTGAACCTACTGACTATTGTGAAGGGCTCTGGTTTAGGTAGGTCTTAAAGTGGAAACTTTTCCTCTGATAATAAGACAATTCTGAAGTCCATTAAATGAACGTATTTGCTGTATAGAAACACTGGACTAAAATTTGCACAAAACTGTTTCAAGCATTTACAACATTTCCGAACCCAAACTCCAGGCATTTTTAGATGAATCAAACGTCAGGATCACATTTTTAGAAATGACTGTCAACTCTAAATAACGTAGGCCTAGCAGCAAGTCAATGAGCGCATTTCGTCTATATCTCTCTAAAACTTCTCGTCCATTGAGGATTCGTCTTAAAATTACCATAAGTCCATAAATATATGCAAGGAGCACTAGATCACAGCAATATACTGCCCTACGCTAGGACCTTTCCACCCTGACAGCTCTCTGCACAACAATCTCGAGGCCACGCAAAGAGACAGCATGTGTGTCACTGTGTGTAGGTTTGAATGTGTGTATGGTGTACAGTGCACGCTGAAGTTGTTGGGAGTTTATATCCCTGGCCCAGTGTATAAATTAATTTGTACCTCTGATTTGTAAAATATTTCACTTTAGGAGATGAAATCTTCACAGCATCTTGAATTTCTAGATCTTGCTATTATTAACAAAAATCAACGAAATCTGAAATGTTTTTGAGGGAGTACCAAAACGAAACATTACCTGTAAGATATGACTAAAAAATGTGCATCTGATAAATTGCTTCATCAGTCAGAGGATGATATGTATCGTCGTTAGAGTGAAAAGACTCTAGGAATTCTTTTCTTTATTTCATATCGTGCACGAGGACCAGAAAATAGGCAGTCGGAAAACACACATCTTATTATGATAAATGATAAGAAAACATATACCTCCTCTTTTCAAAAGAAAATGCAGTTTCGACGCATTTTCTTTTATTTCCTTTATATCGGATATTGGTATCAGCATCGGCCAATGTAAAAAAAAGCATATTGTCTCAGGGGCCTGTAAACTAAAGAGATACAATCAATCTTACAATCAATTGTAACTCTTCAGTACATGGTTTGCCATAGACTTACGATTGATATCAGTCGTAAGATTGATTTATCTCTTTATGTTACAGACCCCAGGTCTCGTATGTTCTTATCTGTCTGCACAACAAAACCACAGCATGCATGGAATAAGAACTAAACTCAGTTAAGCTGCCAGCTGCACCACGCAGCATTCCCGATTATGTTAGGGGACAGCATACACGAATGGCAAATTTTCTTCGACTCCCGCACAAGTCGAAGATCACCTAAGTCGAAGCATTTCACTCAGTCCCGACAAGAGCAACTTAAGCAAAGTTCATTGTACATCATCTTTTGAGAACCAGAAAGAAGTGCAGTCATACACTATTACATTATATGCCCTTTTGGCTCCCAACAGAGAAAATAAAATCTGGACTGGTAGTGTGAAAACAATGCTGCAGTTTATACTTTCACAGTATATTCCCTTTTGAAGAGTTAGTTCATGATCAACAGAACAAGTTACTATAGGCAAGTAACTCCTCGGAATTGAATTACTAATAAACCAACAGCTCATAATGCTAAATCAGATCTAAAGCACACATATAGTACTTTACATCTGATGAGTACCATATTGACTTGTCTTGAACACAACAATGCCTGCAAACTAATGGAAAATCAACCTGGACCAGCTATTGAGGTATGCATGGAGCATGACTATGGAGGTGGGGAGAGATGAATCCATTCACTCATCACCTTACAGAATTGGGGTCAAGAAGCGAACAACCCCCTTGTCTATGCAGATAGAAATAAGAAAGACAATAAAAAAAAAAGGAGGTATCGGTATGCAGTATAGAGACATATGAAAGGAAGTCAAGATGGTCACTAGGGAATCATCCAACACTCTGAGTAAAGTGAACATAAGAGCCAACTTCACCGGAGAGAAATATTTCAGCAAAACTTGTCTGTCATTTTTAGTATTTGCAAACAAAAATACATTTGCGCTACAAGTCAGGATTCACACCAACCATATGGAATACATGTACATATCAAGTACAATCGCTCCCAAACTAGACTTCTCATCTAGAATTCTGAGTGTTGAAATATCACCACAACAAAAAGTGAGATTTAAATCATGCTCCAAATCTTACTTTTCTGCATCCATTTAATCATGAGATATAAAATTAAATTTCTTATACCACTTCCACCTCCAAGCATGCATTGATGTGCTTTATGCATGCTTGGAGGTTATTGAGATTTCAGTTACAACCAAAGTCTAACTAATTAAAGATGTTTTATTGTTCACACACAAAACCGTGAGTATCTAATCACGATTCAAAAGTAACCTTTTTCAATCTCACTTACTGCTCTGTGTGTAAATGGTCCTATTCTAGAATAATTTCTAAATCATTAAAACCAGACACCAGACACATACCCCTTTTACAATGCACCAAAAGTTTAGGGTGCTTCTGTAGGGTCATAAATGTGAGCAGCCTAAATCATTTTATACTGCGCCAAATTTTATGGCAATTTTATGATGTATAAACGTGATCAGTGTGATCCAAGACTCGGGTTGAACATGGCTTTTTAGCTCCGCCAGAATAGTAGGTTTCGATCCAAGAGTTGTATCAGACCCGGCAATTTTTTGGATGTGTAAACAGAAAGCCGTGTCAAACATGGCAATTTATGAAAGGGAAAACAAAAAGAAAAGAAGAAAAACATAAGAAAGGAAGAAGAGGGAATGAAAAACAATGAAATTCATTAAGAATTACGATTAAACAAAGAAATACATTTTTAAAAAATAGAAGCAAGACGATGACAGAAGGAAAAACAAAGAAATGCATTAGGAATAATACTAGGAAACAAAGAAATACATAAACAAATATAGAAGAGAAAAGATGAAAGAAGGAAAAAACAAGAAATTATAAGAGAAAAACAAACAAAAGGAAAAGTAAAACAGTTTGCCGGGGTCGAACTCACCAATTCATTACATGTATAAATGCGATCACCGTTTTCCTCCCGTGGAAGCTTGAGGCGGGTTAGGCACGAGAGTCGTGTTGAACCCGCAAGCTGGATCAATGTGTAAACACGGTAGATTTGATGCACATATCATTTACTGTTCAACCAGGGATCCCAAAATCAACCCTGGATTGTGTCATCAAACTATCATATCTCCCCATGGATCTACAGCTATTCTTCCAATGAAATTTACAGGACATCCAATCTTAAGGAACCTCTATCCCTTTTGCCAAAAATAAGAAATAAAATGATAATTGCCATAGATCAGCAATACTTCCTCATATCATGTTTGAAAACTAAGGATTCTCATTTTTTTTAATCAGCTAGGTATCACTATGGACCTAAAGTTCTTCTTAATTTCCTGTAATACCGGTATGCCTTTTTGTGCCCATTTATGACATTTATGACATTTAAGACTGACTTTGCAATGGAATTTTGCATGGAGTGCCACAGTCCTTCAATTCAAATATTACTGAGTATGTTTGATTAACTGCTTCAAGCCTTTTATGGAATTACAGTAACAGTGAATGTGTACATGCTGTTCTAAAGTGAAGTCCAGACATACCAAGCCAACACCCAAGTCATACCAATGAACCCGGTCCGCTCGCTATTCATAAGAACCGCTATTCACAGAAAACCGCTATTCATTTAACACGCGCTATGAATATTGGTCCTTATGAGTAGTTATGAATAGTGGTCCTTATGAATTGATGTTCTTATGAATAGCAAGGTAATTTGTCTATGGTTTGCTCGCTATTCAGAAGGACCGCTATTCATACAAAACCGCTATTCATTTAGTCACGCCTTATGGATAGCGGTCCTTATGAATAAGTGGTCCTTATGAATAGCGGTCCTTATGACTAGCGAGGTTACCCCCACCGAACCGACCCCAAACCGAACAATAATGCTAATCAATAAAATCTGATTCATTTAGGATGATATAGGTTTACTGTCACTTGATTGTCTTCTTTTTGTTAGAGTTATTGGCATTTAAGTGGTTTTGTGTTGGTTATATGCTTGTAAGATTTCCTGCTGAATAGATATAACTGTTCAGTGACAAAAAAAAATAAGAAAAACATCCTTTCGAAGCAAAAATTGAGCTAGAATTATTGCAAAAGGCATGAAAATGTGTAACTCCCCCATCCTTCATCTTCCATTTCTCTTTTTCTTTCTCTCCCACTTTTCTCCTACAAGTCATTGCTTGTTATTTATTATTTTCAATACAATAATTTGTACATATACACCAGTGTCACAGCTATTCTTGTTTGTAATGTAAGTGGGGGGGGGGGGGGGGGTCATATACCTACACTTTTTAAATATAATTTTATTTAATTACATGTATATTATACTCAAAGCATTTGTAAGTACCTTTTTCTCACAAAGGGGTCTATAAAATACAAGCTGAGCTTTTTAACCCTTTCGTGACAATTGACCACATTTTGTGGTTTGTCTCAATAACTTTTGATACAGTAGAAAGAGCAAAAATGTCTGCACACACTATGTCCATTTTTGTTGCTTGACCGTACTGCGTTTGATGCCAGGCATTTTAAAAACAAGAATAAGCTTTGAAATCCTTAAATTGGCAACATATTCAGAGGTACAAAATCATTGTTTTTACATTAAAATTGGCAATTTTTTCAACTTTTCCACATATCTCCAACCATGCATATTGTTTTCAAAGACATTACACCTTATTAGAACCATGTAGCACTAAGAGAAAAATATTATTGTTGCCAATTTGAAGAACAAAATGTGATCAATTTAGCCCTTAAATAATTCCTGTCCTGAAAGGGTTAATAGACTCCTACACTTATAGTTCTTTTGCTATGCCTAAATTTTTACTGAAATTGTGGTTGTACAATTGTTTAATATACATGTGTGTAGTTATTTAATTTTCTTTCCCTTTCCCCATTTGCATAAACACTTCTTTTGGTAAATTTGTTTGTTATTATGTCATATCAACTTGCATATGTTTGTTATATAACCAAAAGATATAATTATGCAGAAAATAAACAAACCTTGAAACCTTGAAACATAAAAACGAGGGTTACATTTTGTAAAAACATCTTTTTATGAGGGTGGAGAGTGATAGAATGCAGGGATGTTAAATTGCACCAATCCCCCAAAATATTTTGATCTGTATGTTGGGGGCTCAATGACGCTATATACTATGTTCAAAATATGAGCTTCAAAATGTTGATTCTATACAGAGATATTGCAAGTTGAAATACACTCCCAATAAACATTACAGCGACTTGTGAAGAGACTAGTCCAGGCCCCCATACGTGCTCGCAGAAAACAAGGAAGAGAAAAGTCTCTATCTTGTGTAGTGTATTTCAATAACAAAAAAAAAATCTTTTTTTTACCATGTGATCTAGATTCAATCAATTCTACTATAATATTGCTCTATCTCTTTTATATACATACATTCACATAATATCCCCAGTGAAGATACAAAATATTTGTCAAAAAACGTTGCATTAACTTAGCAGGATGAATCAACACATTAAACAGATCATGCAGAAACAGCAGGCTCAACGATTATGTAAAGAATACCAGCATATATCAGGCATTTGAGTACAGGTTAAGGTATCATATTATGCAATACTTTGAATACCATTAAATTTGATATTCTGCAGCAGATTTCCTTTAAAATACTGACAATACAATGACAATCTCTAAAGCTAATTTGAATAAATCCATCAACAAATCCACAAATTATTTTTCAGGTAATAGATTTCAACTCAAGTTTTGTAAACTTTTTTCAAAACTAATAGCCCCAGGTGAAACTCTATTGCTGGCAGCCATACCTGCAATACAATCATATCTGCATGCCAATTACAGATTCTACAAAATCTCTTCCTAGCAAGACAAGACCTGATTTTTTAACTATAACATACCTTTCCAAAAAAATTTAACCCAGAATTTCTCTTCAAACCAGTCAGATATGTAGAATCTCCAGAGCACATGTCCACTATGGACTTTCTCAGCCTATGATATGTTCCTACCAACTTTTTCTATCATTCTCTGCACTTTAATTTTTGTGGGAACATCTCTCCCAGTTTCAAATTATTTGGAATACTATCTCACTTTTGAACAGGGATAACTGTTTGCACTACCTATCATTAACATCTATTAAGATTTTTTTTTTCCCATTGTGGAAAAAAAAACCTAGACTGCCACACTGTTTGGTGTATATGGTGGCATTAGTCGACTATGGTAGTCCACTGTTTGTTCCATTAGTCAAAAGTCAAAGGAAGCACTTACTTCCAATATTCTTCGGTGGCCCATACCCTGTTGGTGCCATTTTGGGCAACTGTGGTCATCCCATCGTAGACATCGTTGCTGGTGTTGAGGCTTAAGGAGCCCTCAAAGCAGTCGGGGGTATTCCACGTATGATTGCACCCCCTCCAAGGGAGCTCGGCCTGAAGACTTGCAAACATGTAGAAGATCGAGTAGGCCATGATGATGATGTAATAGAAGCAGAAATAGGACGACACTATTGTCATGGCATAACCAATCCCTGTGATTTGAAAATGGAAGGAAATGAGGAGTAATTTGCTTACAGCATGATTGAAAACAGTAATGGTGTGCTACAATACTTAATTCAAAGGCAAAAATATCTCTTTACCCAATAGCAATATGAATACATGTACCTTTAGAAGTTTAGACTATCAGGTCAAAGTGTGACCTGAGACAAGTTTCTGGGTCAGTTACTCAGCTTCATGTATATACAGTTTCAACCAGTATCGATGGGCAGCTTATTAGTTTGGACTAATCTTCATTTGATTTTGTGAGAATTTAATTTCCATCATTTCCAGAGCACAAGATTATCATTTTGAACTCACCTTTGAAGAATGGACTAATTTCCCAGACGGTGATGCAGCCACGGCTACTGAACTGGCCCAGGCCCATTTCCATGAACATGATTGGGAAACATACAATGAAGAGCATCACAAAGTATGGTATCAGGAAGGCACCTAAGGGATGAACAAAATTGGGGGGTGGGGCAAAGAATCAGGAAATGATCAACAATAACATAACAGATATCAAGGACCAAATCTGTACGGGAGCAGATAGATAGGTAGGTCCACTGTAAGAGTAATAATTACAGGATTCTTACATGGGAAGTCCACCCTGATATACCGGTATGTTGGTTTTAATGAAAGCAGAATAGGGATTAGGGAGACGAAGCAGGTCACTGAAAATTTGAGGAAAATCTGATAAAAATATGAAAGTTCTGACTTTGTACTTGTAATTGATCACACACAAATTGACAACTCTGTGGCGTACTTTTCGAGGACTCTCCCATTTTGCTTTTTACTAAAAAAAAATCATAAATGTCTGTAATTATTCTCCAAAGTACAGTGCAGAAGACATTGTGCTGAAGACACCCAGCCCTCCTGCCTGCATGGCCAGCACACATCACAGTCTTGTCTAATGTATGGTTGAACTAACAATTGCATTTATAAGTCATTGACATATTTAGACATTTCCAGGTCTACTAGTGCAGCAAAAACTTTTCCAGTGAATTCACACAATTCTTATTGTTTTCTTCAAAGCTTCCACATTTCATTTTTTTATTTTTGGGGTAGGGAATGAGGATGGAATGGAGTTGAAATCTTTTTCCATGATGAGTATATAAGGAGATGAAAGAAGCAGGTTAACAATAAAGTGACTCCCAAAGGCTTCTTAGATTCTAAACTACATATTCTGTTGGTAAGAAAAAAACACCCGGCTCTATGGAGAGTAGCATATGGTTACAAGGTTCATATGGTTTTATGTATATGGGCCCAGTATTGTTAGTTTTGGTTACTGAAAGGGAAACCCAAAGAACATAACGATATAAAAAACAAGATGAATGCAACTGCGCATCTCCTATATGCCTCCGCCTAAATTCAGTTGATGGCTCAAACTGTTCTTGAAATATTGTGATAACCAGAATAAAAAACCTATGATTACATGTTAATTGACCTATTTGACCTTACACCTTATAACCCAAAAGTATAATCACTTTATCTCCTCCTAGTCATGAATACAAAATAGTTAAGATATGGTGATACAAAGCTATAAAAAAAAAAAAAAAAAAAAAAATCACATATAATGACCTTTATGACCTTTGACCTACATTTGCCAAAATTTAATCAGATCGTATTGTGATACATACTTGTGCCAAGTTTGAAATTCAAACCTTATGTGGTTCTTGAGTTATCGTGAGAACAAGAAAGCAGGATGGATGGACGGACAATCGTACAGACTGACGGACAACCTGAAAACATAATGCATCTGGCACCACCTTCGGTGGGCAGAGGCAAGTGAGACACAACACTACTCAATCAAAGGATTCTCCAATAAAGCTTTTCTTTCAAAATCATCGAGTCACATCAATAATTTTGCTAGAGCACTCAGGCAGAGAAAACCTACCATGCAAGTGAGCAATATATATAAACTAAAGCACACAAATCAATAGACCTGTTCACAAAGTTATTCAAATTTATGGATGTTTCTTTCCTGAGGACCTAGTAACGAGGTATTCCATTAACCTGTTATTAATGAATTAACTACAATACTTGGAATCCAGTTTGCATACATTAATTGTTGCCATGTCTGACAAGCCTCTGACAAGCTTTCAGGTTGTCAAGAACAACCTTTGTTTTAAAAGTATGCATAAAATTTGAATATATTTATGAACAGGTCTATTGACCAAACTGCATAACATAAGCAAAACATTTTTTTTTCATCATCTGAACTAACAGCTGAGTGGAAATGGAGTGTATAGCGCTAAAAGTTACAAGGTGTCATTCCATCATTTCTGAAAAGTACATTTCAGCCAAAAATCTGGAAACCAGTCAGCCAGAGAATGATAATTCTACCCTGGAAAAGGTTGTTATGGATGCCTGTACTATTTAAAATGTACCACATTAAAAGCCTATTCAACAATATTTACAATAATTTTAGTTTTCTTATTTTCAATAACATTGAAAAGTTGTTTACAACAAACCATATTGGGTTACTTATGTGGCATCAGTGGTGCAAATCCATTTTGAAATTCGGGGGGGGGGGGGGGGGGTTACCACATGATTTAACTTTTGTACCTGTCCGAAATGTCTGAAAAAAAATTTATAACCCCCCCCCCCAAAAAAAAAAAAAAAAAAAAAGGTTATCACATTTTTGGGGTCTAGTTTTCCTTCAAAATTCTCTGATAAGCAACAACAAAAAAAAAGTTATTCGAAAAGGTGGGGGAGGGGGGGGGGGGGGACATTCACTTATCTTCAAAAAGGTGGGGGGGATATTCACCTATCTTTAAAAAGGTGGGGGGAACATGTCCCCCTGTCCCCCCTGGATTTGTGCCCATGTGTGGCATAAGTTCTACAGAACTGAACAATCAGTTGGTGTAACTGGGGCGATCTGACTTTCACCTCATAGGCTTCAATGTTCAATCATGCACTCATCCATGATTCTCAGCAGGGCAAACACATGCAAACATGATTAAAATACTAATTCTGTTGTTAATGCACTAGTTCTGCCACAGGTAAATACCAAACTAACAATTGAGATTAGGGGAGCAGAAGAGAACTTAGGAAGTGACAAGTATATCTACAGCAGTACTTTTTTAACCCTGGGAAAGGCTCAGGTGTATATACTATATATATTTGCACAATAAATATTAATCATCCATGCCAACATTATCAATTTCTACTGCCTTTTGTGGTTTAAGCTTCTACCTACATAGTTCATTAGGCCTAATCCCTACACCTCTACAGTATGAATTTAAAGTGAAGGTTGAGTTCTCAAAATGGTGAAAAATAATTTGTGAGCTTTTTTATTCCTTTTAAGTCAGTTTGGAAGAACATCATAGTAAAAATGTCCCCTCAATAGGACTGCTTTTCAAATGCCCTCATATTCGAAATATGATGAGAAATAGCTGAAGTGTTCAGCCGAACATTCATGCCACAAGTGTTTGCAGTCCCATATGCCCATTTCTGTGTGCAGTACATGTATCTTTCGGCAAGATTTGGTCAATTTCTTATCATTTTGATGATTCCAAAACATCACAGTATACACCATTTCTTACATGTATGTAGACATGATCAACCTTTCCCAAATTGCTTTGAGACCACTTCTTTCACAATGTAATCACATGAACAGAACTCAATTTTATCTTTTAAGTGGAAAGCTCTTTGAAGTAAATATCCAACAGAGTAATGGGATGAGGCTTTGCAGTTTCATACAGAAAATGAATATACTGATTTCTCCCTCTTTCCTAGTACCCCTTTCACATTAGGGGGACAGAGGATTAAGCACCGACTCATTTCCTGACCAAAACGCTTATATAATCTGTATCAGCACCATCTTGATCCGCATTCAGTGCAGACTTCTTAACCCAATTCTAGAGTATGGTTGAGTCCAGCATCAGGACTGGAAGAGGATTCTTTATCATATGAACTGTGAGATATCTCCACATAGATGTGGTGTATGTTTTATGACAGGATAGCAGGAACACATCAGGAAGCGTGAGAATATGAGGCATTAGCCTTATGCGCGAACATGGTAACCGGACTCAACCCACTTTGGCAGCAAATATACTCTCTTTAAGAAAAAAAAAAAATTTTCACTCCATTTTCAATCCCCCAGTAATCATGTCAGTGATCACTTGTTAAGGAGTGAATGTCAAGTGAATATAAAGTGCTCTCTAAAAAGAAAAAAAGTAATTTTTCACTCTATTTTCACTCCCCGGGGAAGGGACATCACTCAATTTCATTATAAGAGAGAGAATGAAAACAGTTTCAGTTTATGATCTGTCAACCTACCTCCTCCATTTTCGTAGCACATGTAGGGGAAACGCCACACGTTCCCAAGACCGATGGCGTAGCCCATGGTGGAGAGGATGAACTCTATCCCGCTGCCCCAGGTTTCTCTTGACTTGTCTACCTCCTCCTCCTCCTCCTCTTTCTTGACCTCTGTCTTGTCCGCTGTCACATCCATACTGGCCTCTGCAAAATTTGTATCGAGATTAAATATGAGCCAATTTGCTAGTCCTCATTTACTGACTGAGTATGAAACAATAATGACATATCACTGACAATGATGTGAAAATATATTCTGGTTCTAATATGAGCTAATTTGCTAGTCCTCATTTACTGACTGATTATAAAATAAGAATGTAATATCATTGACAATGATGTGAAAATACATTCCAGTGCTAAGCCTAATTCCAAACGGACTTGGACGCGACATCTGGCAAAACTAAGACTATTGAATTGATATATCATTTGAAATGTTGTCCATGCACACAACAAATATGAGGGGGTTCATGTGTGTTTATTTTGTACTGCTCAGTGGCTATTGCTGCTCAAATTTACATCGTACTTTTTGACCTAGCAGGGTCGCTTACATTAACATGTCATTTACATACGATCATAACAAGCCTGTGTAGTCTCGCTTTGAGACACTACACCATTGTTCGAAAATACTTCGATAGTACTCTGTTGAAAGGAGATAGCAAGAATCATTTGCTAAGGGTGGGTGTGAAGAGGGGGGGGGGTACCCCTTCTCATCATTTATATTCATGTATGATGTTTAATATCTGCAAAGCCATAAAGGGCATACTATACTCAAATATTATCTTTTAAAAGAAATTTAATGGAAAGGAGTAGGACACTGCATACTGTATTAACAAAGGGGGCATGGGAGCATTCTGCCCGCTTCAAAAAAATATAACAATTGAGATTTTGAATCTCCATTCTACTGCACATACCACGCGGTTGCATGGTTGAGGAGGGAGTACCTCTGCCCCCCTCCCCCCCCCCCCCCCCCATTGGAAAATCTGATATAAAAAGGCCTCTCATCATGATATCTAACTTTTTTCACTTTCAAAATGGAGATGAATAGGCCATAGAGCCTACCAGAGGATATAGGAAAGAAGGGGGAGGTTCCCTTCTATCGTTAGAAATATTCTGTGCAAAAAAAAACCTAACAAGGCAGAATTATGATGTAGATATTCAATGACTGGATAATAATCAGATATATAAACATGAAGTGAGTGTGGAAAAGAGGCTAACCTCCTGCTCTTACAGTGGCGGATCCAGGATTTTTTGAGGGAGGGAGCTCAACATTCACAAAATTTTCTGACAAGCAAAAAAAAAAAAAAAAAAAAAAAGGTCCTCAGCATTTTTGTGCCCTTTCTTAACTCAAAAAATCTCTGACAAGCAAAAAAAAAAAAAAAAAAGGGTCCTCAGCATTTTTTGAACCCCTTTTTGGTCCCAGGGGAGGGGGCCCGGGCCCCCGGCCCCCCCCCCCCCCCCCCCCCCCCCCCCCCCCGGATCCGCCACTGTGCTCTTAACCCGTTGCCTATGGGAACCGGGTAGCTCCTGTATTAAAGGTCACCTGCACCCCAAATGCAAGTTGATTTCTGTTCATGTCCAGGGAATCAGGGATACATACAACTTATATTTTGTTATTCAAACATCTAAATATGTTTCATAGATTTTTAAACATTGTTTTGAAATTATTTTCTCAAACATGCTAAGCTCCACCCTAAAAAAATGCTCCAGATCTCATTCCTGCAGTGACATCATCTGTCAATCATTAGTGAGCTAAGGAGAGACAGTGGTATGTAGCTTTGCCAGAGATGACCATCTGTTCTAATAGACCATACAATGCCTACATACATGTGGTAGTTGCTATGTCAGACATGCTGTAGCATCACTACGAAAAGAATGCTAATGAGGAGGTATTGTTCGAAAGCATGCTGAGCTAGGGGAAGTTATATTCCACTGTCTATTGTAGAATGTTAGTGTAGCTGACTGATGATTGACAGATGATGTCACTGCAGGAATGAGATCTGGAGCTTTTTTTAGGGTGGAGCTTAGGAGATTGGAAAAAATATTTCAAAAAATATTTAAAAATCTATGAAACATATCTAGATGTTTGAATAACAGAATATTAGTTGTATGTACAATGTATCCCTGCACATCAACAGCAAAAAACTTGCATTTGGGTTGCGTTTGATTGCAGGGGCCCTTTAAGCCTATTTGAATAAGAGAGTTCAGTAGTCAACGAACAGGGTTAAGAAGATTTTGACAATTAAAAAATCTTAAAGTGGCATAATGTTATACATCTATGCAAAGTAATCTACAGAGGGTGACACAAAGGGTGAAAGAAAAATTGGATTTGAAATCGAGAGAAATACACAAATGTAACCAGGTACCACAAAACCACCAAAAAGTCGCCAGATATGAATTTTTAGTTAAAGGAAACCAAAACCCAAGGAGAGAATCAATGTTATTGGAAAGTGAAAATTCAGAGAAGCACTTTACAAAAAAGTTTCATTAAAATTGGTTAAAAAATGAGAGAGTTATGGAAGTTTGAAAAGTCTTGTTTTACTTTCTATGGGGATCCTCAAATTGGCAAAATTGGTTCAAAATGGCTGACTCTGTGAACAACTCTCCATTTGTTTTGTACACAGATTTTCAGATTTTCCCCATTATCTCTCAGGGTGCTCCTTGTCTCCTCCTGAACTCGACATATGTGGTGTAAAATACATTTTCCCATTATATATCTTGAGATCAGAAGGAGATTAACTGCACCTTGAAAGATAATGGGGAAAATCTGAAAATCTGTGTACAAAACAAATGGAGAGTTGTTCACAGAGTCAGCCATTTTGAACCAATTTTGCCAATTTGAGGATCCCCATAGAAAGTAAAACAAGACTTTTCAAACTTCCATAACTCTCTCATTTTTTAACCAATTTTAATGAAACTTTTTTGTAAAGTGCTTCTCTGAATTTTCACTTTCCAATAACATTGATTCTCTCCTTGGGTTTTGGTTTCCTTTAAGGTCTGATTCTGAATAGGAAATTCTCAGCTTTAAAATAATATATAACTCACTAGCATTGGATGTTCCTAACTCGCTGTACAAAGAAAAGAATGCATAGTCACTCAGAATGTTACTTCTGAGAAATAAGGGTTCAAAGTTTGCAGTCTATTGAAGCACACTGACTTGTAAGGTCTTGTGCTAAGGTGACAAAAGGAGGATAAGAACTCAATAGAAATTTCTATGAAGGGATTATCAGATTGTCCTAAAACTCTTTCAGGAAATACCCAAAACTAAAATTTGACCATGCCAACCAAAAACACACTGATTGAGTTCTAACTGAAAATCACACAATGCGACTTTTTGGTGGTTTTATGGTGCCTGGTCACAAATGTTTTCACTCTTGAAAATGTAAGGACATTGCCTACAAATAACCCTTGCTAAAACACATGCTACACTGAGAATGGCTTACTTTGAACCATCTTGTGATCACGTTCACATCAAGTCATAAATTCACGAAGAGTAGGGTGTAACGTTTGTGAAATACCCCTTCTTATTGATGAAGTGCTGGGTTCCAGACGTGAGTATTCATAGATTTGCAATACTTTTTCATAAAATGTCGGGAAACTGGACCCGACACTTCGCCAAAAAGAGGGGGGTATTTCACCAATGTTACACCCTACCTTTCGTGAATTTAGGGCTTAGTATTTACGAAAGGTCGTGTAACGTGACATGACATGAACGTGATCACACAATGGTTCGAAGTAAGCCCTGACAACAGACCTGTTCACAAAGTTATTTAAATTTATGGATGTTTCTTTCCTGGGGACCTAGTAACGAGGTATTCCATTAACCCGTTATTAATGAATGAACTACAATACTTGGAATCCAGTTCGCATGTACTTGTTGCTATGTCTGACAAGCCTCTGACAAGCTTTCAGGTTGTCAAGAACAACCTTTGTTTTAAAAGTATGCATAAGCTTTGAAAATATTTGTGAACAGGTCTATTGCTTCACAGTCAATTTCCCACACAAATCAAATGTCAAACTTCAATCTTGGACCTAAAACTCTTGGACCTACACCTGACATAAAACACAATCGCAACCCTATCACTACATGTACATGTATATCTTTGATGATATAAAGCCCAGAGCAATCACATGCCTGATCACCACCTCAAGGGATCAATGTAGGACTCAGTAGGAGGGGCTGGGCCCCCTTACATCTTTAGAAGATTTTGGGATTTCAAAATAAGGCTTTTGTATGAAACGAAAAGAATACCGTAAGCAACAAAAGGAAAGAAATTTCCATTCAAATGACAGCTTATTAGGCCAGGAGCCTGTCCCGAAATAGTCACCCCATTTTACTCATAAGATTTGACCCCTAAAGTTACTTAGACCATCAAAGTCATTGACAAAAGGGTTGTCAGCCTGACCGTAGCCGCCGGGTTTAGCCCCCAGAGCCCCCAAAAGAGACCCCAAAGTCGGGTCGATTTCACCCCATCTCCCCCATGCACCAAACTTTGTCAGTAGGAAATAGTATGCTTGGACATTACAAAACACAAAAAACTGACAAAAATTTCCGTCGGGATGGGGTGTCAGACCTGTTTCACCTTCACCTGTTTGACAAGGCATAATAGAAGAGCTTTTCAGGTATTTGTGGTGACTGCCAGGCTGAAATGTACTATTCTTGTGTTAATTGCAGAGATACCAAGCAAGCTCCTCTATTATGCCTTGTCAGATGGTCAATGGGCGTAATCCTGACAATATTTTTTGTCTACTTTTGATAAAGCAATACATTTTTCACAATTTAATAACTTATTAAAGGCATTGATTAACTTTGCCCAGGATTGAAAAAAAAAATCACTGTTCCAGCTAATGCTGTAATCATAATTGCAAACCTTTAGTTCAGACAGGAATCGCCTGAGTTTTATAAGCTGATCGGTAGTTTATATATCAAGATATTTACGATTGAACATTGATGTCGGGACAGAGTACCACCGAACCCTAAAGAACTCTTACGGTTGGCATACCTCGCTCTATCACAGAATACCGTACGGGCTGGAAACCCGCTCTGCAATCGCCAAGCGCTGGTGCTTGGTTTTTGTGACTGCAACGCAGCGAAGAAGCCGAGCGACTTCCGCTAGCGATTGATCGCGATTTTCTCTTTTTTAGGATAGTAAACGGGTTCCATTTTCTCTCATACTTTCACATATCCTTAATTACATATGTAGTTAGAGGACTGCACACAATTCACTGGCATTTGAGCTGATTTTACAATTTTTCACAAAGTTAATCAATCACTTTAATCAAAAGACCAATTAACACCAAATTGCACCTCAAGAAGATTATTATACTCAAAATTATGTTATGAAAATTTATAGTGAATTGAATAAAACACTTTTGAATTATCATAGTCAGTAGGTAAGAAAATGGTTTTTCTTTCCATACAAAGCACTTGGGGGGGGCAAAACATTGTCAAAGGGCACTTTGGGGTTTTCATTTCAGGGGGTCTGAAACCCCCTTCCCGATGGACAATTTTGTCAGTTTTTATATTTTTAGAATGTACATCAATAGCTCTTCCTTCTGACAAAATTTGGTCTCTGGGCTTCAAGAGGAAAAATTTACCCCAATTTTTAGGGGCCGTCTGACACAACATCCCCAACGGAAATTTTTGTCAGTTTTTTTGTGTTTTATAATGCCCAGTCATACTACTTCCTACTGACAAAGTTTGGTCCATGGGGGAGATGGGGTGAAATCGACCCGACTTTGTGGTCCCTTTTGGGGACTCTTGGGGCTAAACCCAGCGGCTACGGTCAGGCCAACATCCTTTTTGTCAATGACTTAGATGGTCTAAGTAACTTTACGGGGTCAAATCTTATGGGTAAAATGGGGTGACTATTTCGGGACAGGCTCCCAGACTATATAGCCTAAACACCCTAAAGTGATTTCAATGGGATTGCCACCATTACCATTAGACCTGTTCACAAAGTTATTAAAATTTATGGATGTTTCTTTCCTCGGGACCTAGTACATGTAATGAGGTATTGATGAAGCCTCTGACAAGCTTTCAGGTTGTCAAGAACACCCTTTGTTTTAAAAGTATGCATAAAATTGAAATATATTTGTGAACAGGTCTTTTTGTATTTAAACAGTGAAACAGACAACCTGAAAGCTTGCCTGAGGCTTGCCAGACATAGCAACAAGTAATGTATGCAAAGTGGATTCCAAGCATTGAGGCTCATTTACAATAAGAAGGTTAATGGAATAGCTCGTCACTAGGTGCTCAGAGAAGAAATGTGCATAAATTTGTATACATTACAGAACCTGTCTATTGTCTGGAAAGGGTAAACTGGGACTCACAGAGCGATGCTCCAGAATCAAATAAAACTTTCATTCATGATAGAAATACCTATGCAATATTGTAATCGTGTGTAATTTTGATGTAATGAACATTTTCCATCACTGCTTTCAAAACGTTAAAGGGGAATCCAACCTTAATAGCAAGTTGTTTTGAAAGGAAGAGGAAAAATCAGAGAAGCAGATTGGTGAAAGTTTGAACGAAATCGGACAAGCAATAAAAAAAGTTATAAATTTTTGAAAGTTGTAATCACTATGCATATGGGAATTTCAAATTGGCTGAATAGGTAATGTCACTGTGATGTACATGTAGCTGTGGACAACTCCCCCATTCGCTCTAACACACAAAATGACTAAAATGTCACTTTTTTTCAAAATGTATTACTCAGTAGGATCTTTTCGTTCATGAGGACCTATAGCAATATGCTATCTCCAATATATTTTGAGTACTGCCCCGAGGGTAAAAGCGCCTCGAAGAAAACCGCAATAATTGACTCGCCAAATTGCCAATTTGAGATTCGCATAGATGTAGTGATCTCATTTTTCAAACATTCATAACTTTCTTTGTCCTTGTCCGATTTTTTTCAAACTTTCACCATCCTGTTTTTCTTATTTTTCTGCTTTCACACAAATCATCTCATTACTAAGGTTGGATTGCCCTTTAACCCGGTAAGAACCAGATGGTCCCTGTATAAAACCTATGGGAGTGTGGTAATTCAGCAGTCAGCAGGTAAAACAGCCATTTACTGATGAAGACAGTTTCAACTTGATTGACTGTACTGTCTTCAATACCGGTATACTCATCAGGTCAGAACAACGTTTTGATGCACTTCTGACGCAATATTGACATGCCGTCATTCATACTCATAGAACTGATTATGACTATTAAGGACTAAATCTGTACCAATTTTCAACTCAATTGACTGTGCCATTTTGGAGATATAGACATAACGTCGGTACAACGTTTTGATGCTCTGTTGACGCAACATTAATATTCATAGAGCTGATTACTACTTCTTAATAATATAATTGTACCAAGTTTCAACTCGGTTGACTGTGATGTTTTGGAGATATAGACCTAACTTCAGAAGAATGTTTTGACGCTCTGCTGATGCAACATTGACGTGATATCATTCTTCGTGATATACATGTATTTTAAAGTTCTACTAAAGGGTTATCATTGTGCCAATCTTGAAATAGTTTCACGATGCCATTTCCAAGATATGACCATGTTTACATATTAACAATACAAAGTCTATGGAAAATGCCCTCACATGCTGTTTTCGTGCATATATGCATTTTTCGAGGTCAAAAATTCCCCAAAATCATTCAGAAACCATCTTGAACTATTACCATTTCAATTTCACTGAAAAACATGTGCATGTGTGCTCAAATTTTTGAAAAATGCTTAAAGTGGCCTTTAGAAAACGTATACAAAATTACTTTGGGACGATTCTTAGCATGACCTGAAACTGACCAGAATGACCTTAACCTTGACCATGCCAAATATGAATTAGAAATGACCATGGGTTATGGAGATATGACAATGACTTGATCTTCATGAAATTTTCACAAAATGGTGCCTTGATGACGTTACGATGACCTGATGACTTTGAAAAGTTTCAAGGACAAATTTCATACAAGGCCTGATGACTGACCAAAATTTGAGGAAAATTGACAGGGGGATTTTGAGTTATGTGTGGCACAAAAAAGTGTATGGAAAAAATAAAACTAAATAAAAATAAAAATAAAGAAAATTCTGAAGAAATTAAGAGGTGATCTGTCTATACCAGACCACCTACATGTAATAATAATAATGATAAGTTTTATTCAGTTGGTGACTCTGAAAATGAATAATATATTTTACAGACTATTCAGTCGTTAGCTACAAAATAAAAATAATGATTTAACATACGGAATATGTTTTTATATATTTTATTTACATCATCAATCTTTCTACTTGAATTAATTGTACTTTATTGTCGTAATACTAAAAATCAAACCGACAAAGAAAATGTGGAAATTCATATGCTAATTACATAATAATGATAACAGTTTATTCAGTTGGTGACTCTGAAAATGAACAATATACTTTACAGACTATTCAATCATTAGCTGCAAAATAAAAATGATAATGATTTAACATACGGAATATGTTTTTATATATTCTATTTACATCATAACAGTTTTATTCAGTTGGTGACTCTGAAAATGAACAACATACTTTACAAACTATTCAATCATTAGCTGCAAAATAAAAATGATAATGATTTAACATATGGAATATGTTTTTATATATATTTCATTTACATCATCAATCTTTCTAATTGAATTAATTGTATTTTCTTGTTCTAATGCTAAAAATCAAACCGACAAAGAAAATGTGGCAATTCATATGCTAATTATAAATTGAACAAGACGAATGCGACTACGTCTCTTATATGCCTCTGCCTAAATTCAGTTGATGGCTCAAACTGTTCTTGAAATATTGTGATAACCAGAATAAAAAGCCTACAATTACATGGTAACTGACCTCTTTGACATTTGACCTTACACCTTATAACCCAAAAGTCAGATCACTTTATCTCCTCCTGGTCATGAATACAAAATAGTTGAGATATGGTGATAACAAAGCTAAAAAAACAAATTTCACAGAGCTATGACATGTCACCTTGGACGTATGTGAACAAAAATCTAATCAGTTCGTCTCACTGTGGTGATGCATACTAGTTTAGTTTGAAGTTAATGGCTCAAATTGTTGAAGAAAGTGTTAACAAGGCAAAACCCTGAAATTTCATGGTAAATGACCTCCATAACCCTTGACCTTTAACCTACATTTGCCAAAATCTACGTAATCAGATCATCTTCCTATGGTGATACATACGAGCACCAAGTTGGAAGTTCATACCTCAAATAGTTCTTGAGTCATCGCGAGAATGAGGCTAACACCTGAAATTACGGAAATTAACCTGTGACCTTTGACCTACGTACCCCAAAATCTAATCAGATCGTCTTCCTATGGTGATACATACTAGCATCACGTTTGAAGTTCATTCCTCAAATGGTTCTGGAGTCATCTCTAGAACGAGGCCAACACCTTAAATTTCAGAAATTGACCTGTGACCTTTGACCTACATACCCTAAAATCTAATCAGATCGTCTTCCTATGGTGATACATACCAGCACAAAGTTTGAAGTTCATACCTCATGTGGTTCTTGAGTTATCGCGAGAACAAGAAAGCGGGATGGAAAGACAGACAGAAGGATGGACGGACGAACGGACGAAGGGACGGACAACCCAAAAACATAATGCCTCTGTGTGCCCAGAAAAGTTGTTCAATGTTCACTTGAAAGCTTGTCATACCCACAATACCCTATATAACTTTTGTTTGAAACTGAAGCCTGTATCAATATTGTGATGCAAAAACTGAACCCAGGTTATTTTGTTTGCTTTATTTTACAAATATGAAATATTTATGAAGACAAGATCATCAAATATATAGAACTGTCTGGTCTTCTTATTGCAAAATCTATATATAATATACATTGTACATGCCATCACACACCTGTCTTTTATAACTTGAACACGACAAGATTTTGAAAGAAAGTGAATTAGGATTATTGTTATAAGCTACATTATTGAAGCAAACAAATTCAATTTTTTGCTTCAATAATGTAAAACATGGTTTGACACTCTTTATGGAACAGGTAAAATCATCATTATTGTAACTTATTTTGATACAAGTGAGATTCTTTATTATTACATCTATAAAAATTGAAATATTTGAAATTTCATATAATAAAATACATAAGGAAAAGTGAGTGTGTGACATCATCGGTTTACTCATTTGCATACCGCCCATGTTATGTATAACATTGTTTCATGAAATAATGCAAAACTGCAAAATGCCGTAACTTTCTTATTTTACATCCAATTTCAGTGAAATTTTCACTGTTATGCTTGTTTAATTTTACTTGATTTATTCAAATCAACTTGATATTAGTGTAGACTTGGCCTTTAAGTGCAATATTTTATTTTATTTCTCCTTTTTTTTCTAAAACCAGTCACAGTATAAAGGGCATAAGGTTTTTGATGGCCAAAATAGTTTGTCATAATGAAACCAGAATAGTTTTGTTACTATTGTATTAATTGACATCCCTTGATATTATTATTTGAATAAATAGATACATAATAATTACTTTTACTGGAACCCCCCCCCCCCCCTTCAAATGGAATCAAAATACAAGCTGGCGAACAATGTGTAGGCTACATGAAACCTCATTTCCCGATATCACATCAAAAACAGAACAAGTCCAATGAACCCTTTGTAAAATATTATAACAATATTAATTTTGAATCATTGGGTAAAGAAGCTGATACTACTACTGCTACCATACAGCAACTACTACTACTACTGCTGCTGCTCTAACACTGCTGCTGCTGCTGCAATTCTACCACTGCAAATTTCTCATACTTCAGTAACCTTCAAAACTTAAATCCAACAAATTGTCATTCCATAACCCCCCAAAAAACACAATATTTCAACTTATTTCCAGGAAGGACAATCATTTTGTTATGAAAGTTCATAGGTTAATCAAGGTACCTACATGTGATACCTACAAATTTTATGTGATTTTGGTATGAAGAAATATTTTAAATATGAATTATGATATGATTAATTACATCATTACATAACAAAACGATGTTTTTTTTTCAGTTTTGCATAATTCAATTCAACCCTGAACCTATACATTAGTTCAGCTCAATATATCAGACAATTATCTACTAAAGTATAGATGATGAGCTCACTTTCCAGTATGAAAATTATATCAAATTTAATAACTTTGATATTTTGGGTTTTGTGTACAAAACAAAACAAATAGGAAAATAATGTATTACATTTGTTAGAGAATTTTTTCCCCTTTACAGCTTTGATTGTCCTGTTTTTTAGATCTAGATATTGATTTAGATGACATTTGACTCGTTCTATCAATATTAAAAAACAATAGATTGCATAAGAAATTCATAAAACAATGATATACATGATGTATAAAATGGAATGTAATGATTAAATCTATCTGAAAGTCTTTAAAGCTTGCAAGAAGCATTTTACACAAATAAATACTCATTAGAATTGTTCAAAAATCTAATTATTAACAAAATTATGAATTTGTGAATAAGATTTGCATAAATTATAGTAAATTAATGAACACTATTATGGAACTATTTTTAACACAGATACATGTATCTTTGGTTATCAAAAATTATCAAATCGCTTGCTTAATCTTTGTTTCAAACTACATGTATGTTTTAACTACATGTACTTATTAACATAATATGAATTTTATACACTATTTTTCTTTGACCTTCAGAAGTCATTCCGTAACACCGTTTCATTTCATATTTTGTTATTATATTTCAAATATTTTAAAACAGATTTCTAAGAACACGGTGACATATCAAAGCGAACATAACGTCATGAAGACCGGATGACTTTGAAAACCTTTGTGGAATTTCAGCATATAGGGCCTGATACCCGTGGGGCACTCGACCCCAAAAGTGGTAGGTATGTGCCGCAGACAAGACAAAAAAAAGGGGGCTTCGGAACGAGCGTATCATGAACAGGATGGTCTTCGGAACTACGAACATTTTGGAAAAAAGGGGTCTTTGGAACTGGATTACAAGATAAATACGATGCTACAGAACTGGTTGTTATTGAAATAAAAGGATCATCTGAACTCCTTTTCAACTTTTCACCAAAAATGATATTCTTCAAAACGGGCTGGGGCGGGCCAGAACGGCCAAAAAAAAAAAAAAAAAAAATGAGTGCAACGGTTGGTTGCCTAATTCTTCTACTAGTGTGTGTGTTTAATTGGGTTTTTACTAACGTGTATCAATTAGATATATATGATTATTTACGTCTGGGGACCGACCTTTAACGTCACCATCCGAAAGACGTGACTCAGTCTCGAACCTGAGTCCGCTGAATCAATTTATAACTTCCACTGTTAGCTGGATTACAGGCGCACGCCACAACGCCCAGTTGTGTGTGTGTGTGTAATTGGGTTTTTACAGACGTGTATCAATCAGATATGATTATTTACGTCTGGGGACCGACCTTTAACGTCACCATTCGAAAGACGTGACTCAGTTTCGAACCTGGGTCCGCTGAATCAGTTTATAACTTCCACTGTTAGCCCGATTACAGGCGCACGCCACAACGCCCAGTTGAGGGTTAGGGTTAGGGGTTTAATAGGGTTAGGGTTAGGGTTGTATAGGTAGCTGAATTGGGCTTCTCTCAAGACACAATGATTTTCTGATAAAGTGTCAAATTATGGTCTGTGCTTGCAGACTACCCCCATACGGGATGTTACCTACATTTGTTCCTGCGACATTTGCTCCACAGTCCATATCTCGAAAGGTCAAAGGTTAAGGTCAAGGTCATGATTTGTTTTTTGTTCAGGACAATGTGAAAAGGATGAGGGTTAGGATTAGGGTTAGGGTTAGGTCTAGGTTTACGTTTAGGATTAGCATGGCAAAATTACACCGGAGCGAGTGTCGCAGGAGAAAATGTCATACATCCACCCTAGGCTACACAACAGCCTATGATGATGATCTCTAATAATAAACAAACATTTTTATATAGCGCATTACACATAAGCAAAATTGCATGTCTCTATGCACTTTAGGAGAGGAAAGAAAGGAAAGATGCACTGGGTTCATGATTCTGATTAACTATAAAGTGGTGAAAAGGTATGTCTTTAGAGAATTAATGAAGTTTTCACAGGAATTTATACTTTTCAGATATTCAGGCAACTTGTTCCACAAAAGAGCGGCAGAATGTGTAAAAGACCTTTCCCCGTATGATTTTTTCATTATTTGTGGAATACAGAGTAGGGACTTGGAACTGGAACGTAACA
This sequence comes from Heliocidaris tuberculata, assembly GCA_025618425.1. NCBI lineage: Eukaryota > Metazoa > Echinodermata > Echinoidea > Camarodonta > Echinometridae > Heliocidaris > Heliocidaris tuberculata. The sequence continues at coordinate 29,539,154 of CM046846.1, read as the reverse complement.
TTCTATTGGGTTTATATGGAGTTAGTACTTCAGAGAGATAAGTAGGAGCCAGCTGATGTAAACATTGGTAGGTTAGGATAAGTATTTTAAATTGGATACGGGACTTGATGGGCAACCAGTGTAGATCTCTTAAGACTGGAGTTATTGATTCATGTTTCTTCGTGCGTGTAACAAGTCGGGCTGCAGAATTTTGAAGGAGTTGTAGTCTTTGAATTTGAGAAGAAGGGAGACCAGAAAGTAAACTATTACAGAAATCAAAATGGCACATAACAAAAGCATGAATTAATCGTTCAGTGGTTGGTTTGTCTAAAAAATTGCGAATTTTACCTATTTTGTATAATCCAAATGAAGCTGAGCGACACTTTTGCGAGACAAAATTTTCAAATGTGAAGTTATCATCAAAAATAGCACCTAAATTTCTGCAAGTTCTGGTTGCATGAACAATTGTACCATTTATGTTCAATGTTGATATGAGGTTGCTTGACCTATGGCGTGAAGAAAGATGAAGAAACTCAGTCTTTGTATCATTGAGCTTTAAACCATTTACCTGAGACCACTCTTTGATTGATTGCACACACTCTGATATCTGTGAAGTGACATTAATATTATCAGTTCTCTTAAATGAAATGTACAGTTGTGTGTCATCCGCATAGAACATCTTATGAATTTTGTGAGTATCAATAATATCTTCTAAGGGAGAGGTATAGAGGGTAAATAGGACTGGGCCCAATACGGACCCTTGAGGAACCCCTTGAGGGATGATTTCTGCGGATGACCGCTCATTTCCAATAATAACAGTGTGAGTGCGCCGAAACAGATACGACTCTATCCAAGCGAGTGCTTGACCACTTATACCAAAACGAAGTCTCAGACGTTTCAACAAGATGTCATGCTTAATAGTATCAAACGCGCAAGAAAAATCTAGCAGCACAAGGATGACTTCTTCTCCTTTGTCTAGAGATAAAAGAATGTCATCCGTTACTCGCAGAAGAGCTGTTTCGACACTATGAAACGAGCGGTAACCAGATTGTGACTTTGCGTATAAACTGAATGTGTTCAGGTACTGTTGAAGTTGGAATGAAGCTATTCTTTCTAAGAGTTTGCCAAAATATCTCAAGTTTGCAATCGGACGATAACTTTTCAGATCTTCAACATCAGTAGCCGAACCCTTCAGTCTAGGAATAACATTTGCATGTTTGAAACCTTCTGGGAAAGAACCAGTCATGAAAGAATCATTAATGACCTGTGTCATAAATGATAATAATTCTTCACGAAATTTTTTCAGAAATGAAGTTGGGACAGGGTCAAGTTCACATGTTGTGGAAGAAGAGGTAGTAATGAACTTGGCAACCTCATCTTCAGACACTGATTTGAATTTGCTGAATGATGAGGTTGCAAGTTTCTCAGGAAATTCCCTACTATTATCAGCCGCTGATGACTGTAATTCATCAGTGATTGACCGAACTTTCTCTGCAAAATATCTCAAGAAACGCTGTGGTAGAGATATATCAAAACTGATATTGTTTGGTAAGGTTTTTAACTGGGGTCGTAACAGGTGATCAACCTTCCTGAAGAGATCTTGAGGAGAACAATTTTTCAGTTGATTACGATGATAAACTCGTTTGGCTGAAGTGAGTTGATTATTATAGTGATGAGACGCTTTCACATAAATTTGCCGATCAATTTCAAGACCACACCGAGAGAAAGCTTTCCGTTCGAGAGCACAAAGTTTTTGCTTCAATTCTCTAAGTTCATCTGTGAACCATGGTGTGTCTGGACAATATCTAACAGTTCTAGTGACTTCCGGAGCATGCTTATCTAGAAGCAAGGATAGAGTTTTGTTAAACTGACCAACTCGCTCATTCAGGTCTGGGCTTGGAGAAGAGTACAGATCTGACTTGAGGATGTCACTGGAAAAGGCTTCGATGTCGATGCTGTAGATCTTCCTTGTCTTTATCTCCAATTTCAATGGTGGAGGCTTTCGAATGTCCAAGCTGCAAGAGATAGCAACATGATCCGATGGGAGATAAGACGTTGAGCTTAGATCAGTGACAAAACTGTCCGTGGCTCTGGTGATGATGAGGTCAAGTGTATGGCCAGCTCTGTGCGTTGGAAACGATACATGCTGTTGCAGGTTAAATGCTGATAGAACAGACAAGAAATTCCTTGAGTTGTTATCAGTGACAGAGTTAACATGGTAATTAAAGTCACCAACTATTAATAACTGATGAGGAGATGATATGAGTTGTTCCATGAAGGTTGAGAACTCACGGAGAAAGAGCCGCTCGGTTGAGTCTCCCCTGGCTGTGCGTTGAGGACGATAAATGACAATAAGGCGTGTTGGAACCTGGTAATGTGAAGTTACCAGGATATCTAAGTGTTCAAAAGAACTGAAGTTGGAAATATTGTCATACACCTTGACGCGAAGAGACTTTCGAATGCATATCCCAACACCGCCGCCAACACGGTGCATTCTGGGCTTGTGAAGCCAGTTGTGGTCTTTCAAAACAGATGTGAGCTGAGCAATGGAGTAGTTGTCTCGGTCATCTCCAATTAGCCATGTCTCTGTCACTGCAGCGATGTCAATGTTATCACCTATGATGAAATCTGATAACATGTGTGTTTTGTTATTCAAAGACCGTGCATTCCACAAGGAAAGTCTTATAAGACCGTTATTATGCTCTGGTGAACTTGACTTCTCCTGGAGACGACGCCGACGACATCGACCACCTTTACGACCCCGTTTGGTACGACCTCTACATATACCCAAATTGCGAAGTGTTAACCAAACTACTGGAGTCACTTGAAACTTTTGAGACCTAAAACCTAAAAGCGTCTCTACATCATACTGAATTTTATTAGAAATTACAATATCCTGACTTTGAGTACCACCAAGCTTATCCAATGAATTATAAGCGTTACTCTGTGGACCCGGGTTGGGATGTACATCCCCACATAGAATCAACTTAACATGGAATGTAGCAGTACAGGAACTGGTCTAATTAAATAATACCTTCCTTCCAACATACTTTACATGAGCACTTGTGAATGAAGGTGTGTCAAACAGTACAGAACATGTTACTCCTGTACCTTCTAGCACACCCCCACTCAAAAGTGAACACAACAATAGAATGGCAAGGGGGATGCCCTGAGAGGCCATTGTCACACAAAGCTTAATCAGGTGTGTTGTTCGTAAATAACACCAAAAGAATGGTTTCAATCTCACTTACAGCTACACAGTGATATACATGGTTACTCAAACATAATGAACATGGTTAAGTGCACATACATACTAGACCCTGTGCAGAAATGACTACACAGAGTGTAATGGTACTTTAATGCTTACCACAGTCAGAAATAAGATACTTATTTTCTAACAAATGCCAAAAAATATATCTGCAAAAACTTGCCCAGTCTGATCAGAACAATAAACCAAGAAACATGATGTAAAATATAAGCAAGAAATGAACCCAGAGCAAAAAAATAAGGAAACTAGTGGAGCAGCTGTAACGCGCACCACCAGCCTCCTGTAGCTGTATACATCCATATCTCTCATTCACATTCACAATCAAAAGAAATTCAACTTCTTTTTTAAAATACATTCTATCCTTAACCTGACTGCAAGTACCTTTCATTGTATCTCGATGAAATAATCCCACCAGCAACTACATGTACAGAACCAAAGATGAATATCAATCAAGCGGCGTCAAACTCGGTGGTGCATTAGATGATGAAGAGAACATGATGCATCGGGAAGAGGAGGATACATTCATACAATCATGCGTGTATAGTGCTTATAGTGCAGTATAAAATGAAAACTGTTGGGCGGGTACCTTGCACAATGACCATGACCCTCATTTCTTATCTTTACAACTGCACAATATAAAATTTATGACGGGTGGTAACACGAGAAAACATAATAAAAATATATATATATATGACACAATTTACGGTTTTGCTTCCCTTGCCCAGCCAGGGTACCGGTTTGACTTAGCTATACGAGCTCTGTGGCTTATCAATCTGCTACTGGCCACAGAGCTATACAGCCCATGCCTATACTGCGTGTGGAGCACTCATGGGCCCTTGCCTATGTGCGACTGTGTCCAACATTCACTGTTGCAGCAGTCAAAAACAGACAACAAAATTGCTCTAAGCAAGATTTAATTTTCTTAAATTTGTTAATTACCTGATTCATGGACTCTTAAACTCTTACTGTGCCACAAATTAAGGGATTCAGAATTGATAGTGAAATTTTAAATAATTATTTTCCTCTCCTGTATGAATGATCTACCCTGGAAAAAGGCCTGCTGATACACACAAAAGCTATTGAAGCCTATTCACACATAAAAGCTAGTCTGGAGTACAAGGTTATCTTCAGATAAGCTTGTACATGTATAAGTGGTGTGGAGGAAGATATCAACCAAAAAATCTAGATCTAAATATCACCATTTCCCACATACTGTGAGCCATGCAAACCACCCTCGGAGTTTGCTAAAGGGGTTACCTTCCAGGATCAACTAAGATTGTAAAAATTGAATGAATAAAAAAGAAAAAAAGCCACAAAATTGGCAGGTGTGATCAGGTTTTTTTTACCTTGCACTTGTAACTTGTATATATGGGACTACACATGCAAGGTAAGATTGCTGTAGTCCCATATATACAAGTTACACAGTGTAACTTGTATATATGGGACTACACCAATCTTACCTTGCATGTGTAGTCCCATATATACAAGTTACAAGTGCATGGTAAAAAAAACCTGATCACACCTGCCAATTTTGTGGCTTTTTTTCTTTTTTATTCATTCAATTTTTACAATCTTAGTTGATCCTGGATGGTTACCCCTTTAGAAAACTCCGAGGGTGGTTTGCATGGCTCACAGTATGTGGGAAATGGTGATATTTAGATCTAGATTTTTTGGTTGATATCTTCCTCCACACGCAGTATAGGCATGGGCTGTATAGCTCTGTGGCCAGTAGCAGATTGATAAGCCACAGAGCTCGTATAGCTAGGTTTGACTGGGCGATGAGTCCCCCTTACCTCTTCGCTTTTCCTCATCTCCATCTCGGTCGACAGGTGCGTATTCTCCATTAGCGCTCCCGTTCGTGTTTGGGGGCTGTTTTCCTTTCCTCCACCTATCCATGGAAAAGATGGACTTCGAATTCGAGCTAGGCATCTTAAAATTCTTTCCAGGGATTTATCGTTTCTCTGTGTAAACTTTTACTCGAGACAAAGATAGAGTACGGTCCGCGCGCTGTGCTGCTTTATCATTCAATGAGATGCCGGGCTACATATATGTACATATGTACTATGTAGCTACATGTAGCTGCGGCGCTACAGCACATGCCCTGCATGCCCTGCATGCCTGGCGATCGTTCGCGAGCCTTGGAAAATTACTCTTACGTAATGCGTGCGCGTAATACTCCTGGAATGTGCATGCCACAAAATATGAGCAAAGTGGGTCATATGGGCACCCCCCCCCCCCCCCCCCAACACATGCGAAGGCTGGCTGTGTACGCTGGTCACCATACATCAGACTCATAAAAGTAGTAAATATAAAAGACAAACAGATTTTACTTTGCAAATAGCCCTGTGCAAAAATAGGCCTAACTCAATAATCTTTATAAAGTTCGGAACCAATATTCCCTCTCTCTAAAAAAAAAATATCGAGTGATCACTGACGTCACTCCCGGGGGAATGAAAATAGAGTGAAAAGAGAGTGAAACTCCACTCTTTTCCTTTTACAAACCACTCGATGGTCACTCGATATTCACTCCTAAACAAGTGATCACTGACGTGACTCCCGGGGGAGTGAAAACAGTGAAAATTCACTCTATTTCTTCTTTTTTTTTTTATTAACAATTTTTTCGCAGTAGTTATATCGTGATTCAGATTGCTGGATTGGCATGGGCGCAAATCCAATGGGGGGGGGGGGGGGGGGGAACAGGGGGACATGCCCCCCCCCCCCCTTTTGAACAACCTTTCTTTTTTTTTTTTTTTTGCTTGCTTGTCCGAGAATTTTGGAAGAAAACTAGAGGCAAAAGAATGCGATAACCTTTTTTTTTTGGGGGGGGGGGTTGTCAGAAATTTTTCAGACATTTCGGACAGGTACAAAAATTAAATCATGTGGTGTCCCCCCCCCCCCTAATTTCAAAATGGATTTGCGCCACTGGTGATTGGGCTCTACCCTACGAATAGACCTGTTCAAAAATATATTCAAATCTTATGCATACTTTTAAAAACAAAGGTTGCTCTTGACAACCTGAAAGCTTGTCAGAGGCTTGTCAGACATAGCAACAAGTAATGTATGCAAACTGGATTCCAGGTAATGTAGTTCATTCATTAATAACAGGTTAATTGAATACCTCGTTACTAGGTCCCCAGGTAAGAAACATCCATAAATTTGAATAACTTTGCGAACAGGTCTATTCGTAGGGTATAGCCGGAGCCCAAACTCGCAATCTGAAGCAGGATATAACTACTGGAAATGACAAATGAGTTAGTTATTATTTTGTATTGAATGTCATACATCTGTTCAACAGTTCTACAGTGAGACGATAGAGTGCGGGGGGTGGGGGATCTGAATTCATAAAATAGGCCTACATAATTTTTATTTTTCTTTTCTCGGTATGAGGGCGTCAGTATCAGATGAATCATTCCTTTTCTTTTGTTACTTTTCATCACAAACTTTAGTTTGTATATCTCTTTTAAGCCTCGTTTGTATCTTCATTCTGATATTTGGTTCGGTCCGACATTGTTATCCTGTACACCTTATTTTTATCATATGTATAATTTTGTTGTGAAAATATGTTCTATGTTAAGTGTTAATCAATGGAAGAAGAATTTCTGTAATGACATGCAGATGTATCAGTAAATTCAATTCATTTCAGTTCATATTTATACGATCTATAGTTTTTCACACACCGATAATAAAACTATAGTTCAGGTATTTTCCTATAATGGATATGAAATGTTTAAACATAATTTTTAAGTGGTGGCGTCTTCTCCCCTAACACTGAAATAATAATTATGAATAAACCAGATTTTAGAATGTTTACTGGAAATTGCCTCTCTCTCTCTCTCTCTCTCTCTGTCTCTCTCTCTCTCTCTCTCTGTCTCTCTTTCTCTCTTTCGCATTTTTTTCAACACTCATAAGTTGTTCATGTAGTCATAAGCCTATTGCCAATGTGTCTTTTTCTTAAGTGGATCAGACGACTTAAAACTTTCAAGAAAATTGTTTGTTTGTTTTGTTTGTTTGTTTTTATTTCCGTAATCAATAAAATGTCATGAATATGAGAAGTAGAGGTATATGGGAATATGGATTTATCTTTAATATGATTCTACCTGCTCTGTTCTGAAGTTTTTGTAACAAATCTAAATATCTCTTAGGGGCAGACTGCCAAATTATATCTGCGTAGTCAAAATGGGGAAGAATAATAGAAGAATATACAATTTTTTAAATAGATTCATTAACAAAATACCTCAGTCTTCCAAGAAAACCTATCATTTTGCCTATTTTTGAGCATAATATTTGACTATTTATCCTCTGTTTTCAGTAAATAATTGTTAAGGTATTATACCCTCACATACATGTTACCTGGCCTTATTGTGTATCTGTTTGACTTTTTGTTTTGACCATGTAAATTTCCTTTTGTAATGCATGTAAACAAGACCATTTTTTATCTATTATGGACAATAAACATTGAATTGAATTGAAATGAATTGAATTGAAATATTAAGGTCATATGAATACAATGCCAGCTGACGATTCAGTACAATTAAATTACATTTAATTTTTTATTTTTTTAAAATCACATTTCATAAAATGTGGATGAGAATTAAATGAGTAAGTACGTGCGCCATCACGAGACCTAAAACTCTCGAATATGTTTCATTTATTTCAGCATGCACAGAAAACTCTTACCATAATCCTTCAAACTCACTCCAAGTTTATGAAACCCATATAGGACGGCCGCATAGCTCCAAAATTGGGCTGAATTGTGCACTTTTATCTAAAAGCACCAAAACTGGCACAATTGTTGAATGATATACTGAACAATATTATAATAGATATGGAAGCACTTCCGAAAATCAGTTTATGCAGGGTGATTTCGAAGGAATTTGTAACAGGGAAATGAAGAACCATCATGACTTCATATAATGATAATACTGGGAAAAAAAGAGTACGAGAATGTGTAAGGGGCTTCTGAAGAAGAATACGAAGCTGAATAAACTGAAAAATTACAAAAGCTCCTTTCAAGAACATGAGGAAGTTATTCCTTAAAATACCTCCTCCAAGGACAGAATATATTATGTTGGAGCCAGTTTGTTTAACCACTTGCTGGTAATGCTCAGACGTGTATTATACCCCTTTATAATAATAAAAAAAAAAAAGACTTTGCAAAGCTTTAAATCTTGTTTCAATGGAATTATAACATTACTATTCAAATGTGTACAAATTATAATACCAGTAATGCACTCTCCATTTATGTAATTTACAAATTACCTAATTGTTATGTATTTTGTATTTTCATGTAATTGATTTTGTTAAACTGCAGGGCGTCTTTGGAAAGCAGTTTTGCATAACAGAACAGGCCAACCCTACCCCGGTCGTCGGACTCAATGCATGCGTAGGTCTTCTTCCACCCCCGGGAAGCATTTTTCTGCAGGCGCTCACAATGCTGAACAAGCGACAATGACAATGCATACGTATCTCTTTTGTGGTCTACAAGAATTACGACAAGTCAAATCAATGACATTGAGAGGATGCCAAAGCGCACTGCATATCGCATCATCATGAGGAATCAATAAAGTCTTCTACAAACACGGTTTTTAGTAGGGTTGATTAGGGAAATTCTTGTGACAGATAGCACCAAGTTTGGCACGAACCAAGGAGCTTCGAAAGCTGCAGTTCCAACTGGCAACAAATTATCTCAAGCAGCTGCTCCTTTCTAAGGATGCACAAAAGAATCTACAGGTGCGCTGTAGCCTTTGATGTCTGATGTTCGATGCCGCCAACTTCATGGGAAAGCTTGAGTAGTGATTTTTGTCACAAATGAAATATCGAGAATATTTCACTTTTTATTTGAATAAACAAAGTGAAATTTTCACATATGATAAAATTGAATACAAAAGCCTAATTGTGTCCAGAAATTTGGCTATATTGTATGATAGTAGTTTCAATTTTTGCAAAAAGTAAAATTTTACAATCCTAAAATCCCCAATTTGACACTCTTCCGATTACTCCCTGCAAACGAAAATAAAAATTGCAATTGTTCAAGTACAGTTAATTATGATGTTATATGTCAGATTAGTGCCCACACATGCCCAGTCGCGCAATTTTGATTCATATATCAGGGAATTTTGTACAATTTCTTTTCGCTTGCCCCCAGTAAAGGTAAGCACTGTGAACTGCTCATATCAGACTAGTGATAGCGAAAAGGAATTATCATTACAAAAGCATATATTTTCCTTTGAAAATGGCCCGTAAGTTTGCTGCCAGGCAGGAATCTTTTTTTGTCTTCTTATCTGCAAGGAAGATCCAGTTAAGAACATGCCTGACATATTTTTCCTTGGCGGCATCGAACATGGTTCAAAGGGAATGAGCTACATGTGACATGTGACTTCGCACGAACACTCTTTGAGACCTGCTAATCAATTTTAGCCCAGAAGCCCTAGCGATTTTTTTGAGGGCATTGTTGTAAACCTAAAAAAGGGCCAAAATGGCCTTCACTATTATAATCAAAGCAACATATTTCAGGTTAATGATTAAATAATATATAGAATCAATGAATAAATTTGTTTTTAAATTAATTTGTTTTCAAACGAAATTTTTGAGAACATGTTCCTTTTCATATTTCAAAATAAAAACTTGTTCGAAGGGAGATTCAATGATTAAAAAAAAAACAATATCAGAGCCGTCTATACCCCAGACTTCGGCCAACTCAGCTACAGTAGATAACAACATGGTACATGTTGCTTTGTTAGGCAAGCATGTAACAAATGAATATACGACATGCGCTCAACAGTTACTGACAGGGGCCGCGGAGCGTTTTTGAAAGTGTGGGGGGGGCTGATCTGATTTCACTCATTAATGACAATTTTCGAGCATTTTTTTTTCCGATATGTTTTTAACATGTCAACTCAAAAAAGCCGGGGAGGGGGGCTGCAGCCCTCCCCCCTCCCCCTCCCCCCCCCCCCCCGGTTCCGCGGCCCATGACTGAAACCGAGTTGGCCAAAGACTTACATATAGAGATGGATCTTCGAAGAGCGCCCTCACTTTGACCCCAAAGTTTGCTTGGATATCAGTCACTGTGAAAGGAACTGCATAATTATGAGGCAGGACATCATCCTAATCCTGAACTTAACCTAACACCCAATAGATCGGTTCTGTAATGTATACAAATTTATGCACATTTCTTCTCTGAGCACCTAGTGACGAGCGATTCCATTAACCTGCTTTTTATAAATGAGCCTCAATGCTTGGAATCGAGTTTGCATACATTACTTGTTGCTATGTCTGACAAGTCTCTGGCAAGCTTTTTTCAGGTTGTCAAGAACAACCTTTGAAAGTTATGTATAAAAGTTGAATATATTACCGAACCGGTATATTGCAACTATCAATGTGACCCTTAGGCCTATATCTTTGAAAGCAATACACAAAGTTATTCAAATTTATGGATGTTTCTTTCCCGGGGACCTGGTAACGAGGTATTCCATTAACCTGTTATTAATGAATGAACCACAATACTTGGAATCTAGTTTGCATACATTACTTGTTGCTATGTCTGACAAAGCTCTAACAAGCTTTCAGGTTGTCAAGAACAACCTTTGTTTTAAAAGTATGCATAAAATTTGAATATATTTGTGAATAGGTCTATTGTCGCCGGAGCAAATGTCTGGTCACCATTATTTAATTTAATTTTGGCTACGCTGAAGTATTAATCAAAAATGATATGTGAATCATAGTCATATCGTGTTAAAACCTGCTTAACACATGCGCCCAAGCAACCCTTTCTGCCCCAAGCCCCCCTCCCATGAAAAAAAAAAAGTATTGACGACAAATTATAGTTTGGTCGAGTAAGAAAAAGAATAAGCATAATGTATAATTATTTGTGTAATACCGTAGAGGACGCCAAAGAAAATGGCGTTCAGAGGCACTCCGAGTTCTGCGGGCCAAACCATATAAGTTACCCATTCATTTTAAAGCTCTTTGACTTTCCTTTCAGTTTCAAGTACAGTTACTTTAATTTCTCCTAAAGATGACCAGAAACGGCAATTGATTTATTTTTTTTTTCTTCAAATGTTTGGTTGATATGGTCATTTCGGTCATTTCTATCATTCTCATTGGCTAATGGTCAGTCTAACATAATATGTGCAATGTATTTTGTTGGATTTCATTTGAATTCTTTTTAGTGTTAATGATAATTTGCATTTCGAGGTAAGCTTAACGATTTCAAGATTTTTCTTTGGTGCATATTTTTTTTTTTCTTCGGTGCATCATTTTTTTTTTCTTCAAAATCTAGTTGTGGTGGACAGGGGCGGCGCACCCGCGGGGGCAGGGGGCAGTGCTTTTCGAAGTACCCCAAAAGTGCCCTTTTTATTTCTGAAAAAAATGTCCCCTTTCTCTCTGATAAGTGCCCTCTTTACTATCAAAAGTGCCCCTTTTCCTTTCTAATAAGTGCCTTTTCCCCTTCTGATAAGTGCCCTTTTTCACCTTCTGATAAATGCCCCTTTTCACATCTGTTGGCTCTCTATCTCTAATAAGTGCCCTTTTCTCCTTCTGATAAATGCAATTTTACTTTGGACAGATGCCTATTTTTCTTATTTATAAGTGCCCTTTTCCCCTTCTAATAATTGCCCCCAACCAAATTTGTCCCTAATATGAGCCCCTTTCTCCCTTGATAAGTGCATTTTTAATTCTGATAGGTGCCCCTTTCCCTTCTAATAAGTACATATTTTTCCCTTCTGATAAGTGGCCATCTTCAAATCTGATAAGTGCCCCCTCTTTGCTTCTGATAAGTGCCCTTTTCCTGTCTAATTATGACCCTTTTCCCTCTTGTCATAAATGCCCCTTTTCATATCTTATAAGTGCCCCTCTCTTCGCTCGCTCGCACATGAATCACTAGACCATTACACACAACTGCTAATTGGCGAAGATGAAGTTGATTACGTATTAATTAGACTGTAGGGTAATACCAATATCACAGAATGGTCCCTGGATCTGCTTTATGTTCACCCTTTGTAGGTGCTCATTTTTTCTCCAAAAGTGCCCTTTTTGGCTGGTGCCCCCACTTCGAAAGACGCTCCGCCGCCCGCCTGGTGGTGGAGTCGTAAGGTGGCGGTTGCCTTACGGTTTGATTATTGCTTGCGTAACGAAAAGACAATGGAATTATACTTGTTGAATATCGTTTCATGTCGTTCAATGATTGTGTATACAATTTTTAGAATATCTTTTTAGAATGATATGTCCTTGATTTCCCATTCATAAGTTATTTGTATCGTTTGACCTCTGAGACATCACCCACATATCAGTATATGTGGGTGTGGATGTGTAAGTGGCTAGAAGTGTATATGTTGAATTATGATTTATGTATAATTATTGAGTGGAATCAAAATAAAGATCACTGAAAAAAAAAAGTATGTGTGTGGGGGTGAGAGAGAGAGGGTGTGTGTGTGTGTGTGTGTGAGAGAGAGAGAGAGAGAGAGAGAGAGAGAGAGAGAAAGAGAGAGAGGCCGGAGAGAGAGTTAGAGAGAGAGAGAGAGAGAGAGAGAGAGAGAGATGACAAATAGATAGGGAGAGAGAAAGATAGAGAGAGAGAGAGCTAGAAACATTATCAGTACAGAAATGCAGTATAATGAAAGTACTGTGTGTATGAAAGATTTACATTTAATTATCAGATTTATCTAGACTTTACACAAACTGAATGAAAAGCAAATATTCTCCAAATGTGTGCATGTATACAGAATTTCTATTCATGATCTAGCCTATATGTACTTTTCTGCTCTTTGTTGTCCGCTCCAAAACAAATTGAGGGGTTAAAACTGAATTGTCAGTCCTGGCTCCTAATCTGATTTCTTTTGAATAAAGATTTGCTTGCTCTGGAATCTAGATTTGGAAGGGAAAAAAAGGGAGAAATTGTGAAAATTAGGAAATGAGAAAATGATATACGTTATATTCAGAAAAATCCGATTTGACATTCCCAAAATATAATCAAGATATTCTATATTCAAACTAAACTTTGACTGACTAAAATGGCTTCTCCGACTAGAATACTTAAAGAGCTTTGAAATTGTTTTGAATTACAATCATGCTACTGAGTACATGCGATTTGAACGTGCTGTAAAGTGTGAAAAAATGACTGAAAATGAAAATATATGTTACATTGAAGTTGAAACTGAAACATCTACGTTTATGTGATGTAGATCTTTTAATGACTTCTCGGAAAACTGGTAATCTGGAATTTTAATATCACTATTTCATTATACACAAAATTATTGCATATTATTTTAGGCAATGCGGAAAGATTTATACGAGTCGTAATTGTTTAAAAGAATATTATGAGCAAAGTACCCAAATGAACGGCATAAAGTTCTCCGCGTTGGCGTCAAACCGATGTAGAAAAAGTGGGGTTACTCAAGGCCCCATCTATAGATAATTATTCCAGTAGTTTCAAAAGATACATGTGCAAGATATAAATTTTATAGTGTGAATATCTTTTTTTTTTTAAAGAACAAAAAATAAGAGATAATCGAGGCTACCGGTTATCTCTGTCTGAACCAAAGTACACCACCCACAAACTTTACACGTTCGTAAAAATGCGTGAACACATATCTTTTCCCTTATGTTTAAGAGTGCCCGCGCGTCGCACGTGGGATTTCACGTAATAACCGTGTAGGAATGGAAATCATCTTTCACATCTGATTTGCCTGAGATAGGGTTTAAAAAAAAAATCATATCAGCTTATATATAAGTGTTATGGTATCTTTGCTGCTCTTAAACTAAAATCGAAGAAATCTGGCAATTGATTTTGGGGTCCTTATACCAAAACTATAAATAGGCTTTATATTATAAATGTTTTTTACTTGAGGTTCTACCACTGTGCCAAATTCCATGCTTGTAGGTAAAAGTGCACAATGTTATCACTTATCTGCGTAACTATTAGAGCAGTCCCATTCAAGTAATGTTGTATGGGCTTATGATAAGGGACCCGGTCACACAACTATAAAATCGGTCTCATGAAGTTTATGTGGAGAAAGGAAAAACGGTGTTGCAGGTCCCAGCTTATTGATTTATCCTATAGGGAGCATCTAGCACCAATTTTATCAGATGGTGACATATACTAGCATATCCTTTTCCACAAAAGCTGCAGGAGTCTCCGTTTTTGGGGTTATTGCTATCGGTGACGTGTGACCGACTCCGAATAAAGGTTACGAACTGGATTCCAAGGGAGAGACGGAAATGGCATTGTCGGTATCGCGTCAACGGTTCAAAGTAAATTATCTGGAAGTTGAGGCCAATCTTAATTTCTTGTCAAAGCTTTAAAACAAAGAAGATTTACATTGAATATCTTTGGGGTTGACATATAGGTTTAAAGTTGTCAGCTTTGACAGCTTCTTGTTTTATTTCCGTATTACTATTTCACTTCGGAGTGCACTGTTTAGTCAAATTTGATAAGAACTTGTTATAAATAAACAACAACAACAAAATGATGAAAGGATTACGTTCTAATCTGCTACTCACGTGATTGAGAAACCAAGTATTTCCTTCTTAATTAGACAAAGATACATGTGCTGTCGAACACACAAAATCTACTTTTATTGCATTTTTTAAAACACACTTTTCTCTAAACAGAGGGCCATTTCCTCATATACATATATGTTTCATGCAGGTTACATAAGGGAGCCTTAAGGGTCCTTAACTCAAGATCAAATGATTTGTCTCGAATTTCAGAGTACATTTCAGAGTGAGGACATTAACTTCAAAACGTTTCCAAATATATGTTAATACCCCTTGTTGATATTTCCCTTCAAAACAAAAATACATACCGTTTGTTAAGTAACTTAATTTAAAGTTGTTCCTATATGGAAAACATCAATACTATCAAAAGCCATATTTAGCAATTAAACAAAATGAAAATAAAAAGAAAAACATTGACTCTTATGATCATTTTTGTATTCGGCTATGAATAAGTCTGTCTGACCTGATAACACTAAGTTCAGATTAAGCCGCTTTGAAGCCTAAATTTTCCGAACTGATAGTCACACAGAAGCAAATTACCCCTTTTAACCCTTTCAAGACAATTGACCACATTGTGTGGTTTGGCTCAATAACTTTTAATTAAGAGCTCTAAAAAATATACCAGATGCATGAGTAGAAAGAGCAAAATTTTCTACACACACTATGTCCATTTTTATTGCATAACAATATTGCGTTTGATGCCAGGAATTTTAAAAACGAGAATAAACTTTGAGATCCTTAAATTGGCAACACATTGAGAGGTTCAAAATCATTGTTTTTCATCAAAATTGGCAATTTTTTCAACTTTTCGACAAAACTCTTAACCATATATATTATTTTAGAACACATTACACCTTATTAGAACCATGTAGCACTAAAAGAAAAATATTATTGTTGCCAATTTGAAGAACAAATTGTGATCAATTTAGGCCTTAAATAATTCTTGTCCTGAAAGGGTTAATCAGACACACATAAAATGCTTTCCCTGAGTTTACTCTTTCCGGTGTCAAACAGCATACGGTGTGTGTACAAACCACAGGGTGCAAACACACACATTCATAATACAAATACACACTGAAAGACAAAATTAATTAACGGTGCGAAAACTTCATGCTCGGTATAGTTCCCTACTTTTAACCAACTATCATTCGGCGTGCAGCGTCACAAGGAGAAAGGCGGAATAGAAAAGGGAGATTACTTCAAGTTCTCAAGTGACTTTTGCAAAGTTAGGAGACAAAAGTTAGAGAAAGATGGCCAACGAAAGAGGACCTGCGTTTAAGGAAGCGCTGAAAAATTGGAAGTATTTGGTGATTGTACTCGTCCCCATCCTATTTTGCCCAGTACCCATCGTATTCAACAATTCGGTGAGTCACCTTTTTAGTATTAATCGGATCAATTTATATAGCGCAGCTATACTATATAAACATACTTATAACTGCGTTTTTAAAGTTTTCGACAAAAATATAGTCTGATTTCATCATCCATATTGTGTGAATATAGGTCCATGTACATTCGCATGTACATGCACTGTAAAAAATTTGTTTAGTTTCTAAACACTTTTCTGTGACAGATTTAAAACACTGCGACGTGTTTATATATTGTACGGGTTTAAGAGCTAAACCCATGTGTTTAAGAGCTAAACACATGTGCCTATTTTTTTCATCTTTCAGCACGCCTTAGGTGTTTACTAGATGAACATGTTTACCTTTTAAATGGTTCTAATGTACAGGCTAAACACCAAATGTTTACAAAATAATCATTTGGTGTTTACAGCTGTTTAAATACTAAACAGTGTGTGTGATTATGGTGTAAACATTTGGCGTTTAGCCTATACATTAGAACCATTTAAAAGGTAAGCATGTTATCTAATAAACACCTAGGCGTGATGAAAATAAGCACAGAATGTGTTTAGCTCTTAACTTAGCTACAATATATAAACACGTGGTGTTTACACCATAATCACACACACTGTTTAGTATTTAAACAGGTGTAAACACTAAATGATTAAGGTGTAAACATTTGGTGTTTAGCCTATACATGGGAACCATTTAAAAGGTAAACATGTTTATCTAGTAAACACCTAAGGCGTGCTGAAAGATGAAAAAAATAGGCACATGTGTTTAGCTCTTAAACCCGTACAATATATAAACACGTCGCAGTGTTTTAAATCTGTCACAGAAATAAACATGTCACATGTCGCATTTTTTTTACAGTGTGGCTAAGACGCTTTATATAAAAATTAAAAAAACATGAAAAAGTCACCTTAGGCGATCCACATTGTACTCATGAACAACTCCAACAACAATAAAAATCAAGATTTTTTTTTAATGTGTTGTGAAATGATCTGATGGTGGTACATGGTATTTATTTCCACCTGGCTTTTGATCTTACAGAATGTATATATACTTGATGAATATCAAAAACTATTCAAAACTTCATACAAGTATTATGCAACTTATAAAGACGTTTACAGTCGGATTTGTATTTTTCTGAGTCTTCTCTGCATTTCCACTATTCAAACTATGGCTGGATTGCCTTTTAACTTGTATATATACGTCAACAGTGACACATTTTCTCCTAGCAGCTTGAAAGCTAAAAATAAATGATATATTTTCGACTTTTCAAGCGACTGAAAACCGACGAATAACGATGTCAGTCGTATGCAGGAAATAGGCATTTATGATACCGGTCGCATATTACAAGGGCGTTATGCACCAACATTCACAAAATTGGAAATACAATCACAAAAAGGTGACGGACATTGGTTAATTTCACACGGTTCTGAAAGGAAATCAAACTATATGACCTTTGATAGCATTATGTCAAGACCAAAATTCATTGGCAAAAAAAAAAACATGTTGGACCTTCTATTTATTAGACCTGATTACAGAGGTACAAATTATATAACTTTTACGCTACACTGTAGAAAATGTTCGGTAAAAATTGCCTAACATGATGGTGATTGTGTGTCTAACAAAATTTGGTCAACTTGTGCCACAAGTTTGCATTTCTCTCTATCTCCGTCATCTCTTTCTATCTCTCTCTCTCTCTCTCTCTCTCTCTCTCTCTCTCTCTCTCTCTCTCTTTCTCTGGATATGTTTATCTCTCCAATATGCCCTAGCTCCATGGTATTGACCTACTCCCTGAAACGTTTGATTTCCTTCCGAGAAGTCCGTTAAGAAAACATTATGCAAGAATTAGCGAGGTCAACCTTTCGATGGACAAATGTTTTGCGACGAGATAGTGAAGGAGAGAGAGAGAAAAAGGGAGTGATGTAGACAGAAAAAGTGAGTGATGTAGAGGGAGAATGAGAGAGAGAGAGAGAGAGAGAGAGAGAGATAATGATACACTGAATTAGGAGGGAAAACTAGAGAGAAAGGAGAGAGGGGAAGTGGAGAGAGGGAGGGGGGGGGGGTCAGAGAATATGTATGGCATCTTGAAAAGTCACGATGAAATAATGATGATAAAAATATAAAGGTAGAGATAACATACCCAACGAAACAACAGAGAGTACAATTCTAACCATTTTGATCTGATATTAATATTTGGTATTGAAAATTAATAATCTATTAAAACAAACAATACAACCTAAAATGCAAAAAACTGCTCTAACTTGAGTTATAGTAAAGTGGTTTTTCAACAGAGCTACTTAATTTGAAACAAATGATGAGGTCCAATAGCTAATTTTAAGTAAGATAATATGGGTAACGACAATGATATGGAATTCCTCGAAAGTACTCCTTTAGTCATGAAAGTTATCACGATATCTAATTTATGAGTCAGGGTTATACATACCACGGTATAAATTGAAATTTTATTCGCATTTTGTCATTTGTATTATTGGCGTATTGGCTAATTCCCTTCATAGGTAACCATGGTAATAAAGAATTCGAAATGACGTCTCATGTGCAACGGACATAAGATGGAATGAAAAGTCCGACCTCAGAAAAACTTGCTTTTGATAGAAGCAGAAAAATCACACAAACATATCAAAAGCATTTTGAGGAAAATTGGGCATTTAATAAGAAAGTTATTAATTTTTAAATGACATGAAAATTAGAGAAAACAATGAAAATCATGAGACAAATTGGCAAATCGGTAGTGAGTTTGTGATGTCATTGCCTCACAACACACAAATAAATTTGTTTACATTAATAACACATTTTTTAAATTTTTGTCCAAGAATATGATTTCCTCATAACTTGAACCAGATTATAGTTATAGTAATATGTTTTTCCATTTAATACGATAAAAACTACTTTCTAAAAATAAACTCAAGGGCAATTTCAAAGGCCTATTGTACTGCCCATAGAAATCTTGTTCGGATTAATAATAAAAATAATAATATTCCGCTTTTATATAGCGCCTAATACATCGGAGATGTCTCTAAGCGCTTTACAGATATATTATTACCCCGGTCATCGGATTCTGGCTCGCCCGCACACAATGTATGCACATTCTCCACTCCCTGGGGAGTATTCCAGCAATGGGCCATGGCGCTCACATTGCTAAGCAAACGACATTAACTTTCGCATCCTACCGGGTACCCATTTAACACCTGGGTGGAGAGTGGCAAATGTAGATTAACGTCTTGCCAAAGGACGCTAGTGCTGCGGTGGGATTCGAACCCCGGACCTCGTGGTTCAAAGTCCGGGGACTTATCCACTGATCCACAACACCTCTACGATTACGTAATACGCGATTGTAATGTTCGCACATTTCTAAAGGTGATAGACAGGGCTATTGAAATTGCCTATAGTTGATTTTTGGAACGTAGTTTTTATCATGTTATTTGTACAACTAACAAAATATTTCACGAACTCAAAATCATTTTGATTTTGATAAAAAGTACAGTATAATAATTACTCTGCGTTAGTGTACATGTATACATGCAAGTACGAAATACTATATAACTAGTCTATAACTTGGTTCAAGTTATGAGTGTATTCTTATACAAAAAATGAAAGTTTCTATTATCAATTTAACCAAACTAATTGTTGTGCAGTGAGGCAATGACATCACAAATTCATTACCGAGTTGCAATATGTCTAGTGGTTTCCATTTTTTCCCTCTAGTTTATAACTTTCTTATCAGTTGTCTGATTTTCCTCAAATTTTTCTTTGATCTAGTTGTCTGATATTTCTGCTTCTAAAGTCAGTTGAAATCAATTTATTCAGGGGTCGGACTTGCCTATATAATTATAACAATGATGACAATGATACGATGTGAGTCTATTTGCTTCGAGATTATTGATTCAAACCATGTCCAGTAATTTTTATGATACATGAATATGCATCAGGGTCTCCTTTTGTCATTGTTTGTATGTTATCATATCCGTGATGCACGTATGAACAGCAGAATTAAAAAAAAATTAAAATAATGTGTTTTTTTTTACATGAAAAGCATTAGGTAGAAATTCATATTTGTAAAAGCTTTAAAATGTATATTTGCAATTAATGTGTTAGTTTTGTGTCTCCAGTTCTGACAGCAAGTGCAACTGTCAAATTTTCATCTGTTTTGAAAAACAGAAAACACCATTACTTGTTGATAATTTAAAAAAAAATTGAAATATGCAGTAAAATTTCATCTAAAAAATTACTGACAGTCATGATCATATGACCCTTGCACCAGAAAATGAAAGGCAGTCGGTACAAATTTTCCTTCGAATCTATAATGATATTTACTGTATCCATGAATGTATTCATAAATACCAACGATGTAGTACTATCACAGTGAGATTCTGAGCTATATCCTTCCTCTCATAAATAACAGGGGGAAAAATTATTGCACCCACTTTAAGGAGACGACAGCAAACTCACCTTATCTGCCAATATATATCCTTAAAGCTCTTATAAAGTGTGAATTCCAATACAACATCCTTCATGATTTTTTTTTTTCTGGAAAAAAAACAAAACACTCCCCAAATTTTATTGCTCATACTTGTCTCATTAATACACTAACACATTTATGAAAACATAACCCTTTATGCATATATTGATGTATTCATGGATCATCAAAGATTTACTGCTCATAGTGTAAACCTACGATGTAATACAGCACACTCTGCACAAATAGAGACACGCCGTATACGTTTGCGCGATAAAAGCAAATGCTCTTAACATCATTGCTTTTACTATTATTATCCTGAAATGTGAACTTTAGATCTGTATTTTAATTTATTTAACAGCATGGAAGTTTGTTTTGAAAAACTGTCATAATGAGCGTGAGCACGTAGTATTTGAATTGTATTTGATAGTTTTATCTGCATGGCCTTGTGGGCATGAGGTTGTAAAGAAAGTTTTATTTGATTAAGATGTTTTTGTTCCAAAGAGAAAAGTACCGTATGATCCCAATAAACCGGATATACGGGGTGTCTAAGAAAAACAAAACACGAGATTTTGTTTATCTTTAACAGTATACTTTACCATCATCAATGAAGTACCGTAGGTAATGAGCATCACTGACATTTAATGTGAATTTCTATTACAATATTACACAGTAAATTTCATTGAAGATGGTTTAGTGCTTTTTAAGAAATTGCCAGTCAGAATCTCGTAGCAATTTTTTTTAGATACCCGGTATAAAAAAGGCTTAACAATACGAATGCATGTTCAGCTAGACAGGAATTTATAAGGTGTCACACCTCTCTCCATAAAAATAATTACTTCAGAAAATTGAGAATTTTTTACAGCCGTTTCAGCTAAGTGAGAGAACCATTTATTCCTTCTTGTCTTGTCGGGAAATTTAAGCTTAGTTTTCCTGCAAATTACGTCCGATATCCCCATTCAGGTTTTCCTCAATTATGAAAGAAATGTTATGTTATTGTATAGGCCTGGGGCTGGCTGGATTGTGTGAGGGAGGTTCCCCTCCTATTGAAAGAAATATATTGTATTAAACATATATTTCCTTGCATTCAGAAAATACGTATATGTAAGTATGTTGGAGGGGGAATTTCAAGAAAATTCAGCCATTAAGATCTTTGAAAAGACAATTCATGTACTTTGAAAAATGCACTTATTGTATTCGGTTGGCAAATATATATATATATATATATGTATTTATGATTTAGCTACCTGAACATTTTAAAACCATAGCTAATAGCAATTGGAGATTAATATTCATATATTTTGTTAGCTTGTTTATTCAAGGAGGTACTAGATAAGCTTGCTTAGTACCTTCTTGGTTTATTTAACGAGTGTCTACAAATGGGGTGCACAATATTCATTTATTTATTTATCAATTATCTATTAGGTTTTCTTTCCATGCAGGCCACAAAGAGAAAATATTTGGATGGCCCGCTCTGCAAGAAAGCCTATACACAGTATAAACATTTAGTCTGATATCAATGTTAATGTTGTTAGGTCGCTAACGCCCAAAAACAACCTTGGCATTTCAAGACCCTTCTAGCTGTATCATCTTGCCTATTTTGGCTGTATCTGATCGATGGAAAATAGTGTCAATGTACAGTACAAAATTCATTCAATTTAATCATGAATCCAGTAATAAAAAAATATTCTTTTTCCATTTAGATTGGACACATGGCATACTGCATTATAATCATGGCGCTGTTCTGGATGACGGAGTGCATGCCCCTGGCAGCAACGGCTCTTCTTCCCATCCTTCTCTTCCCGGTCTTTGGTATCCAGAAGTCCAAGGATGTCTGTAGCAACTACCTGACCGATACCAACATCGTTTTCTTCGGCGGACTCATGGTGGCCGCCGCCGTCGAACACTGGAATCTGCACAAGCGCATCGCTCTCCGTGTCCTAATGCTCGTCGGTACAAAACCAAGATGGTAAGGGATCCCTGCATTAGGGTATGGCTCAACAGCCTTATGTATCTGGCAGCACCAGAGTGATGTTAAGAGTGGCAGGTCTCAGCAGCGTTATGTATCTTCAAAATCTCTGACAAGTGAAAAAAGGGAGGAGGGGGTATGTGGGAGAAACCTCCTCGTAACACCGCCACTGTGGCTAGAGGCTCCAGGCCCTAGGTTCTCATTCTGCGAAGCACCCTTGTCTTCAAGAGTAAATGAGCGATTTCTATAGAACAAAAGATGCAATAAGCAATAACTTTTGACCCTACTTTAGCAATACTTGGTCATGCAAAACGAGTAAAAAGAATTCTGCAGTTTTAACAAGCATCAAAAGTCATCTTCCATGTCAAATATCCCAAACTGCGTGCAAATACAAGAACTCGCAGAATTGGCACACTATATAATTTCGCAATATTAAAATAAAGTGACAATATTTTTATGTGGAAAAAGACACTGACCTAATGTTTTTTTTTTTTTAATGATTTTGGAACACTTACTCATCAGAGTATAATGAGCCACATAAGAGAATTAATTTCAGGTGCAATAGCTCTTGCTCAATATCAAGTCAAATCTTCAGGGTGGCAGACGTATAGGGCTTCAGATTAGACTGTTCATCAAAATGACAGTTGTATGAATGTTTTTACGTTATCAGTTGCCGTCAAGCCGTCTCCGTTTACATGGCAGCTTTATATGGCTCTCCCGTGGACCTACTTTATGTACGTCACTCTCTTCGGTGTTTTCCATGAATTAGACCTAAATAAAATATATAAAAACAATTGATTTAAATTCACCACTCCCCTCCCCCTCCCTTAACATTTTTTTTGTTTTGTTTTTGTTTTTTGAAATTGTGATTTCAATCAGCGCTTTAAATCATATTGGTCTTTATCGCCATATGACGGAGTCTTCTCGCATTAGCAATCAAAATATGTAGACGACAGAATAGCAGCACAGATTCCTCTTTCCTTTTGACATTTGTAGCTGAGTGGTATTGAATGACAACAATGTTTACCGCAGTCTATTTCACATTAGATTTCTGTTAACTCCCGGCATTCCCTGTTTACATTTTTTGAAACCTACAGCTATTCATTCGTTCCGCGTAAGAATTCCTTTGAATCAAATGTGATATTACGTACTCAAAACCCAGGGCCATGAGAAAACCCAGGGCCATGAGGGAAATGATGCAATCAAGTGCAAAATTTAAATCTAGAAACGGTGAGAAAGGTCTAAAATAAGACATTTTTCTAAGATTTCAAGCCAAAGGAAATCCTGTTTGAGAATGGTATTATTTCGTGAGATAGCGGCTGCCTCTCCAGGTCAGGGGCACAATTCTATGTCCTTGCAATACCCCCCCCCCCCCACACACACACACACACACAACATACACAACACACACAAAATGAAAATAAAGAAATCAAAATATTATTGTGACAGTAATATGTTGTCACATTAAATGTAATTATAACTTGTGAATGTAATTCCAACATACCCGCCCATTCGGTCACTTCGCGCTCTTATATTTTACACTCTTAGTTTTTCATTTCATTTCATTTCATTTTGAAGTATACCCTATACATAAACATTACAAATACAGCCTTACATTCACTGTTCTTGTGACACTCGTGAAAACTTTTGACAAACAGAAAATGGTCGTTTCAGAAACAGTTATACTTACAATGTACACTCTTAAAAAAGTTTGGCAAAAAAATGCCCAATTTTTAACCAACACTGGGCAACATACTGTCCACACAACTTTTGGTTAAAATTTGCCCAACTGATGTTGGGCAATCCATTTACTATGTTGTTGGGCAAATTAAATTGCCCATCAGTTGGTGACCCATTAGATTTTACCCAACTCTACAATTGCCCAACTGTTGGTTATATTCTCAGTTGGGTAATTATTGCCAAACCAATCTTACCCAATAGGATTGCCCAACCCTCTATTTGTTCAGCTGTTTGGTAACAAATATCATGTGGTTGGGCAAATTCAGCTGCCCAATTTATTGTTTCCTTTTTCCTCCAACCTAGGTAAAAAAAAATGAAATCTGCTTGTTACGTCCTTCTGGGTCTTAACCTAATCAATCCTAACCTATCCTATTTTAAGCTATCCTATCCTATATCTTAATCTATCCTATCCTAGTCCTATCCTATCCAGTTAGTGCAAACTAGTGCAAGCTCTTATATACCCCTTATATTTTTTTATGCATTCGGTGACAGTTAGTAAATCGGGCCACCCCAAACCATACGCTACTAAAAATTCATGAATATTCATATAAGTGTTTTCCCCAATATTGGGTAAAAATATTTACCACAAGTTGGGCAAAAGTGAATTTCTAACCAACCATCAGTTACCCAACAAAATTTACCCAACTGGCAAAGGAAATGTGACAAAATTACACAACTACAGGGCAACAAGTACCCAACCCATAATTACCAAATACTGTTGGTAAATATATGCCCAATATTTAGGTAAAAAGTATTGACCAATATTGGTTACACCACTCGAGTGTCCAGTTGGTTAATAATAGCCCAGAATTGGGAATATTTTTAACCAACCAGCAGTTACCCAACTAAATTTACCCAACATTTTAAGAGTGTACAGACCCTGTATGTTGACTGGCAAAGATTTATGAATGCAAACTACCACACTCCCGTGCACATCTTATTGTATCTCTACGAGGTTCGCACCCACTCAGCAGAAGTCTAATTAGTGCTGACCCGTCCATTTGGTCCGCTATTCAATCGAAAGTATTTCTGACAATATCTGTTAGCCCTTACACTAGAGTTTACACTCTAAAATGAGTTAAGTAAACTTTGACCCAATATTGGATAAAATTTAACACAATATTGATCAAACGTACCAAACAGTGGGTAAAATTTTAGCCAATATATAGAGTTTAGGATAGAAACGATGCATACTTCACGTCCACAACTACAGGGAGATAAATTCCCAAACCAAACAATGACATGATTTCGTCGACTTTTTCCAGGTTGATGTTCGGGTTCATGTCGACCACGGCTTTCTTGTCCATGTGGATGAGCAACACGGCAACGACAGCGATGATGATCCCCATTGCTCAGGCTGTCCTCAACGAACTCAAATCTAGTGACGACGATGTGGAAGGAGGCGGTGAAGACAATAAAGACTACGAATGTGAAACTCCAATTCAAAAGGTCAGTATTGATAACAAACAAACAAACAAACAAAAAAATCAGTCTCACTGAGATGTGTTACTAGGGTACATAGGAGATAATTATTTCTTGTATTTCTTCTTCTTGTTGTTATTATTATTATTAGTAGTAGTAGTATTATTATCATTAATAATAATAATAATAATAATAATAATTATTATTATTATTATTATTATTATTATTATTATAATTTTGTTATTATCACTATTATTAGTATTATTATTATTATTGATAATAATAATAATAATAATAATAATAATAATTTTGTTATTATCACTATTATTATAATTATCATTATTATTATTATCATTATTAGTGTTGCAATTATCATTGTTGTTGTTGTTACTCTATTATCGTTATTGTCATTATTATTACTATTAATATTTTATCATCATCATCATCATGATTTATGATGATTATTATTGTTACTAATTTTGTTATTGTTAAAGGTATTAGATAGTTTTGGGAAGCCCTCAAAAACTTTTCGAGAGATTTCTTTGATTTTACTAAATAAATAGCAGGGTACTAACATAACTAAGATGCTGTGAAGTTTTCTCAAGTGAAATATTTATCGAATTGGAGGTGAAAAGAATAAAAATCCCTGGCCCAAAAAAGAGGGGATGTAAATTCGAACAACGGCCACACACATTACTCACACGAGGATTGCTGTGTGTTATAGAATACGCTACACATAGTGCGAAGCGCTGGGTTTATTGTGTGGGGAACCTTCGGGTGGATATGGTCTCAGCGTGAGGCAATGAAAAACCGTTACCAAGCGTTTCTTACAGATATTTACACTAAAATTTGTTCGAAATCGTGAATGGAATGTTAA
Source organism: Heliocidaris tuberculata (assembly GCA_025618425.1). Classification (NCBI taxonomy): domain Eukaryota; kingdom Metazoa; phylum Echinodermata; class Echinoidea; order Camarodonta; family Echinometridae; genus Heliocidaris; species Heliocidaris tuberculata. The sequence goes on along the minus strand of CM046846.1, from coordinate 29,512,580 downwards.
ATAATCTCGTACATGTGCCTTATGATAAAAGGAGAATAGTATGTGACTATTTTAGATAAGTTTCTTGCCAGTATGATTTTTGCTACCGACACTGTCTATGAGCTTTAACATTATCATTATCTATTCGGCGTCACCTGTGTGAGGGGGGGGGGGGGGGACGTAATCACTGTTACCCCCATGTCTCTCCTCCCGATGTCACGAGGTGGTACGTGAAGGTGTACCACTTTATACCGGGGTGTCCAAAGAATTATTGCAGGGAGGTTTTTATCATTCACAGGTGAAGACTCTCTAACACAAGGGCAGAGGCGGCGCTCCCGGGGGGAGTGCCCATTAGTGCCCATTTTCTGTTCTGATAGTGCAATTTTTCCTTCTGATAAGTGCCTTTTTTCACCTCAGATAAGTGCCTCTTTTCCTTCGTATAACTGCGCCCCTTCTTCTTTCTGATAAATGCCCCTTTTCACCTTATGATAAGTGCCCCTTGTACCCTCAAACATTACTGCCCCTTTTGAAATATGTGCCTTTGTTTTTCGTCTGATTAGTGCCCATTTTTCGTTCTAATAGTGCAATTCGCCCTTCTTATAAGTGCCCTTTTCACCTCTGATAAGTGACCCTTTTTCTTTGTATGACTACCCCTTCTTCTTTCTAATAAGTGCCCTTTTCACCTTCTGATAAGTGCCCCTTTTAAGCTCAGATAAGTGCCCCCTTTGAAATCCGACAAGTGTCCGTTTTCGTCTGATTCCATTTGCCGTTCTAATAGTGCAATTTTCCTTATGATAAGTTGATAAGTGCCCTTTTCACCTCTGATATAAATGCCTCTTTTTAAGTGCCCCTTTTCCTTCTGATCAGTGCCCCTTTTCCTTCTGATCAGTGCCCCTTCTTTCTAATAGTATTATTTTCCCTTTTGATAAGTGCCCCTTTTGTCTTCTGATAAGTGCCCTACCTATATACCTTTATATATATATTGAATATATTTTACCTATATACCCCGATGTCGCTTACAAACTATGCCCTAAATTCCACAAAAGAGCCATATACCCAGCTCCAAATAATCAGAGGCTTCATAAAAATAGATTCCCCTACTGCACAATGTGAGGCAGTGGAGCAGGGGGCAGGAGGGGTACAGTTCCCTAAATTATACAAGAATGAGCAGTGCCCCTAAATCATAACAGGAAGGAGGACAATTTTCTTCTAAAATTTTTTTCCAAAGCTCGCTCGCTACGCTCGCTCGCATTTACCATTGTCTTTTTATCATATTAGGAAAATCACTGCTATTCAAAATATCTTAAATATTTTGCGAGCGAGCGAAGCGAGAGAGCAAATGAATAATCAGACCATTACACTCAACTGCAAAGTAGTTTCTATCTAGAACCATGTTAAGACATAAACAATAAATGTCGAAAATGATCCTCGATTGTGTATTAATCAGAATGTAGCGGTATACTAATGTCTCAAAGTGGCATTTTTCGCCTTGTTTTCAACCTTTTTAGGTGCCCTTTTTCCCCAAAAAAGTGCCCCTTTTTGTTGCCCCCCCCCCACTTTGAAGGACGCTCCGACGCCCCTGCACAAGGGACCTGCTTTTTACTCCTCTTTTATTGTTCCCCCAGTTCGATTACATTTATTCCCTTTTTAACACGATAAATGTGTTTGATAGCTGTTATATGGAGGTACTAAATCATGGCTACACCTCGTGCAAAAGTAGACTTGTTACTATTATTTTGGGAGTTTACATAGCGTTGTAAATCATCATTGCCTTTATCCAATGCATACATGCTTATTAGGCGCCATATGTGCCGGTATGTTCAAAGTACATTTGGAAATGTCTATTGCATCTGTTTTTTATTGCCTGTTTGTCTAATTTACGTGCATACATAAATAGTAAACATGTTAACAGTGTTCCCTTTTCTCTCTTCATCTCTATTTCTCTCTTACACCTCTCTCCCTCTTTCTCTAAGCTTCCTCTGCAGTATATATATATATATATATATATATATATATATATACTTATATATGCAGCAATGGAAATACCCACATGAAAGTCTACCCGGGGTAGCCCCCCCCCCCCCCCCCCCGGGTAGACCGACCCTGGGTCTACTAGGGAACTTGCACATTTTACGTATGTATATTAGTAGCATTATTGTATATACGTCCAGAAACTTTTGGTACTCAACAGTGTATAAGCTGCAGCCTCATTGCCTTCTTTGCATCCATACATTCTTTGCTGTGGTTTTGATTCATATAAAGCAGTTTTTAAAACATAATAATTGAGCTGCTTCAAACGTATAATTCAGTGTTTACTTAATATTGTTAGGGCTCATCTTTATTGAAAAGAACCCTAGGGAGGAATTATGGTTATTAGAACAGCCGTAAAGTTTTCCGTGTATATATAGCCTCTTTGTGGCCATTTAGTAAGCCCAGGGTAGATAACAATTTCAAATGTCTATAGCACAAGCATCCTAGGAGGTTTAAACCATAGGTAAGGTTTAAACCTCCGTAAGCGTACTAAAATAACGTAAATAAGCGCACATTGCCCATGCGCGCGCTCAAAGAAAATATATGAATGGATTAGATTCCGAGCGCACGTACGCTTAAAAAATCCAGGAGGGGGTTTAAACCACGGTTTAAACCAAACCTCTTTTGTGAATTCGGGCCTTTAGGTTGTTGTCAACGCATAGTTGTCTTTGTGTCCATTTAGTCAACCCAATTCTTACTGTCTGTATCACAAGCATCTATGCGATTATTGTTTGTTGTCAACCCAAAGTAGTCTTTGTCGACATTTAGTCCACCCTGGGTAGATAACAATAACATTCCAGCTGTCTACATCAAAGGGCATGATAGATGTTTTAGATTGTGAACAACCCAGAGTTGTCTTTGTAAACATTTAGTTACCCAGGATACATAACAATTCCCACTGTCTGGATCACAGGCATCTAAGATATTACTGTTTATTGTCAACCCCGAGTTGTCTTTCTGGCCATTTAGTCATCTTGAAGTGATTAATGATAAGCGTTCGCCAATGCAGGCTTGACTGCAATACCAATTCTTTGATGTCAACCTGGAGTAGTCTTTGTGGCCATCTAGTCAACCCAAGGTAGATAACAATCCCAACTGTCTATATCACAAGCATCACAGAGATCTTAGTTTGTTGTACACCCAGAGAAGTCTTAGTAGCCATTTAGTAAACCCAGGGTAGATAACAATTCCTTTTGTCTATAGGCATCTAAAGCCCGGCGCACACTGAACGATCCGACTGCGATCCGATTGCTCTGCGACTGTGAGCCCAATCGGATCGCAGTCGCAGCACATCGCAGACTATACGACTCCACTAAAACCGATATCCGATGATTTTGCAGCGCGTGCGTATTTTGCATCGGAGCAACCATTTTCATCATGTCTTGTATATTCTATCAATTCAGAGGACAAGTATCTTTTCTGAAAATAACATTGTTTTACAAAACAAATTAGGCTGTTTTACAGTCAGGAAAAAGGTAGGGGAGATCCAGGAGAGTTGAGCCACTTTTTTCATAATGGGCCATATTTCCCCAGACCTGCATTGTGGGTTGGACAACTTCTTCTCATTTGAAATTTAGCTCCTATGTTATAATACAATGTGGGTTATGATATTCAAGGTGATTGCATTTCAAAGAAGTAGTCCGTTTTAAAAAAAATTGTCGAATGGCGCAGCTCCCGCAGGGTGAGGAGAGTTGAGCATACTCATAACGAGAGTTGAGCCACCCATGGGAGAGTTGTAAATGGGAGTAGGGAAAGACATGTTTCGCTTGTGGATTGGCCTGCATTGCCTAGTATAAAGTGCTGGTATAATCGCCATAATAACATGCATGATTTTGTTAATGGAAATGACATTTACTAATGGTAAACTATGAATTATTTCAGGCAGCAAATGGATCTGTTTTCCAAATTGTAGACGCATCTTTGATACATCGATCTATGCTGACTTAAAGATGGATAGCTGGGGCTGGGGCATTTGTAACAATATTAATGATTACGGAACATATTCGTCCGCGCAATCAATCCCATGGCATGAGTTATAATTACTCTTTTTTTTAATCAGCGATAGCCAGTGTAATTTTTTAATTACTCAACATTAAAAAAAATCAAAACTTTCACCACAATGCACACATAAGATGGAACCCTTAGATTTAAACTTTGAAGACATAAAACCATTTTCGTGTAGACATGATAGAGGTCTAACTTAGAACCACATGTATTATGGGCCCGAATTTTTGGTGGCCCCATATCCCGAATTATTGGGCATAAAAAACTCTACCTACATGCTAAATTTTATGCTTTTATGAAAAAGTGCACAATTCCATCAATTTTCTGCACCCATCTGCTGGACTATCACTTTATTATGACTCAACATCTAGGATTCTACTGTTTAAAAATTTAGCAATACTTCAATAGTCACTAAAACACTGATTAAAACAACACATTATTAGGTGGGCTGTACTTCAAGTACAGACCACCTTATATTTTTGTACGAATTTTTTTCTTTCTTTCTTTCTTTCTTTATTATTGTTATTATTATTATTATTATTATTATTTATTTTTATTTCTACCCACTTTTTTGTACGCACAATATCTCCAAAACAACCACTTCAAATGTACTCAAATTTGGTACAATGGTAGATATGGTAATTGTCTCAGCACAGAAATTTTTTCAACATAGTCAATACATCGTGACGTCATCTAGGCGCCATTTTGTAAAATTCTGACATATGCCATATCTCTGCAATGGAAAGTCATAACATAACCATATTTGGCATGATGCAAGTTAATTAAAAAAGGAAATTAATTAAACATGCATATTTTGAGTGTATTGTAATAAGTTTATTTATATGGATTAACATATAACGAAAATCTGAGAGGTCTAAAGACGAAACCTATGTCATGTGTCATCATAACATATTTCTTATAAAGTTTGCTACAATTTGATACCAAATTCAACATACTTTGAATGACGTATGGTCATGTTAATGACTTTTGACTTTTTACCTTATGGGTTAAAGTCACTAAAGTTCAACAGATAAAATGGCAACATCAGTTTTTTTATATTAGTGGGAACAAGTATAATACATTCATAGTGGTCGCCAAAAATTAACATGAACTGTACACGAACTCCATATCGACTACACATGCCCCTCCACTTACAGTGTGAGTCAATAAAAATGAAACACAGATTCAACCATAAATGTCTTTGCAATCGGTACATACAGATTTAATCAGAGATACTCATATTGTAGCCTATCATGTTTCCTTAAATTTGACACCTTGATCAATAAAATTCGACAATGTACAGCTGAACAGTAACATTTTTCCTGATGCATGTCAAATTTGCCTCTGCCCAAGTTTTGAACGGAATGAACGGTCAACCCAAGGTTGGCTGAAATAGAACGCACTTATATAAAGCAACTCCCGAACACCATTCAGCCCAAACGTGGGCAAAGACGATTCTGACATACTTTTTGAAAATGGCCAGTGCTCATTCATCCATGATCGCATTTTGGTGAGCAGCCTATCAAATTAAAGAAGACGTCATCAACTATCATACCATTATAAAACATTTTAGCGATTCCACTTGGTTTTTAAAAAATTGGGGCTTGAATGTGCGTATCCTTTTTATTGACTCACACTGTATAGAAGATGAGAGCAGAATTCAATCATAAGTTATAATATTGAACGAAGAAAACAGATGGACTGAATATGATATATCTAATTACCATTTACAGGAAGGCATTAAGCTAAAAGTTTTTCTTTTAAATTCATTGTATACACAACCTTTGCGGAAAAACAGATGTGGTCATTGCACATAAAGTTATAGTCTACCAAAAAATACTTTAAAACAAGACGATGATAAAATTACACAAAACCGCACACAGTTGCAGAGATACAGATATTTTACTGAATATTTTTGTTTCTTTTGCGGTTATATCTAACAAGGTCCGTGGGGTTGGGTTGCAGCCCCCTCCCCCCTCCTCCAGGGATTTTTATTGACAATTTTTTGGTCAACCTTCACCCCATATTCAGGCAGCGAGAGGGTTCATTTAAGATTTGTATATCTTATTTAGATCATTCATTACATGTATATTAGTCATTCTAACTACACTATAGTAAAGTGTCAGTCTTTTTCTTACTTGCTCGCCAAAATTTCGAAGTGTTGAAATTAGAGTTAAAAACATCAGCCCTATACTGTCACAATTTTACCATACGCCTATACAGATTCAATAAAAAGGATAACCTAAAATACTTCGGGAAGAAAAAAGGTGTTGAAAATATAAATAGGACTTTGTACGTCGTCATTACAGACATAATTTACAATTCTGATGAATGTGCAAATGTTAGGGTTTTTTGCGAAAAATGTGCTGTTTTGCATGTCATTTCCCCCTTTTGAGGATACTAAATCTATTGAACTGTCGTGGTTATATTCTACATCAAATTAATTAGTCTAACCAACCTGACACAAGTCATATTTACAATATGTTTACAACTTGTAGCCATACTAAATATGTATTTCTTTACATAAATATTTATATACACTACAAACCACTGCAAACATGCAAATAGAGTACTTCCCATGAAAAATGACAAATTATTTTATCCATGAAGATTCAAAATTTACAACTCTGATGAATGTGCAAATGTTGTGGGGTTTTTTTTTGTTGCGAAAAATGTGCTGTTTTGCATGTCATTTCCCCCTTTCGAGGGTTATATTCTACATCAAATTAATAAGCCTAAACCTGACAATATTTACAATATGTTTACAACTTGTAGCCATACTTAATATGTATTTCTTTGTATAAATATTTATATAGTCATAGTCTGTGGTAGATTATAACCACAAAAATAGTATCTCTGTCATCAATCATACTGTTGCAAATAGCAGAACCCTTAATGATCTGTATAATTATGATGATGATGGTGGTGGGCAAGAAATGGAAGAGGTGAAAAGAATGGTGGAAATGAAAAGAGAGAACGAAGAGGGTAAAACTGAGACACGGAATAGTAGAGCGGGAGAGAGAGAGAAAGAGAGAAAGATGGTGGGGGGGGGGGGAGGTGAGAATCTGTGTACAAGACAGGTCCCATATTGTAGAAAAGTAGCATTGAGCCGACTTGGAAAGAAAGAAGAACGGCAATTGAAAGAAAGAATGAAAGAAGACCCCCCCCAAAAAAAAAAAAAAGGGGGGGGGGAGTCTCGAGTGAGACAGAGTAAAAAAGAGAGGAGTTAAAAGGAAGGAGAAAGAAATGAAGAGAGAGAGAGAGAGGGGATGAGAATGCTAGGAAAGACTGGAATAAGAATAAGATTAATAGAGTGAGAGACAGCTTGGGACAAAGAGAGAAATTGATTCGAAGTAGGGAGACATAGGGTGGTACAGGGTGGAAAGAATGAAAAGGGGAAAGGGAGTTCCAGATTAAAAAAAAATGTTTATACATGATTCAGCCCCCTACCCCTTTCTCACTTAAACCTTTTTATTTTTCGAAATCATCTTTCAATGTTGATCCATGATTCATCTCCCTCTCTCTTTCGCTTTCTTATGTATACTCATATTTTCTTCTTTCTTCCTCTCAATCCCTTTCTTTCAACTTCTCTATAACTGAAGTTTCCTTCCATTCAGATTCAATAATTAACTCCAAATCAATCGTATGGAAACATTCATTTTCAGATATATTCTTGGCACATATCCGGACTCATTGTTTTTCTCCATAAAACCATCTTTATCTAGCAATTTCATTCTAATTTCCTTCATACCTCTCCTTTATTTTAGTTCTCTATTATTTTTTTCTGCTCTGGAAGTACTTAAAAATGCATGTAGCAATGTTGATGAGAAATCTTAGACATGTTAGAAGGATGCCCTTTTTCTCTATCTATCATGTAATGTACAATCAAGTAGATTGCACAATTTCTGGTATGGTTCTTCAGACATTCATACGACGCCTTGAAACTCAACAATAAACAAAGTTCCATTACCAAGCTTCTTTATTTTGTTAAATTGTTTAATAAATGAAACAAGCTGATCAATAAATCAAGAAATTTGTGAATGTTGAGATAACAATTTCTTTGAGAATTCATAGATTCATAGATCACATTAGATTCATGAACATGTGAAAATGATGGGACAAACTATAAGAAATTTGTGAATGTTAAGATAACAAATTCTTTGAGAATATCAAATTTGAGAAGTTGTAATGTGACAGTGGTGACATTATTTTATAGTGTCGGACAACTCTTCTCATTTGTTTCTGGTGATCATAATTTTCCATTTTTGCCTTCCGTGCTGTTTTCTAATATCAATTAAGGATAACATGATGTTATATGTCCTCCAGTAAACAAAATACTTGCTTCTCAGTCATTGAATTTTGAAACATGATTGATTTCATTAATTAAGATGACAGAAACAAATGGGATAGTTTTCCTATATACTTGCAATTAGACTCATATGCATGCAGTGCAAATATAATGATTTTAGCTGGCAAGTGACTGCTCCGGATTCGATATATGTGAACGATGCAGCTAACTCAGATATATCTTCTAAACGCTTGCGAGAAGTCGCTCGGCAGGATAGAATTATGAAAGACCACGTTCTGCCTGTTTCTGAGCATAAACCTCGCGCTGTTCCAGACCCGGGTTCCAGACTCCAGAGTGGCTAGGCCCACACTGCACTGCATGCCTTGAAAACCTTTTCATTAATGGCATAAGCCTTTGAATAAGGCTATATACACGGAAAACTTTACGGCTGTTCTAATAAGCATAATTCCTTCCCATTCTTTTCAATAAAGATGAGTCCTACATATTAAGTAAACACTGAATTAGACGTTTGAAGCAGCTCAGTTATTATGTTTCAAAGACTGCTATATATGAATCAAAGCCACAGCAAAGAATGTATGGATGCAAAGAAGGCAATGAGGCTGCAGCTTATACAATGTTTAGTACCAAATGTTTCTGGATGTATGTACAATAATGCTACCCCCCCCCCCCCCGGGGGGGGGGGCTACCCACATAGACTCTCATGTGGGTATTTCCATTGCTGCATATATATATATACACTCTAAAAAAGGATTGGTCAGAATGACCAAAATATGGGTCAATTCCAACCAAAGCTATTGGTGAATATGTGTCCGACCGACATATTGGTTAGAATAACCAATCCAAGTTTGGTCGTCTTTTTCAACCAATAATATTGGTTATAATTCTAACCAATCTCCCAGTGGTTATTCCAACCAATACAATGGTTGTGCTCATTTCTTAACCAATTTTTTCTTGGTCATTATATAACCAATAATGTTTGGTCATTAATTTGGTTATTTTTTCTTTCCAACCAATAAGATTGGTTATAATTCTAACCATTCTCCAGGTGGTTATTCCAACCAATACATTGGTTGTGTTCATTTCTTAACCATTTTTTCTTGGTCAATATATAACCAATTATGTTTGGTCATTAATTTGGTTATTTTTTCTTTCCAACCAATAAGATTGGTTATAATTCTAACCATTCTCCCGGTGGTTATTCCAACCAATACAACGGTTGGTTTCATTTCCTAACCAATTTTTCTAGGTCAATATATAACCAATTATGTTTGGTCATTAATCTGGTTTAGCACCAATAAAGTAACCAAAGTGCAGTGGTTATGATAGCATGTTAACCAATCATCTTTGGTCAATAATTTGTTTCAGTAACCAAAATTCATTGGTCATTATAGCATGTTCACCAACCATTTTTATACCATGTAACAAAATTGGTTATATATCAAACTACTAGTATATCATTTGGTTCAGTTAGTATTTCTTACACATGTTAAACAAGAGAGCATTCTTAGTATATATTGACTGCACGATACACATACATGTTCACTTCAAAATGGCATTTATTAACTCAGAAAAAGCACTGACAGGCACTTGCATGGTTTAAACTTTGCACAGATCAGGAATCTTTTCCACCAGAATCAAAGTGAAATGGAATGCAATAATAATTATTACATTAATTCATAAGATTTTTATGCATTGCATAAAATGTAATTTGACAAAAATTGCCACTAAACAAACACTGCCTAGACTGACAATGTTTAATGTGTTGTACATGTACATAGACTCACAGACAAACAACCAGAAAACACAATGCCTCTGGCACACACCTTTGGGGGCACAAGAAGAAAATTCATGCCTTTTCCAAAATGCTATCAATAAACTCACATACATGTAGTTGAAAACTGTTCACCTAACATTATGAATCCAGTATCCATACATAACAGTATGAATGCAGTACATAGAAGGCCAATACCACGCATTTGTATCATACATGTGTATATATACTTATATCAAGATCAGAATTCTTCAGGTCACCAAATTATGACATTTCAATCTTAACACTTTCAGTACCAAGTTTACCAACACAATGAGAAATTCAATATACTGTACTTAAAACATATCCACATGTTCATGGTAATGAGAAGGCTAACCTACTAACAGTTATAACCCACCCAGAATGCCTCCAGCTTCACTATCACAGATGGCATCCTTCAACGGGTGCCATTCTTAGTATGAATGCAGTATTAATACATACAAGGCTAGTACCAGGCATTTGCATCATACATGTACATTGTATATACACTTGTATCAAGATCAGCATTCTTAAGGTCACCGAATTGTGACATTTCAATCTTAACACTTTCAGTACCAACACAATGAGAAATTCAATATACTTACAACATATCCACATGTCCATGGTAATGAGTAGGCTAACCTACTAACAGTTATAACCCACCCAGAATGACTCCAAATTCACTATCACAGATGGCATCCTTCAACGAGTGCCATTCTTACCTCACTGGATTAGATATTTGCAGTCACGGAACTAACCAGAACAGGAAAAAATAATTTCATATTTGTGACTTTACTGAACTTCAGCAACATTTAACCCACAGCAGTGCAGTGTCTGTTTTTAGTGACACTTTCAAACTACAATGCATATTCTGATCCAGAATGCTCCGGAATTACACATTATTATACATAACAGGAAGAACTAAAAATCACATAAAATGTTTAGCCTATTCCTGATGCAGTGCATTGTACAGTTTACAAATAAGAGCAATTTGATTGTAACAGCTCTATAAATTCACAACACAGCGTAAAATACATAATCGCTATTTTCATGAGCAAATAAGCAATATTTGAGTTAGATTTTGCAACTTTCTTTAACATCAGTTCATATTATATACATTTTTTTTTCAAACTCTGTAGGAATAGAAAATTAGAATAAGTGTAGACAATCTTAGGAGGAGAAGCTGATTTATTTAGACCACCATAAAACTAGACACAAGACAAAAAGTCAATATTCTGAAAATTGTTTTATCTTTTATCTTATTTTAATTGCCAAAGCAATCAGAAATAGAGTACCACATTGGCTCACATCGCGCACTTTTGTCTTGAATGCTGGTCATTTGCGCATTTCAAACCAATCATAAGTACGGCTTTAAAATTTGTTATGACAATTAACACAGTGAAGAAGATCAAAAGATTATGAATCAAAAAAAAAAAAAAAAAATCAAAGGAAAGAATTTTTCTAGGTTACTCTGTTGGGTAATAGGACTGTCAAACTGATAAGCTTGGGCCCAACTTACAATAACTGCAACATCACACTATATGATATGAAGTTCCTTTAAAAAAGTGCATAAGTTCCTTGATGCGGCTTGTAGTGATGTCAAATGGTGTTGTTATTTCATACATGCCCTTCTGTAGCAGGGTCCATGCATCTCTGGTTTCCGACGGATATTCCACATTCAAAACAAAAAAAGTTTTGAAGCAAGTGTCTACTGCTTTTGTCAGGTCTCCCAGCTGATATATTGTGTCATTATACAAGCAGTAGAATTCTGTAGCTGCTAGAATGCTTGGGCCAATCACCAACACTTGCGGCTGCCTCGTGATGCCTCGCTGCTGGCACTCATGATTCCTGGCTGCAATGTACGTTGCAAGGTTTGTTCCAGGCTGTTGATCATTTCAAAATAAAAGGGAAGCCTACATTGATATTTGTGAAATTTTAACCAACTTTTGACACTGAAGTGAAGCAAAGAATTCTAACGACTCTGATGAATAAGAAAAAACATGGTAATAAAATAGGGGGAATGAAAAGATCAGGTATAACAGCTGAAGTATCTGAGCTAAAGACAAAATGCAGATTGTACTACAGACATAACATACATGTATACACCTGTATATGTCCATCGTGTAGACAAAAGTTTTGTTTTGATAAATTCAAAAAGACAAAGGTGTGAAAACTGATGGGAAGGTGAAACTTGTCAAGATCTTCGTCTGGTGTAGGAAAGCTGATGAAATGAATAAAAGCAGATGATGTTCTTTATTACTGCTGTGAACTAAAAGATCAATCCCCAAACCTAAACAAATACTGTTTTATGACCCATCGAGTATATGTAACTTGAGAAGACATAGATGTGAACAAAAGTAAGTAACCATACTTCTGCTAACATGCTTATTCCATGTTTTGAATCTGATCAATGACTTTTAGTCTTTTGAAATTTGGTTTCCTGTGAAAGTGACCCATGCAGATGAATGGATTAACTAGTAAAGCAGCTTGTACCTTTTGTACGTCAATGAAAGACTTGCGTTTCTCAACCTGACTCGGCCTCCACTTGACTTTTCCGTTCACAAGCCGTGATGGGAAGAGGTCTGGTAACAAGTATGCACAGAGGTCAGCAACCTTACCTGTAAAAACAAACATGCAACAAATGAATTCTTCCAGAATGTATTATCCACATTGGCTAGATCATAACCCTTAACGGGGGGGGGGGGGGGGGGGGGGGGGGAAGAGAGCTCTGATGCTCTCCTCAACATTTTCTAAGATTGCATGAAATTTCAAACTGCCGTTTTGGGCTATAAACAAAAAAAATGTGCATATTGAACATAAATTATACCATCTTGTTCTACAAACGTCAGTAATGAAAAAGAGAAGTTCCCCGAGGAAGAGACAGATCCCATCGGTCTAGGCAGAACTGACACAATTAAGGCAACCGAACAACAAGCATTTTAAATTCACTCTTCATCATTCTCTCGCAAGATACAATGCCAACGACAAAATCAACAAAGAAAAAAGTAGAATATAATTTTCCTTCATACATGAACTTAATTCAGCTCTTATGCTGAAAAGAGGGTTGGGCATGAAAGGCAGAACTCGGTCTCGGACGATAGTCACGGATCAACATGGCGTGATCCGGCTGGCTGTCACTCCCCGAAGCCGAGGGCAAGCACCGCAGATAGTAGGTCCAAGGACTGTGATAACTCCTTGGTAGGTCTAGAGCTATACACTCTAAAAAAGGATTGGTCAAAATAACCAATGTGTTGGTGAATATGTGTGTCCGACCGAAAAATTGGTCAAAATCAACACAAATTTTGGTACATTTTAACCAATAATTTGATAATATTGACCATCATATTGGTCAATCTTCACCAATGATTATTTTGATAATTTTTTTTGACCAATCCTTTTTCATAGGGCTGCATACAAAGTCATCATAGACCATGCGCAGATACGTTTTGATCGACACACACCATAGACATATACACACACACACACACACACACACTCAACATGAACGCATATAGCGTTATTAAATCAGCTACTATATTGCACGTAGAAAAAGCACACGCGCAATGCAACTACATTAACACACAGCTTCACACACACATCCATCGCCACGTTCGAAATACCGGTACCCGGTACGGTCTAACAACCAACACAAACTGAATTTCAATCTAACTTAGATCTAACGTTAGTAGCTACTTCAGACTTGCATATGTATCCTAGCACAGTAATATTATCAGTCAAGCCAGTAGGCCAGCCAGGTCTAACTCCGGGATACTTGATCCGTACTCAGGACAGGAGTAACGTCAGTCTAGTCAGGTGTGCGACAGCGCTAGCTAGCTGTGCCTGCAGTACCCATATACTCGTACTCGGAAACTAGTTGGACGTTACTCGTCAGGTCTCACTCAGACACTCTCACCCTAGCTGTTAGTTTACTGTAACTGTTGTAAAGTTAGTCATCATTCACAGTTCACCAGATCCAATTAAATAGTACAATCTTACCTTTAAAAGTGTCAAGATACTTTTCAAGTCCCCATTCCAAGAGTTTTTCTTCGACGAAGTCGTCCATTGCAAACCGGACCCGATCTGATCTGGAGCAAAAATAACGTAGCTAGCCTGGCGCCGGCCTAGCTAGCTAGCTAGAAATTTGAAGAAAGCGACGCCGCGCACTCTGCGCGTCTGCTCAATGGCGGGAAAATTATACCCATTCAAACACCGCGCTCGAGCGCATGTCACCATAGTGCGCGCATATATGCAAATGAATCCAACTCGAATGACCAAACCCAACATACACGACGTACGTTACAGGGGGGGGGGGGGGGGGGGGGCGACCGGGGGCAACAATGAAAACATACAAGTAGGGCTGTTTGACATAACATAACATTGAATGATGAGTAATTGTTTGAGAGTTCTGTTATGGATCAACTTTTCAAATTCCAAAATTCAATTAACAGACGGCAAAAAACTTTCCACCTAAACAGCCCCCCCCCCCCGGCCCCTCCCTGCCCCCGTCCAAATGCACTTGAACCCTATTAGCCGATTAATACCAACTGTGTTAACTGATCTATTTCCCAATGTGATTTGTATTGTTTAACCAGCAAATTAATATCATAGGGGCCTGATGGGGCCGATCGGGGGGGGGGGGCATGTAGGGCTATGCTAAAATATTTGAAGCAAACAAGAAAGAGAAGGAAAGAATGGATGAGTACCGTTGAGGGGTGCAAGGTACATGTATACTAAACTCGTGTAACTTAAGAGCCGGAACTTGAATGAAGTCAGCGCTTATATAGGACCTATATGGCTGTCAAAACAGATTATTTTTTTGTTTCTAGTTAGTGACACAAATCAAAACAAAATCATTACCATCGGAAAACAAAATTTAAAAAAATAGATATAGGTCTACGATGGTTCCTATCAATACAAAAAAAATGGGACCAAAATGGAACCCCCCCCCCCCCCCCCACCCCGACACACACACATCCGGTCCTGGGTTATAACCAATGTCACGTGACTCTCACTCATGTTGAAAGCTCTCCTATACTTTACCAAGTGGTCTGACCAATACATTGGTTGTTAATAACCAATATTTCTTGACCATTTCAAATTGTTAATGGTTAACCAATGAAATTGGTACAGTTTGACCAACACATTGGTTGAAAATAACCAATATGGTGTTGACCAACAGGATTGGTCGTTTTTTTGACCAATCCTTTTTTAGAGTGTATATATATATATATATATACACACACACACACATATATATATATATATATATATATATATATATATATATATATATATATATATATATATATATATATATAGCATGTACTTCAATATACACACATATAATTGCGTGTTTTTATATGCAAATGTATATTTTATATTTCAAAAAGATCCTAATTATCACATGTCATGTAAAAATCATTCTACATGCAGCATGTTAGAATAATTGTCAATCAAACTCCAATCCACATTTTAAAGAAAAACACAAATTTATGTATAGTTATGCTATCTATGCATTGAATAATTATTTTAATCATATTTATTGTTTCCTTTTAATATAGATACATGATTAAATTAATATTAGATGAAACCTGGACTTGAAACTATACTGATGATGCGATATTCAGATTACTATTCATATTTTTGCTTTTGTTGATATTATATAATTTGTGGATGCATTCGTATCCATGTTCTCATGTAATGCTTCTTTTAATGTCATACAATTATTATTTTGATTACTGTGGGACTCAGCTCGACAACTATTAGTGTTTGCGTTGACTCCTTTTTTGACTGTCTTGTTTAATTGCGTGTATATTACTCATGCATTAAATCAAAATTAGTAAGTTTCTTTGTTTCTTTGTTTCTTTGTTGTTGCTTTTTTCATTACAATATAGAGTTCGAAGGAAAAGCATGAGGATGAGAATGGGATCAGCCTTGATGACATTGTAGCTGGTCATATGTAAGTAGTAGATTGGTAGGCAATTTCATGGGAAGAGTTGGACAAACGTAGCAAATTTTGTTCTTTATTTGCATGATTCATCACGAAATTTATGACTATGTATGCAGGTAAGTCTAATTACATGAAAAATAATTAGAGGCGGTGATTGCCATTTACGAAACTGACACTATATTACTCTTTCCCTCCCTCTTTATCTTTCTCTCTCCCCACCCCAACTGCACCCTCACCCCCTGTCTCTTTCTTTTCTCTCGCTCTCTTTCCCTTGTTTTCTCTCCCTCCTTCACCTTCCTCCTCTCACACATTCATTTATCTCCTGCTTTTTTTCTATCTTTCTCTCTCTCTCTCTCTAACGCACACGCACACACACACACACACTCTCTCTCTCTCTCTCTCTATCTCTCTCTCTCTACCCTCCCTCCCTGCCTCTCTCTAGAGTTGAAGAGCCTAATTCATTCCCCATAGAGATCAAGAAAGCACCGCTGCTCAACGAGGAGGAATCCGCCAGCGACCGGGGCTACCATCTTCTCTGCAAAGGCATCACACTCTCAATTCCATACGCGGCGAACATTGGCGGCACAGCCACTCTAACGGGGACTGGTCCCAATCTCGTTATCAGTACGCAGGTCGAAAGGTAAATTGTCCTCTTTTTTCAAACTAATGTGAGCAGCAGTAGAAATTGTAGAAGAGTGGGAGAAATCGAAGGGAAAATACGACTGTGATCAAGGACTACCTCATAAGGACTGTTTCATAATTTTCATTAAGACCACCACGGAATAGGTATGATTTCCCTGCTGATATAATGCCCTAACTCCAGGAGCTGAGGAGAGGACTCTTTCATGTTCTTCATTCACTCATGTTAATTCTGCATGTTTCTTAGGACTAACTTCAATTTTTTTTTTGTTCGTGCTTACAGCCTGTATGGATCGGAAGCTGGTCTTAATTTTGGTACCTGGATGATGTATGCTTTCCCTGGTATGGTGATATGTCTCCTTATCTGCTGGATTTGGCTACAGATCATGTACCTCGATTGCTTGTAAGTATGTAGTTTCAGACTTTTCATTGCAGATGCACTTCAGAGCTATTTGCGCCTTTAAAAGAAAGAAAAACAAAAAACACTTGACATTTTTGATTAATAACAAAATTCGCAACTGGCTCTACAAGATGAAATTACCACTCCTTTTGTTAAGGGGAAATGATGTGCAATTTTCTCTTTAACTGTACCAAATTTTTAACAAACGCTCATTTTTTGCAATTTTAAAAAAAAAATCATTTTTAGATAGGCATGCTTCGCTGCAACAACACAGTGATTAATTTATTTCACTCTTATAATTATTGATTCAATATTCAATTCAAATGAAACTTGATGTAGGATATATCGTACAGGTCAATAGTTTTAAGAAAATTAAATCAAATGGTGTTTCTTTGTCATGAATGTGACTTTGATTAAACACATTCAGTTGTGACACCCGGCCACAAAGAGAAGAATCTTCACGTGGCAAATAAATTACAAGGAACTTATGCAAAAAAGAAAACCACCATCACAATTAATTTGATCCAAAGGAAAGATCCCAAACAAGGCTGAATAGAATCACTGAACTATAGTCCGCCAAAAGCAAGGAAATGGCTTTCATGAGATTGCGCTTTTAAAGATTCATTTCTTAACAATTCACATTCAATCAACCGACCGAATAATAGGCAAGCAAACTTGTGAGATGTTTTTTTCAATCTTGTTTTTAATTGCTAAGGGCTTTCCTGACACGAGCTTTGCTTTCCGGGTTTTCGCCTTGTATTTTCTGAATTATTTACTGTATTGCACTCTATGTTCACCACATTGCTATACATGTATATTTTGTATA
The DNA here is from genome assembly GCA_025618425.1 of Heliocidaris tuberculata. NCBI lineage: Eukaryota > Metazoa > Echinodermata > Echinoidea > Camarodonta > Echinometridae > Heliocidaris > Heliocidaris tuberculata. Next base: position 29,494,653 of record CM046846.1, on the reverse strand, counting down.
TAACATTGTACTGATGAGTTAGGAAATAAATGTTAATTTCGATCAATCAAAGAATCATTTTTTCTCAAACTATACACACCTTTTCTCTTTTGAGAAAATAATAAGTAATAAAGTGGCAGTTAATTGACTGAGATTTTCAATCACAAAATAGCGTCATGTAAGTGGAAAATAATAATGTGCAAGTTTCTAGACTGAACTGAGATCAGCTGAGGGAAAATGTGTCTTATTGTATTAGACCAGTTTAAAATGCCTCCAACGTGAATACAAGTCTTTCCTTTATAAAGACCCATAGTAGTGGGCTGTCATGGGAAATTTGACACCATGCGGATGTTTACCCAAGGTGTTGTCAATCACCCAGAGTTGACTGCAGTTTTATGACCGACAGGCCTTATATAATACTATACATTTTCCACCCATCGCCCCAACTCGCCCGGACTTGTACACAGATTCATATTTCCAGTGCTTTCCACCAAGTCTGGTGTAAGCAGGGAAGTGTAACTAGTTACACTTCCCTGGTGTAAGCGAATAATGACCTACTGCACATGGAAACTGCCCACCATGTGCCTTTAATGCGTAGGCCGACTAGTGACGACCCCACAGCTTGCTCGAAGTTTGTCCGAGTAGCAACTTTTAAGGACTGGTCACATTTTGTCCGATAACGGTAACGATAACGAGATTTTTCATTAAAGGTACACCCTAGAGCTGCCCTACTATTAACAACCACGAGCATAGTACGTACACACCATGTAGTATGATGTACCTTTAATTGAAAATCTCGTTATCGTTATCGTTATAGGGCAAATGTGACCAGCCCTTTATTCTTACTACTCAAGGGCAAGTCTTCATTTACTCATGGAATGAAGAGCACGATAAACTATTATTTCCTTGATATTTGGTCTGCCCCCAGTGATAGATTATCAACTTCATGCAATCATGAGGCATACTAAATATTTGATGTGGTCAGTAACATAATGGGACAAAATACCTTGGACTTGCCAATAGGAATGACTTTCAACAGGGGATAATCCTTTCGAGACAATTGACCACTGACATTTTGTGGTTTGGCTCAGCAACTTTTGATTCAGAGCTCTAAAAAATATACCAGATGCAGGAGTATAGAGCAAAAATTCTGCACACACTGTGTCCATTTTTGTTGCTCTACCATACTGCGTTTGATGCCCGGAATTTTAAAAAAGGAGAATAAGCTTTCAAATCCTTAATTTGGAAATACATTGAGAGGTTCAAAATTATTATTTTTTTTTTTTTAATCTAAATTGGCAATTTTTCAACTTTTCGACAAATTTCCTAACCATGTTTTCAAATACATTACATTATATTAGAACCATGTAGTACTGAAAGAAAAATATTAATGTTGCCAATTTGAAGAACAAAATGAGATCAATTTAGCCCTAAACTAATTCCTGTCATAAAAAGGTCAATGCAAAACCGTTCGTCATTGTGGTAGAAAGGTCTACCACTTGCAATACATTTGTGAAGTGTTCTCTTATTTCTAACATGGTTTATGTATTTAGACTATGTCAGAAACATGAGAAAACTATGATAATAGCTTATTAGCTTATAATAGCTTATAACTTTTAAGAGTATGTTATGTTGTGTTATGATTCATTTTTTTTTTATTAAATGTTGATTTTACTATCTGTTTTTTTTTTATTATTTATTTTATTTCAAGGCAAGATGATATCAAAAATGTGTACATAGAAAACATCACAAAGATAACAGAACAGAATCACAGTGTAAAGATTAACACGATTTATCACCAGCCAATGCCTGGGGATCACCTAAAAGAATTTTAAAATTCTGTCTAGAGGCTCTCCACATTGGCTGGTGCACACATAAAACAAAATAATGAGGTAAGGTAAAAATATACATGTACGTGTCACTGAAATTAAAAAAAAAAAAAAAGATACACAATAGTAGTACTCTCGTTAACATTTCTGAGTAATCTTTAACAGAATAACACGTTTAACATGACATGTACTTCTTTTGTAAAACAAACAGTATCAGCCTTTGGGCTGCATGTTTTCAGGTTTTTTAATAAACCATTTCAATTCAATAAGCCTTTCACTTTCTATGAAATTAATATAATCTAGCCAATATGCATGCTGCACAATAAAGATCCAGTCAAAAGCAAGGAACGACAAAGAAGCTTAAATTATTTTGATAGAAAAGACATATATTTTTCAACTGTACTCTATAATAATAAATGTTTGAATATTACACTTCATAATTTGTTCTCCAACACCATTTAAAAAATGCTTTTCCTTCCATATCTGAATGGTAAAGACAAATTGACTCACAACACAGTGAGAATGCCTATATGTGTCAAAAAAGCGTTTCAGTGTTTTGGAATTATGATATTACTGAAGTTAAACTCTCTTTTTCCAATTTTTACTCTTTCTTTTCCATTTAACTCTCTCGCACTTTTTTTTTTTACTCATCTGAGCTCTCTCTTTTTCTTTCATATTCCTTGGCTCAATTTTCTCTTTCTTTCTTTCTCTTTCTCTCTCTTTCTCTATTTGTACCATTTTCTCTCCATCTCCCTCCCTGCAATCTCTATCCCCCCCTCTCTGTTTCTCTCTTCTCTTCTGCTTCTCACCCTCTTTCTTCCTTTCTCCTCATTATTTTGTATCCCCTTCTTCGTTTTCTCTTTCTCTCTCTCTCTCTCTCTCTCTCTCACTCTAGTTGTCTTCAGAGGAGTGATAAGAACCTCGGCAAGGAACAGGAAGAGAAAGCAAAGATGGTCATAGTTAAAAACTACGCCACTCTTGGCAAAATGTCGTAGGTATCCCTTCATTGTTTATAACTTAACTGTTGATTTGATAATTTTACCCACACAAAAAAAAAAAAAAAAAAATCACTGAAAACAAAAGTATTCGTACTTTAAGCTGTCGCTGACGAAAATTACGATTAATGCTAAGGCCTGTTCATTAATAAGTAATAAGGAATATTTTGTAACCAGGTCGCTAGATTGAGTGGCGGAGTGTCGGACAAAAATTTGCCAACAAGTTAGCTGAAAATGTCTAAAAATCCCCCCCCCCCCCAAAGAAAAAAAAAAAAAAAAGGGAAGAAAGAAAAAGAAAAAAAGGGGGGAAGAAGAAGGGGAAAAAAGAAGAAAAACAACACCAACTCAGATCTTCAAATTTGAGGACAAGGCTATAAAATCCAAAATTTGCCGACGGAATTTGAATTTATGGACAAAAAAATTTAATGGGTTGTCACACCACATACCCCTACTCTCTAGCGACTCCCCTGTTTACAACTAGTTATGCAAGGTGGTCAATGTGACCGAGTGTCTAGGCCAGTTTAGGGGGAAATATATTAGCATGACCATTGAAAAGAAGAGTTCTAGCGTCATGGCCTGCTTAATTCTCCATGAATGTTTATGAAATGGATGAAATAATTATTATGAAATATTATTTGTCCGTATCCCACTACATCATACATGTACTAGAATTTGTCGAGTTTAGTACTATCAAAAGTGACTTAGACTCAGCGTCAGGTTTGATTGAATTAATAGAAAACGGACGAATCATATTCTTAATACTTATCATAATGTCCCTGCTTTCTTATTGGTGTTTGGATAAAGTGCAGTAGAGAATAGATCTCCCCTGTTGATTTGATGTTGATGTTCAGATTCAGATTCAGATTCAGATTCAAAATACATTTATCTATCACACAATCCACTTGGGTATGCAAATAATCCTCTCCTTTGTCGCGAATGTCGTCATATAATGTCTGTAATATTGTTTTAAAAAAATATTGTCTCTTCTCTGAAATAGAGTTCCTGGTTCTTTTGGAAATAACAGTATTTAAGTTTTTCATGTATGACTGAAAGATGTATAACAGAAAGATGTTAAGGGAGTTGGCATCAAAACCAGTTATTCGCAATTATGAAATGGGTGCCTATTCTTTGAATATAAACAACTGACCCGTACAGAGAACGCGGTCAAGAAGACTTTTTTTTCCCCACGGAATTCAAAATGATGTAGTTCTGTAATCAGTAATAGTAAGGTAGTATTTTCACACTAATGCTTTTTGTCTCTTTCGTGTAGGTTTGCTGAATGGGCTGTTCTAGGGCATTTTGCAGTGCTAGTCTGTCTTTGGTTGACGAGGGATCCTAAGTTCATTAGTGGCTGGTCCATCGGCTTCCTCAGTGGGTAAATTTAGAGCCTTATAAACTATTACCGGAGCAGTTGAATAAAAGCAATGCACACTACTTGAACATTAACTTTTTGTCACTGGAAATTAAGTCAAATATTGATTTACAGCGGTATAAAGTCAAACTGACCGCAGTTGTTTATGTAATACTTCAGAGCCCCGTCTTATAAAGAGTTGCAATTGATATCAATAGCAACTCTGTACTTAAGAGATGGGAAATCGGAAATTTGCGATTGACTGGAGGACTTGCGATCGATTCGAATCAATCGCAACTCTTTATAAGATGGGGTCCAGATTTTCATTAAAATGTAACACATTCCATACGCATTTTACGATGTGTTAATTAAGTTAAGATGTCATCTTTTTTTTTTTTTTTTTTTCTTGAATCACGAAACCTAACAAACGTCTGAGATTTTTCTCGTCATTTGCTTCATCCATTGGGTTTTCATGGTTTCTCTAAATTCTGTTTAGAATTACCTCTTTTCCCTAATCATGATAGGTATGTAACGGATGCTACCTCGGTTATATTCGTCTCCTTGCTACTTTTTGCGTTCCCATCAAGACCGCCCTCTTTCTTGTGCCGGAGAAAACGAGGCAAGTATCCCTGTCATAATGAAGACACTTTAAATAGATATTTGCACAACATAATTCATGTACAAATTTCTTATCGTATCTTTAAAAAAGATGTATAAGTTGTATGAAAGTTGAGATTTTATGTAAATTCACATGGATTGCAATTCCAAAAGAAGAAAAAAAGCAAAACACAAAACAAAAACAAAACAAAACAAGCAAATAAATAAAATGAAATGGTGAGAGGACAACATGTTACGATCCTCCTCCATGTTTTCGGTTCGGGGTCGGGTGGGGGGGGGGGGGGTGGCACTTGTCCTGATACGTTTCCGGATAAGTTACTCGGAAGCATTCCAACCATGGGAGGACATAATCATGCTAATTGCAGCCAAATTGACTTTCAAATCCTAACGTATACCTCTTTAAACCCTGGATGTAGTGGTACAGTGTAGATCGAATGCCGTGCCCTTTCCGGGGCTCGAACCCATGACATTGCATCCCCAGTCAAGTGATTAAACCTTTCGACCACGACACCTCTTCTATGGCGCTTGGTACAAATGTCATGTCACCAGTAATGGGGATGAATGTGACCAACTGAATTAATATCTGTTTGTTTAGATGACTTTGAATCGGAGGAGAAACCAGCCAGAATTCCAGCCTTACTTACTTGGCCCGTCGTCCATCAGAAGATGGCGTGGAATGTCATTATTCTTCTTGGCGGTGGGTCGGCCCTGGCTGATGCCTGTAAGGTAAAGGAGTAGATTATCATCAATGCCTATGGAGGGAATCCATGCCTTTGACCCTTCAATCCCTTGGCATAACATACACTCTTAAAATGTTGGGTAAATTTAGTTGGGTAACTGCTGGTTGGTTAAAAATATTCCCAATTCTGGGCTATTATTAACCAACTGGACACTCGAGTGGTGTAACCAATATTGGTCAATACTTTTTACCTAAATATTGGGCATATATTTACCAACAGTATTTGGTAATTATGGGTTGGGTACTTGTTGCCCTGTAGTTGTGTAATTTTGTCACATTTCCTTTGCCAGTTGGGTAAATTTTGTTGGGTAACTGATGGTTGGTTAGAAATTCGCTTTTGCCCAACTTGTGGTAAATATTTTTACCCAATATTGGGGAAAACACTTATATGAATATTCATGAATTTTTAGTAGCGTATGGTTTGGGGTGGCCCGATTTACTAACTGTCACCGAATGCATAAAAAAATATAAGGGGTATATAAGAGCTTGCACTAGTTTGCACTAACTGGATAGGATAGGACTAGGATAGGATAGATTAGGATATAGGATAGGATAGCTTAAAATAGGATAGGTTAGGATTGATTAGGTTAAGACCCAAAAGGACGTAACAAGTAGATTTCATTTTTTTTTACCTAGGTTGGAGGAAAAAGGAAACAATAAATTGGGCAGCTGAATTTGCCCAACCACATGATATTTGTTACCAAACAGCTGAACAAATAGAGGGTTGGGCAATCCTATTGGGTAAGATTGGTTGGGCAATAATTACCCAACTGAGAATATAACCAACAGTTGGGCAATTGTAGAGTTGGGTAAAATCTAATGGGTCACCAACTGATGGGCAATTTAATTTGCCCAACAACATAGTAAATGGATTGCCCAACATCAGTTGGGCAAATTTTAACCAAAAGTTGTGTGGACAGTATGTTGCCCAGTGTTGGTTAAAAATTGGGCATTTTTTTGCCCAACTTTTTTAAGAGTGTACGATACGTAACTGATAAAACAAACCTATAACTGGTTTTATTCACCAGCCGGAGTAATTAAAGTGACAGATCGTTTCTAAATACAGTTTACATAACATGAAGCAGTTGTAACTATAATCAAAGAACATCTGTTGAATCTCACCGAGCGGCGAATGCTTACGAACGTTGCGATTTTTAGATTCGCCAACTTTTCTGACGAGTGTTGGCGAAAATGAGGGTTCGCCTCTGTCATTAGCGACATTTAGCGACTTTATAGGGACGCTTAGCGACCATTAATTCGTGCAGAGTGTTTGCGAAAGACAATTGGCGAATGTGAGCGATTGTGAGCAAAGGTTAGCGACAGTTTTTGCGAAGATAAATAGCTATTTCCAATCCTTTGCCACTGTTTGTGAACCTTTGAGACCTTTTACCAACTCCCGGTAAACTACCAGGCGAATCTATGGACCCAACCCTATAAAAGGGTGAGCATACCTTCCCCAGCATTCAGATTTCTTCTGACCACTGTCGGAGATAGATCTCAAAAGACTTGCCTTTTTAAGATGGCTTTCAAGAATTTGGAAATGAATTTCTGCCAGGAAGAGGCCCAACGTGCTGCTGCCCTTGAAGAATTAGTTTTCCTGGCTACTGCTGCAGCTATCGTGCAACAGAAGACAATGGCAAATGGTCTCCATGGGTTGATTTCATAGAGGAACCATGGTCACGTGGTCGCTAGCATTGGCATATCAAAAATAACTTTCGCGATACGTCTTACAAGCTTTTGCAAAGGATTACGACTGTTTTGCAAAGTGTTGCAACTGTTTGCGGAAAAATAAAGTCGACAAGAAGAACTGTCTATGGCAATAAAAACTATTTGCTAACTTATTTCCAACCTTTTACGAACCCTGACGAAACCCAAGCATTCGTCGCTCAGTGAAATACCCCATAACCTTTCATATTATTGTATAATATAATATACATGTATTCCATCTTATTTTTATTTCAAGGAATCCGGTCTCTCTGCCTGGTTGGGAGCCCAGTTCTCGGTGTTCGCTGGACTCCCTCCAGCAGCCATGGCCATCATCATCTCGACCATCGTGGCTATTTTCACCGAGATCACAAGCAATACGGCCACAGCTACCATCTTCCTACCCATTTTTGCCGAATTGGTAAGAAAATCCCAAAATGCAACAAGCACTGAAAGTCTCGAAATTATCATACATTACCAATTCGGTAAGAAATTATACCAAAAAAAGAAAAAAAAAACACATCCACAGCAAACTTTGCCGAATACAGATATTTCATTTCTGACAAGCACTTACCCCCTTCCCCCGAAAAAAAGAAAAGAAAAGAAAGGGGGGTAATGTGTTGATAATGTAAAACATGTGTTCGCTAAACGTCCGTCTCAAAGAAATCCATCACAATCAATTTTAGGTTTCGTCCTTAAAGTTGATTTTCCTTTAGTTTTTGTTCTTTTAAAGAACAAAAACTAAAGGAAAATCAACTGGTAAATTACCAAGAGGCAATGGACTGATTCTACAAATTTTCGGTTATTATTAATGAGGGTCTTTGATTATATAAAGTATTTAAACCAATTCTGATTCTTCAAGCTGGTCAATCATGTACACAAATAAGGACATGCAATCATGGATTTTCATGAGGAATTTTACACCGTTTTGATATGTACCCAATAAAAGATTTAATCTGTCATCGAGAGTAGACTTCACTTTTATGACCGACAGGTCTTACGTAATACGCATACCCTCCACCAATTTCAGAAGAACCACCCCATATTAAAAAGCAAAATACATCATCATAAATTCCCCATCGGAAATATAACTTAATGTTTTCCGATCTCTCGTAACAAACAAGTTCAGAGTGATTTCCAAGTGAAATAGGCTAAGAGTTTAGCTGCGTGCGAAATTTGTAAACACATCAGTGGGTAATTCCAATTCCCTGAGAGGATGTCTTTAAGTACCTCAGTGCAGTTTATGGAACACTAACCCAATGCCATAATCTTAGCATTGCTTGACTATTAAAAATTTGCAATGAAAATGTTATTTTTATCACCTGTCTATCCTCTTAATCAGAGCTCCAACTCGTAGATTCGGATATGAATAATCTCTATGTTATTTTTTTCTACTACATGCAATCCAAATGGAATGGCAGAAGGTAATAAAACGCCAATGTAACAGGTCATGACCAACAAATAGATGAACGATTAAGTTGTGTTCTCAAAATTCGAAGGGTTAAAAACCAGTTCTTTTTTTTTAAACCAAGATGTTTCTTTCGGACATAAACTAGCAATCAAAAATGGCAAAAAAATACATATTTGTATTTGGAAATCTTGTTTTCTACTTTCACTTATAAAATCACAATTTTATATTTCATAGATGAATTTCAGACAAGATTTCCTGTTTAAAGCTAGAATAAAGTATAGGCCTACACCCATATGATTTTTTACTTTAAAAATGGTTACAGAACAAACATGAAAGAAATAAAAAGCTTAGTGATATTTTTAAAAAACTTGTTTTGGGGTTATGAATCTTCAATCACTTCTATCTCATTAATACTACCCTGCTTAATATTTGCAACAGTTTCTACTATATTCTGCAAATACAAGATCATAAAAACCTGGTCACTTTAAACATGGTCCAGCTCAGGTCCAGATCAACTAGTAAAAGTGAGAAAACTATTGCTTGAAAGAAATGGATTAATTCATCTAAAAAATTACTATACATATACGCTATCTGCTGTCAACACGTTTGGAATGTATGTCATTTCCATATCTCAAATTTCTTTATGTATGTGCTACTTTTGTATTCCAATGAGTTGAGAAAAAAGAATCTTGAAAAAAAAAGAATGATTTCTTTAAATTTCTTTTCCAATTCACTGAATTAGCAAGAGGTTTAAGCAAGTGTGTTTCAATTACTTTGTTTGGCAGTTTATTTATTTATGTATGTGCTACTTTTGTATTCTAATGAGTTGAGAAAAAAGAATCTTGAAAAAAAAAGAATGATTTCTTTAAATTTCTTTTCCAATTCACTGAATTAGCAAGAGGTTTAAGCAAGTGTGTTTCAATTACTTTGTTTGGCAGTTTATTTATTTCCAGACAAAGGTGATAATTCTAGCATTAATCGATTATTACAAACTTGAAATAAAATTTAAATCTCATTTCTATCATCTACCTTCCTCCTTGATTAGAGCATCAGCCTTGGTGTCAATCCACTCTATTTGATGCTCCCAGCAGCCATTGCGTGTTCCTTCGCTTTCATGCTTCCGGTGGCCACACCTCCTAACGCCATCGCCTTCGCCAATGGCAACATTTCAGTAGTTGATATGGTAGGTTTTTTTTAACACTTATAATCAAAACCGAAATTTAAAATATAAAGCACCTGGGAAGGGTCATTTCGAGAAGGTATCCATATGTCATATGCATATAGGACAGGATTTTAAGGTCTGGTGTATGTGTCCTGTACGCCTTTTACTTCATGTATTACTTTTGGAGTTCCTGTGTCTATACTCTTGGAGCTCTTACATTTACTTTTGGAGTTCATATGCATCTTTCGTTAACTTTGCATAAGTCGAATCTGTTTGGACATCAAAAGGTAGTTCGACTTATGCAAAATTCGACTTAGGAAATCTAAATTACATATTTTGCATACTTTGGTTAAAAAAAAAAAGATTCGACTTAGGGAAAGTTCGACTTATGCGACTTCGAGTTATGCAAGGTTAAATTGTATGAACATGTACCTTTACTTTTGGAGTTCCTATGTACCTTTAATTTTGGAGTTGATATGTTTCTTTACCTTGGAGTTCATATGTTTCTTTACTTTTGGAGCTCCTATGTATCTTAACTTTAGTAATTCTCATGTATCTTCACTTTTGGTGTTCCTATGTATCCTTACTTTTGGAGTTCTCATGTATCTTTTCCTATGGACATGACATTTGCCCCTGCGACAATTGCTCCAGTCTAACTTTGCCCTGTTAATCCTAAGCCTAAGCCGAACCCTAACCCTAACCCTAACCCTAATCATAATCTTCACATTGTCCTTAACAAAAAACCAAATCATGACAAATGTCGCAGGAGCAAATGTCATGTCACCATCTTTACTTTCGGAGTTCCTACAGTGTATGTATCTTTACTTCAGGAGTTCTCATGTATTTTTACTTTGGAGTTCATATACAGTGCGTCCCAGAAAAAACGAAACCGAGATTTATCGATGTTTAATCATATCTTTATCACAATTATGATTAATAAATGATACAGTTTTGTAAAGCTTGGATCCTCTTCTTTCATTTGATGCCACTCATATGATACATACTTCACTTCGCGCATGAGTGAATAAAGACAATATGAAGCAGGGCTACCAAAAAGTTGTTTGGCCAACGATGTCTGAATTTCAAAGAGATAATCACATTTCAAGAAAGTTCATTTTCTGCTCTTTCATATGACACTTCAATCGGGAAAAATGAAACAGGGAAGACAAAACTCTGTTGGTGTAAAGTGATGCTTGCATTTCCATGATTTATTAAACGAATCCGTTTCCACTGGCTGCCTGTTCTAACAATGAACAAAAACAAGACAAAAGACTTCATGCATGGCTGATCGTCAACGAAATGGAGTGGGGAGTACAAAATGATAAAAGCTGATTGATATTGAGGTACGGCGTTTTCATTATTAAACCTACTTGCCATGCAGTTAACAACAGAGCAACGATTATTTCCGGTAACAGAATGGAGACGATCTGAGAGCCTTTAATAAATCATGGAGTTCATACGTATCTTTACTTTTGGAGTTCTCATGTATCTTTACCTCAGGAGTTCTTATGTATTTCTACTTTTGGAGTTCAAATGTATCTTCACTTTTGGAGTTCATATGTATCTTTGTTTTTGGAGTTCATATATCTTTACTTTTGGAGTTCATATGTATCTTTACTTTCGGATTTCATATGCATCTTTACTTTTGGAGTTCTCATGTATCTTTACTTTTGGAGTTCTCATGTATCTTTACCTCAAGAGTTCTTATGTATCACTATACTTTTGGAAATCTTATGTATCTTTACTTTTGGCGTTTAAATGTATCTTTACTTTTGGAGTTCATATGTATCTTTACTTTTAAGTTCATATGTATCTTTACTTTTGGAGTTCTCATCTTTCTTTGCCTCAGTAATTCTAATGTATCTCTACTTTTGGAGTTCAAATGTATCTTTACTTTTGGAGTTCATATGTATCTTTACTTTCGGATTTCTTATGTATCTTTACCTTTGGAGTTCATATGTATCTTTACTTCTGGAGTTCATTATGTATCTTTTCTTTTTGAGTTCATATTGCAGTTACTATTTACCTTTACTATTGCAGCTCCTGCATCTATCTTTACTTTTGGAGTTACTATTTACCTTTGCTATTGAAGCTCTTTCATCTATCTTTATTCTTGGAGTTCCTATGTACCTTTATATTTTTAAGATTCTATAGATGTATCTTTAATGATTTGTTTGACGTGGGACATGTTTACTTCTTTCCTTTCTTTTTTTCTTCCCCTAATAATCAGATTTAATACATGCAGTCCCCCCCCCCCCCCCCCTCAGTTGCTGAATTCTGCTGAAGCCTGCTAAGTTTTTTTCAGCAAGCAAATTAAATAAATAGCTCCTCTTTTCTGAATAATTAAAAAAAATACCAACAGCATTGTTTAATGGAGTGAAAACACACCCAACGGCCCCTTTAGGAAAGCCCTTTTTACGGTATCTTTAACAGGGGATGTCGGACGAAATTTGCAAGGAAAATTAGCCGAATATAACAACCAAAAGAAAAACGGTCTCACTTGTTCATATTTGCCGACAGAGGTTCTAAGAAGCAAAAAGCAAGCAGAAAAGTACCTCCAAAAGTAGTTAATATGCCTCTCAGGCTTCTCAAATCCTAAATTAGATGATAATTTTCAATAGGTGGGGGAGGTGTCACATCCCCTTTCCCCTCCCCTCCCCCTCCCTTCTCTAGCGCTTTCCAGATCTTGCCACTAATCCTAGGGTATCTTTGTCTGTCTTTGAATCTCCAGGCCAAGGCTGGAATCGTCATGAACATCTTGTGCATCCTCGTATCTAACTTCACTCTAAACACGTTCGGTGTTTGGGTCTTCGATGTCAACACTTTCCCCGCCTGGGCTAACGCAACGGCAGCCGCAACAACATAATCTTTTTCACCGCCAAGTGATGATGACTGGCCTTATCCGAACTCGTGAAATTTGACCAAAATTTAAGACCCTTTCACACTCTGCAGAGTTCGGTGCCTATACCTTTTCCGAGCTCCTGTACTATGAAAATATTTTCCTCTGAATGTTTTGGGTTTTTTTGAGAGGGACTTTAGTACAAGAGGACAAGTTTCCTTTCAAATCGACAGTGTACAATAAGAGAACTAGAAATCCTTTTTTTTTACTCAAAACTTAGTTTTATGGATTTAGCATGTTTTGGAACCGAACTCTTCATATTGGCCTAAATTGATTTTCCTTTGATGGTTGAGACTAAATCGGTGGTGTTTCCGAGACCTGGGGCCCCGTTTCATAAAACTTGTTATCAATAACAAGTTACATTAATTGTTATAAGCTACTGAAATCCTTGAATCTGATTGGCTGAGAGCAAATTTGTCATAGAAATGGGGCAGTTGTTATTGATAACTAGTTTTATGAAACAGGGTCCTAGGGTGCCGAGACCTGGTCAACTGTTCAGTGACTACATTTAGTTTAGCATCAGGTCTCGCTAGAGATCAGTGGAGTACATGTATATGTCTAGGTTGTACGATGCTAGACTCGCAGCAGTTGAAAGGGGGTGTGTGTGTACAATTGAGTTTTGACAGACGTCTATCAATCAAATATGGTTATTTACGTCTTGGACCGACCTTTAACGTCACCATCCGAAAGACGTGACTGAGATTCGAACCTGGGTCATAGGTGAATACAAAGAGCTGTCCATAGACGTTACCGCTAGACCAACTCCTGATCCCCTAGTTGAAAGGGTGGGATGATGTTGTTCTTATATGAGTGAGATCTTATAAGTATTTTTAAAATTTCAAATTTAAACTGATAAGTCACCTCTACCTCTATAAACATGATAAAACCACTGTCTTTCTGATCGAACAATGTTATGTAAATTTATAAGAGGCATGTAAGTAAATAGACTAATTTCATAAATAGTAATTTCATATGTATATGTTATGTTATTTTCTAAGCATGTATATAAATGCACATGAATACATAATTATGAATACGCATTCCATGCAATTAGACAATTCTGGGCTCCTTTAAGAGGGTATTCTTTTACAATAGTTTCTATTATCTAACATACAGCAGGTTTGTATATTTGAAATAAGTCATGAGCTGCAGAATCAACTTTTTTTTCAACTTTTTATTATATATATATATATATATATATATATATATAAAGACAAAACAACAAAAAACAACAAAACAACATATATATATGTAAAGACAAAACAACAAAAAATAGAGAAAAATAGAGAAATATATATATATATACATATATATATATATATATATATATATATATATATATATATATAGTGGGATGAATTCAAACCAAAGATGACGCAGGATACTCAGGAAATTTAAGCTTTCGTCTTTCGACTTCTTCAGAAATTTATTCTGAAACAGTTATAAAGAGAAGATACAATCACTAAGAAAGGCATGACAAAATTAACGAAGAGAATAATTCACAAAATACAAAGAGAAGACACAATCATTCAAAAATTGACGGACTAATATTATTGTCAGTAGAAATATCATGTAAAAATACCGAAATTTCAAATGAATTATAATAAAGCCGACATACCTGTCGTAAACAGAAGTGATGCCAAGGTCTTGTTGAATTCCTTGAATAATGTTAATAGTTTTGATAGTTTTGAGTTGCTTGGATACCCACTGGTGTTAAAAAGCGTACTGCGCTTTGCCAATGCGCATGTGTTGCCATGGGTAATATCATGAATATTCATTAAATACATGAAATGCACCAAGTGCATATATTTGAGAGTAAACAAGTCACGGTCAGACATCAAGAAATACCACACAGACAGGCGTAAGGAATTCCCTATTGCTGCCCATTTCAGCACAAATGGGCATACTGCAGATGACATTCAACTCACAGGAATAGAAGTAATTAGAAAACACCAAGAATCAGTCATCCTGAAACGCGAATCATACTGGATCCTCAAACTTAAGACGCTTACACCAAACGGCATCAATGTTGAGGAATAAGTCGCGAACTCGGCAATTACATACACTTGTTTCTCTCTTACGGACTTTCGTTTTTAGTTATTTTTTATTTATTTATTATCAATGTCACATATATAATAGGTTAAACATACATAATAGATTAAATAGAAGAGAGTTAGTTTGTTTTCTTACCAAATTATAGTAGGTATTGGACAGTGTTTTTTACAAAAGATTATGGAACGGCGGTTTCATTTACCAGTACCTTATAGCTGTGATATCCCATAATTTAAAGCTAATTGTTTTATTTCGTTTAAGATGTATGATATTTTGTGTATGATATTCACCATACAATCAATGTTGAGGAATAAGTCGCGAACTCGGCAATTACATACACTTGTTTCTCTCTTATGGACTTTCGTTTTTAGTTATTTTTTATTTTTTATTTATTATCATTGTCACATATATAATAGGTTAAACATACATAATAGATTAAATAGATAGAAGAGAGTTAGTTTGTTTTCTTACCAAATTATAGTAGGTATTGGACAGTGTTTTTTACAAAAGATTATGGAACGGCGGTTTCATTTACCAGTACCTTATAGCTGTGATATCCCATAATTTGAAGCTAAGTGTTTTATTTCGTTTAAGATGTATGATATTTTGTGTATGATATTCACCATACAATCAATGTTGAGGAATAAGTCGCGAACTCGGCAATTACATACACTTGTTTCTCTCTTATGGACTTTCGTTTTTAGTTATTTTTTATTTTTTATTTATTATCATTGTCACATATATAATAGGTTAAACATACATAATAGATTAAATAGATAGAAGAGAGTTAGTTTGTTTTCTTACCAAATTATAGTAGGTATTGGACAGTGTTTTTTACAAAAGATTATGGAACGGCGGTTTCATTTACCAGTACCTTATAGCTGTGATATCCCATAATTTGAAGCTAAGTGTTTTATTTCGTTTAAGATGTATGATATTTTGTGTATGATATTCACCATACAATTCGTATAGTACATGTAGTATATAAGTAGAATGTTGTATGAACTCGGTGACTTGTTTACTCTCAAATATATGCACTTGGTGCATTTCATGTATTTAATGAATATTCATGATATTACCCATGGCAACACATGCGCATTGGCAAAGCGCAGTACGCTTTTTAACACCAGTGGGTATCCAAGCAACTCAAAACTATCAAAACTATTAACATTATTCAAGGAATTCAACAAGACCTTGGCATCACTTCTGTTTACGACAGGTATGTCGGCTTTATTATAATTCATTTGAAATTTCGGTATTTTTACATGATATTTCTACTGACAATAATATTAGTCCGTCAATTTTTGAATGATTGTGTCTTCTCTTTGTATTTTGTGAATTATTCTCTTCGTTAATTTTGTCATGCCTTTCTTAGTGATTGTATCTTCTCTTTATAACTGTTTCAGAATAAATTTCTGAAGAAGTCGAAAGACGAAAGCTTAAATTTCCTGAGTATCCTGCGTCATCTTTGGTTTGAATTCATCCCACTATGTTCTATATCACCCAAACCAAAGCGAATGGTAAAAGTAGAGTCAACATCATCACATTATATATATATATATATATATATATATATATATACATATATATAATTGTGAGAAATGAAAATGAGAGAATAATGGTTGCGTAGCTTAAATCAAAGTTCCCCAGAGCTGTCCTCCCTTTTTGAATTTTTGCAAAGGTTGAAAAAATGTCTCCGCCGGGAATCGAACCCGGGTCGTTGGCTCAGAACGCCAATGCCTTGACCACTAGACCACGGAGACGGGCCAGTGATTTCGGCGACACTAGATTCAATTGACCGACAGATTGACAAATCTTCAACCTTATTAATTCCTTTGTCGGGGGCAGGTGAATTTTGAACAAAGACAAGCCGCATGCCTTAGCTGGATCCAAGCGAAAAATAGAGAAATATATATATATATATACACACACATATATATATATATATATATATATATATACATATATATAATTGTGAGAAATGAAAATGAGAGAATAATGGTTGCGTAGCTTAAATCAAAGTTCCCCAGAGCTGTCCTCCCTTTTTGAATTTTTGCAAAGGTTGAAAAAATGTCTCCGCCGGGAATCGAACCCGGGTCGTTGGCTCAGAACGCCAATGCCTTGACCACTAGACCACGGAGACGGGCCAGTGATTTCGGCGACACTAGATTCAATTGACCGACAGATTGACAAATCTTCAACCTTATTAATTAATTCCTTTGTCGGGGGCAGGTGAATTTTGAACAAAGACAAGCCGCATGCCTTAGCTGGATCCAAGCGAAAAATAGAGGAGGGGAGGAGGGATAGGAGCGAGAGTGTACTATATTGTAATACAATAAAATATTATCAATTTTGCAAATGTTTTACTTACCGACTTATTTAAAATTAAAATTTGCGGGGTTATGTGATTATACTTTTCTGATGTATTTTGATTGATCATTATTTATATCCGTCCTCCATTCATTACCACAAATTATTTCACAGGGGCCTACAGCTTTACAAGCTTGCTTTCATCTAGGTCCCATCATATTTCTCTCAGTAAAATCACTGCATTTTATTGACCCTTTACCTTTATGTTATTTATGTATGTATTTATTTTTGAAATGTAAATGTAACATGAGAAATATGAAAATGAATGAAAAGGAAAAAGGAAAAAAGGAAATACTCAATAAAATAAAGACCTACTAAGCCTTAGATATATCGATTTTCTATGTATATTATTGTAATTATTTTGTGGAGTAAATTTTTTTTATCAACGTAATGCAATGTTAGGTGCATAAGGACTTTTTTTTAAAAATAAGTATGGGCTGCACAGCAAAATTCTAATTTTATTGTCCCCGCCGAACGAAGTTCGCGAGGGGACTATGAAACGGGCTCCGTTTGTGTGTGCGTGTGTGTGTGTGTGTGTGTGTCCGTCCGTCCGTCTGTCCGTGTGTGCTCAAATGTTAGAAAATGCTACTTCTCCGTCATTTCTTGGCCGATTTTGATTCTGATTGTTTTATCTGATAGGGCTTGGTGAGGGCTTCCAAACTTCTACACAGAATCGTGAAATTCATTAATTATGCAAATTTATGCAAATTTATTCAAAAGTGACGAAAAATGCTACTTCTCCTCTATTTCACATCGGATTTCGATTCCGATTGTTTTATCTGATAGGGCTAGGTGGGGGCTTCCAAACTTCTACACAGAATTTTAAAATTCATTAATTATGCAAATTTATGCAAATTTATTCAAAATTGACGAAAAATGCTACTTCTCCTCTATTTCACATCGGATTTTGATTCCGATTGTTTTATCTGATAGGGCTGGGTGGGGGCTTCCAAACTTCTACACAGAATTTTGAAATTCATTATTCATGCAAATTTATGCAAATTTATTCAAAATGGCTGAAGGTTCATAATGTTTTCATGTTTTATATTTCAGTTGTATACATGCATTGTTGGTATTCTCTTCTTTTGCATGCAGTAACATTATTATTTTATTCACTAAAGTTTTTCACTGAAGTTTTAAGGTTCAGGCTAGTTAATTTCCACAGATCTGCACTTCCGGCGGGGACATTTATTACGCATTGCGTAATTTACTCATTCACTTGTTATTATTGTCATTATTATTAATATTTTTTTTTTTATTATCATCATCATCATTATTATTATTATCTCAATGTGCACTTTCATTTATTTTATGTTTGATCGCCTTACAGGCTGACACATGTTCATTTCAGCTCTCCAAGTTACACTGTATTTTTATGCTGTTTATGTTATTTAACTTTGAATTAATTGTGTCAGATGTATCTGTTGTGCTCATAGATGCTTTGGGACAACTTTTGAGGAATTTTAGGCAGAGGATTCTGAGTAAATCTCAGTTTGATTTTGTGTAAGTTTTGGATTCAGTATATGTTGTAGTAGCCATTGAATACTGTACACTGTACATGACTGTGTGCTATTGTACACTATACATGACTGTGTGCTATTCATGATCAGTCAGCCAGGCAACTGATCTCTTTGTATTGTAATAGTATTCTGATTGATAGTACAATGTACTTACTCAGGTTGTGCTTTTGGACGTTGCTTCTGTGTTTTGTAAAGCAACAATCCTTGGTATTAAGCACTTCTTGTAGTATCCAAGTGCAGTTGGGCCTTGCCCTTCAAGTAAATTCAACTTTTGTATCATGTACAAAAACATACAGAGTATTTTCAAAATCTAGAGTTGTTTATTATAGTAATTCGAGTGCAACTTTTCAGTGTAGATTGTTAGTTTCAGGAGACATAAATCCCAACCCTGGACCATCAGTTCATCATCATGGTCACCATGGAGATGAGCGCTTGGTGTACGATCGTTCTTCTTTGTTGCTGTGTAACCCTATTTGGAAACATTTATCTTTGGAAGCCATTGAGTCCGACTTTGACATTCTTCTACATAAGTTTGGAAAGAGCAATAGAGGGAGAATTCCAGACACAGTATGGAAAACTGATCTCGACATCAGGGCACCACAACGTGGAAAAAGAGGTGGACAGAGGAAACAAAGGAATATCAGTGTTGTTTCGACCACTCATCCAAGAGAAGGTGGGACCTACTCTGGACAGACTGCGGCTAACCTGGCGAATCTTCGTCAGTTAACTCTGGTAGATCATACTGCTTCAACTTCCTGTATGTCACTTCATCTTTGGAATGCTAGGTCAGTACGCAATAAAACAATTGAAACATATGAATATTGTATCGAGAATGATGCTGATGTATTTGTCATCACAGAGACTTGGTTGTTGGATGACGACCCTACTGTCATCCAGGAGCTCAAACCTCCAGGTTATTTATTCTTCAACATCGCTCGTCACGGAGATCCTCATGGAGAAATCGGGATTCTCTTCAAGGCTACAATGGACTTCAAACCTCAAAAGAACTCAAATGTTTCTTCGACAACATTTGAATTTGCCCATGTGTTTAGTGCAAGTAAATGTCTTTATATTATAGCTGTGTACAGATCACCGCCATCTGCAGGTAATGCTTTCACCATGAATGCTTTTCTGACTGAGATTGATGAGTTTTTTTTGGTCAGCTTTCTTTACTGAATGGACATGTATTTATCTTTGGTGACTTCATTATGCACATTGACCAGCCCAACTTACCAGTAAGCAGACAGTTCCTGAGCGCCATGGAGGCAGCAGGTTTTCAGCAGCATGTGAACTCTTCTACTCACAGCCGAGGACACACCCTGGACTTAGTAATCTCAAGAATCAGCGACAACATTCTTGAACAATTGACTGTGGTTGACAGAGGCATGTCAGATCATTTTGTTATTAACTGCACTCTCAACGTTGCAAAGAGTAAACCAAAAAAGGTTGTCATTAAGTCCAGGAATTATCGTCAAATACAAGAAGATACATTTACTTCAGAGCTCGACGTGGCATTACGAGGGGCATGGATGTTTCAAGTCGACAGTGTAGATGATCAGTTTGAACATTTCAATCAGTCCATTAATAATGTTTTGGATCGCCAGTGTCCTGTTTCAGTCCGGACCAGGAAAATGAGACCGTGTGGACCTTGGTATAATGAACATATCCATTCACTAAGGAGACATCGGAAGAGATTAGAAATGAAATGGATAAAGTCTAAAACCGAAAGTGATCATAAAGCTTACATAAGTCAAAAGAACACAGTAAACATGGCAATACTGGAGGCGAAACGCAATTACTTCAGTGATCAACTGCTAGATGCTGACTCAAAAACAATGTATGCTATTATACATTAATTGTTGGGAAATTTATAGACAAGTCTTCCATTTTGTGATAGCAATAAAGAATTAGCAAACCGTTTCGTACAGTTCTTTAGTGAAAAGGTTTTTAAGATTCGGTATTCCCTGGACGTGCAAGATGTGAATCTGTCACATGTTATATTACCTTAACCTCATGTTCAAAGTTTTTCAGTATTTGCTGAAGTTGGTGAAGCAGACGTAAGAAAACTTGTTGCATAATCATCTAATAAATCATGTTCACTTGACCCGATGCCAACCTGGCTTGTAAAGCGTAATTCAGATGTTCTTCTGCCTTCTATCGCAAAGACTATTAATTGGTCATTACAATCTGGTCAGTTTCCTTGCAGATTCAAGGAGGCTATTATCGTACCCCTTATAAAGAAACGTACCTTAGATGTTGCTGAATTGAGCAATTACAGGCCTGTCTCAAACCTTGCCTATGTCTCAAAACTTATTGAGACAGTTGTTTCTAAACAATTACTCTCTTATTTGGATATGCGGAATTTTCAAGAGGAGTTTCTATCAGCATATAGATGTAATCATAGTACCGAAACTGCTTTGTTACGCATAAAATATGACTTTCATAAGGCATTCGATAGTAAACAGGGTGTTATACTTGTCTTGCTTGATCTCAAGTCAGCATTCGATACAGTTGACCACAACATATTGTTGGAAAGATTGTACTCTGATTTTTCTGTCTCTGGTACGGCACTGCAATGGTTTCGGTCCTACCTTACTGGCCGTCATTTCAGTGTTTGTGTTAGGAATGAAAACTCAGATAGATATCCATTAGAATATGGTGTTCCGCAGGGGTCCGTTCTCGGACCCCTGTTTTTTACATTGTATATCAAACCACTGGGCGATATCATCAGTAATCACAATATACAATTTCACATTTATGCTGATGATATTCAAATGTACCTAAGGTTCAAACCTAAAAATGCAGATAGTTTGCACCGTGCAATATCGGTGATGGAAAGTTGCATTCATGATGTAAGGCAGTGGATGGTCATGAACAAGTTACAGTTAAATGATGCAAAAACAGAGGCATTGTTACTTGTTTCACCCAAAATTAATCATCACCTTCCAGAAAGAGTGTCGGTGTCTGTCGGTAATGCTTCCATTGTCCCCTCCGATTCTGTTAAGACTCTTGGTGTCTATATTGGTGCTTCATTATCCATGTCTAACCAAGTAACTTCACTTTGTAAATCTCTCAACTTTCATTTGTATAATATATGTAGGGTAAGAAAAATGCTCACAAAAGAAGCTAGTAGCCATGCTATTCGATCGCTTGTGCTTAGTAGGTTAGATTACTCAAACTCCCTATTAATCAATGTTAATAAAACAGATATTGAGAGGTTGCAGCGCATCCAAAATCGTGCCGCCGGGATTGTTTTGAAAGCAAGGAAACAGGATAGGGCAACTCCTTTGTTGAAGCAGTTACATTGGTTGCCAGTTGAGAAGAGAATCTCTTACAAGGTTGCTTTGATTGTTTATAAGTGCATACACAAATCGGCACCCGAGTACCTGTTTACTTTTTTACTGTCCTCACCTCACCGGTCAAATTACAGACTTCGCTCTATAGTGAAGATACTTCAATTTTACATGTTCCTAGAGTTGATTCGAAGAAGGGTGAAGGTAGCTTTGATTTTTGTGGTCCAAAACTGTGGAATAGTTTGCCAGCACATTTACGGTCGTGTACATCTACAGAATCTTTTAAGCTAAATCTAAAGACATATTTGTTTGTATTGTAGTTAAGTAATCTTGGAGAGCTGTATGTAAAGCGAATAGAGCAGTTTTAATTGATTAGGCGCTATATAAGTCACAGTTTATCATTATTATTAGTTTATTATGCTAAGAAATTACAAATTTATAGACTTGCTACATGTTCGATAACAGAAATTGAGAAAAGTGGTAGGAGCCTAAGTTTTATGATTTTGCTGACCTCGACTTACTTGACCTTTAGTACTCAAAATAGAATACTGAACAATAACATTAAAATAATAATGACTTTAAAAAAAAGCATATGTGGTAATAAAAAGAATGATAATATGCAAAATATAAGGCAATTTCAGTAGCCCAGTGCATGACCTTTTGAAATGTACGAACATTAGAATTGACATAATTATTACATAATCCGAACATTTTTTTAAAATTCATTTACAATAGTGTGATGAAATTGCTCTTGAGTTGATTTCCCGAAAGTCTTTGCATCGTGTTTACGTAATTAATAGGGATTTGTTTTGCGAAGTGTAGAAAAACAGTACACTGTAAAAAATTTTGCCGTGTTTTCACGGGAAATTTCCTGGCAGTCTGGATGCCGGGAATGTCCGTTTTTCCACAGTTTTTTTTTTTTTTTTACATACATACATACATATTGGTATTTATATAGCGTCTTTCCATAAAACCATGATCAAGGCACTATACAATAAGAAAAAATGAAACAAAGAAATTATTTCTTACCGGAAATTAGCATATATTTACGATCGCCCGACATAAAATTACAGTCTTTTTCCTGTAAAACAATAGCAAGTTTGGTGGGCGATTGTAAATACATGCTGATTTCCGGTAAACCAACAAACTTGCTGTTGTTTTACAGGGAAAAGACTGTAAAATTGAAATAACCGCAATAACTTGTAATATCAAGGGCCAAAACACCTGTAGTTTTACAGTTATTTTTTACAGTGTAGAGGGCTAGTCGATTCATTGTCACTTGAGGGCGAAGACGATTACGTCGCTGCGGGTGTCGTTGCCATAGTTGTGTCAAGGAGGTACTAGGCAAGCTCCTTATAGCCCAGTCGTGGAAAGTATTGACTTCGAAGACCCACACACCAAAGGTATTGAGACAGATTTTGGATACGATCACGCAAACAATGTTCATCACGATGCCAGCCTTAGCCTGTATAGATTGACAAAACAAATGAATTACCATAGAATAGCTTCAAGATTAAGGAGCTTCTCAAGAGGGGGGGGGGGGGGGGTGGTTGACTTGTCCCTCATCTGTGCAGAATTTTTGTTTAGCAAATTTCAGATGTTTTGAGCCTGTCGACCAATCGCAAAATTGATGGATTGTCTCTTTTGTCGTATAGTTTTGCTCGATGGAAGATATTTTGGAATCTCTGTCGGTAAAAATGAAAATCTGACAACCAGTTTTATCCTGGTTTTTAGAAAATTTTAAGACTTTTTGTTGTCGTTCGGAGATTTTTGGCTAAACTGTCCTTGTATAAGTCTGAAAATTTCGTCTACATCTAAATGTGTGTACAGTTTGTTGTGATTTAAGCATAATATTATAGCTATCAGTTTTTTCTTTACTGAATAAATTACTTGATTAAAGATACACAGAAAATTACAGAATACTGAATTACTGAAATCCTCATCTCTGTGGCAAAAGTATGCATTTCCTTTCAAACTCCCCACTGTCCTAAGTGTACGAAAGAATGCACAAAAAAAGACTTACCATATCGAGTACGGAAAGGTTGCCGTGGGCGAAGGCGATGGCATTAGGGGGTGTGGCCACCGAAAACATGAAAGCGAAGGAACACACAATGGCTGCTGGGAGCATCAAATAGAGCGGATTTACACCCAGACTGGTACCCTGATCACAAAGGAAGGCAGATAATAAAGACAACAATAAAGACAACAGGTGTTGTGGTCTAGTGGATGAGTCCCCGGACTGTGAACCACAAGGTACGGGGTTCGAATCCCTGGCCGAGCACTAGTGTCTTTTGGCAAGATATTAATCTACATTTGCCACACTCAACCCAGGTGAGGTAAATGGGTACCTGGCAGGAATTATTTCCTTGAAATACTAGAGCGCCGTAAGTGCAGCCATGCTATAAAGCCAGGGTAATAATTGTGGAGCGCCAGGAGTGTCAAGTTTGACAGACGTGTGCGCTATACAAGAACCCACTATTATTGTTATTATATTAGTTTCATTGCAAAAATGATTGTTATCATTGATCGGTGGTCCGACAGTTGCCGTTTGCTCAGGGATTTATTTCGTCAAAAATTTTGCCATAGGATTTGTTTCTGAAATATGCATTCAATGGCAGCTACTAAAAAAGTTGGGCATTACGGGCACATTTTATTGCAAACAGATCAGTCGGCGCCATTTTTTCAGCTTTAAATTTTACACTGGAATACATGTTTGTTTGGTTTTTATGTGAGCAACATTAATTTTTACCCGTTGGAGCCGTCTGCATACCTAACTATCGATTTAGTCAACTCCTGTTCGGTTGGACACAATTAAGGCGCATAACAAATTTATTAATCTGTTGTGTGCTATGATACCACTGCAACCCGATCCTCAGAGAGGAGCTTCTGTTAGCTGTAAGCTGATCGGTCAGAAGTAACGTTGGCATGCTGGCGTTGATTGGTTGGCTAAGACATGTTAGACATCAGAGGAGGACGACTCACAGATGCATTCAATTGATTAAAGCCACTTGTAAATCATTTCGCTCATTAGAAGAATCTAGGAGAGGCTCCAGGATTTATAAAAGAGAGGTTCCATTCCACAAAGCTTCTTACAAAAAATAATGTCATCAGATTTTGGGGATGTTGACCTAACACCCAAAACATCTGACAAACACAAACATGACAAGGAGAGAGAGAGGAAAAAAAATCGGTTATCATCTAAACATAGGGTTCCGAATCCCCAAAAATCTCTGACAAGCCAAAAAATATATTATCAGCACAAAAGGGGTCCATAAACAATAACCTATGAAAAGCATAGAATCCAAAGAAGTTGCATATTGACTTTAGCAACATGAAACAGTTTTCTAATCAATTCAGTCAAATCAAACCAATTTTCAAATCAATATTTTCTAAATGATTTCGATAGAGATCAAATTCGTATTATTATCCGTGCTTAGGAATACCATATCGTCATAGAATTTAACAATTCTGCCACAGTACTAGGGCACATCGATAAAATGCATTATGAATCGGTACAAGATTTTCATCACATTTTGAAATATTTATCATAAAGAAATAAATATCATGTAGCGTTTTATCATGAATGTAATTGGTTTATCCTGTTTTTATTT
Organism: Heliocidaris tuberculata; assembly: GCA_025618425.1. Lineage (NCBI taxonomy): Eukaryota > Metazoa > Echinodermata > Echinoidea > Camarodonta > Echinometridae > Heliocidaris > Heliocidaris tuberculata. The sequence continues at coordinate 29,469,120 of CM046846.1, read as the reverse complement.
CTAAATTTGGCCATAAAACCTTTCAGTTAACCACGATAACATGTTTGTAAACCGTCTGTCACATTTTCCCGTTAACTATAATGATCACGAGGTTTTTCATTAAAGGTACACCCTAGAACTGCCGAGCATACTCATACATACATACTATACATGTTTAGTAGGGTGCACCTTTAATTTCATATCATTTGCAGATGACGCAAACATCTTCTGTTCACATCATAAATTAAATACCCTAGTAAATACACTTAATAATGAGTTAACAAAGTTATTTTCATGGTTTAAATGCAATAAACTGTCCCTTAATATAGATTAAACAAATTTCATGTATTTCAAGCTAGTAAATTCTCATGTCATGGATTTTCCTTACAACATAGCTATAGATAATGTACCTCTTGAAAGAAAGAGACAAACAAAATTTGTAGGCGTCATTATCGATGAAATTTAAATTGAAACGAACATATATGTCACATAACTACTTCTATTTCTAGGAATGTTGGTATACTTTATAAAATAAAGAGATTTGTCCCTTGTAAAACGCTCATTATGCTTTATAATTCATTGATATTACCGTATGTAACATATTGCAATTTAGTATGGGCCACCAGCAACTAAACAAAAATCAACTCTATTTACTTATTGCAAAAGAAAGCCCTTCGCGTATGTACCTGTTCACCATATTTATCTCACACCAGACCAATATTTTACCAACTGAAAACTCTAACAGTATTCGACATCAATTCACTACAAATTTTACTGTTTATATTTAAGTATCTAAATGACATGCTCCCTCTTTCATTTCAAAACTTTTATACTTTAAATAACACTATTCACTCCTACCCTATACTCGCAATTCATCCAATCTTCATCTAGTCAACCAAAAGTTATTTATTGCCCAAAGATCTATAAGACGCCATGGTCCAGACCTATGGAATTCTCTCCCAGAATTCATTAAATCCTGTTGTTCCCTTTACTCATTTAAAGCCAAAGTTAAAACGATGCTACTATCAGAATATACAAGGTAAATTTTTTGTGACAACTCTTCAGTCTTTTTCACAATATCATTCTTTCTGTCATTTCAATCATTACCGAAATCATCATCATCACCGTTATCATCATCGTCATCATCATCATCATCATCATTTCATCGTCATTATGCTTTTAACTTAGGATTTCAATGATTTATCCATTCTGCTTATTAAGCATGTTTAGCTATCTCACTATATTTGTTTGGGGCTGTCATATTCTCAAGCAACTTGCTTACAATGGCAGTCCTTCTTCCGCAGTTGATTTTATATTCGATGAATTACAATAATTTGACAATTTATTATTTTGTGTTTGTTTTTGAAAAATGATCGTTACATGTATTATACTTGTTTATTTATGATTCATTGTCAAAAAGTACTTTTGTATCTTATTCTATTTATGTTACCGAAAAATGTTGTACTTATATGAATGCAGAAGAAAATAAATCAAATCAAATTATAAATCTCGTTATCGCTGCCATATAAGCGGTCAAATGTGAAATATTTTCATGTTTACATATTAAAGACATGTTTAAAGACCTTTGCTATTGACTCATTAAAACCTGGACGTTTTTTTTTTTTTTTTTTTTTTTTATTCAGAGTTTGGTTAAATATTAACGTATCAGCGCCCATATACAGGTATTCTTCGGCTGACCTCATTGCTATGTATAAGCAATAAGCGAGTGAGTGTAGTCTGTAAGATATAGTTATGCAGGATACGCTTTGTTCTATTTAAAAATCGGACTAGACACAAATGTTAAATACATCACACAAAATAGGTGGATATTATCACCGTTAGATGTTTATTAAAAACAGAGTGATCTACAAAGAGGACTCGAGGCTTACTTCATCGACGACTTCGAGTTATATTAGTTCGTGATCGTTGACAAGGATGGGACTCTTTCGTATCGTTGCCTATGGCATCGAAATTACAGCCCTTTTAATAATCGTGGGCTTGTCGCTCACAGTCGCCATCGTCATGGGATTGTTGAAGGTAAGGTATCGTTATTGGGATGATGCAGAATAGCCGTGCTGATCTAAGCAGTAATCATGAAAATATATAATGTAACTCATATAACATTTAATATGTAATATACACTACAAAAATGCTAAGGGTACTTGCAGTAGCAGCAGTATAGTGGTGTCAGTAGTGATAGTATAGGTTTTCCCGGCCAATTTCGCAACTTTGTCAGTCTAATTAGTTTTACGAGCATTTAATTTAAACGATTTTCGCCATGCCGTGCTATTTCGGCAGTTCACATTCATGATCAATGCATTAGAATTCATCTCGAAAACATTCAAATTCGTATTTCAGGCAGTCAATATTTCAGGCAGTCAAATTAACACTCTTTTCATACAAACTCATAGGTCACTCACGTATTTCAGAAAACCTTCATTCAATTTAGCATCGCAGGTTCACGTGATCACGCAACAAACGCGTTCCTGCATTCGAATTCATTTTGGAGCATCCGATTTATCGTGTTGAGCATTCAATTTAAAAAAATTTCCCCAACATTATTTGTGATATTTTTCTATTTTCTTGTTTTATGTGTTTGACATGACATTTGCCATTCAAGATAGGGCCTATATGTTTTTGGTTACGGCGAATTTTAAAGATCCCATCGTTTAGGCGAATGATTTTTTTTTTCGCATGGTCGTGGATGTATTCAGTGCGTATAAAAAAAAAAAACACGTTACACTTTTGAAAAGTCTATCAAAATTACATTTCAAAATATTTAGAAGTTTTGTTCATGTCGATAGATGCCCAATAGTCTCCTCTATCAAGTGCCACTAACAAAACAATTTTTTTTTCACGCTTGGGCCAACAATGACTGTTTTTGTCCAGAGTGTGAAAAATGGCTTGCGCCGAATTGAAAGAAGGGGGAAAATTAAACCAGCAGTCCGAATAAGTACTCCCAGTCAAACAAATTGCTCTTTACCATAAATTTATGATTATGTTATGATAGTCTAGGAATTTTATGTCAATTTTCTATCATTATTTAATGATTTCATTGCTTTAAGGTCCGTGCACTATATATGTTTTGATTTGATTTATTGTTTCACATTCCACAAAATGAAAGTTTTCAACAAGATAAAGCATAATAATAAAAACAACAATGGTAGTAAAAGAGATAAGCAATAACGTAAAATATGAGGAACCTATTAAAAAGCAAAGCTTGTATAACATAGGTTCCCAGGCAAGATACCAATGATTGCATAAAACTTCTAACGCAATGAAGAGAAACGAATCTAGGAAAATTAATGATATGCATAAGAACAGGTAAGCAAGGTACGTGACTAAAGTCACTCGAGCGAAGCAATATAAAAAACGAGACAAATTCTTACATACATGTATATGATTACAAAAGGAAATCTTTGAGTCTACGCTTAAATGAATACAACGAGGGAAATTAAATTATCTTAGTGCTTAAACTATTCCAAAATGATGGTACTGTATAGGTTATTGTTTTAAGGGCAAG
>CM046846.1:29433118-29460618 GCA_025618425.1 Heliocidaris tuberculata | reverse complement strand
CTTCTCTGCTTATACCCATTTAAAGATAATACTTGTAATAGATTATACAATAATTTTAGGTTAAACTCCCGTAACTTATTTTCTTTAACTTGAACAAGGTTAAGCTTAATTACATGTGACCAGTTTATATCAATGTTAAGTTTATTTTCCCAATATAAACAACGTGTGTTGGTTAAAGTTTCTTGAGGGAAACAATTTGTATAAAACATTGCTACTCGGTTCATTGATGCATTTTATTTTGTTTCCAATAAGCAAGCTCTGAACATTAAATCCTTCTTGCTATCTAGTGTTAGGAAAATTGTCATCGTTTAACTCACGGATCCATACCGCTGGTATTGTTTTTTTAGTCTCGCATAGTCAAACATCGCAGTACATTTGCTTCTTTTGACATTAATCTTTTCCATCGACTGAAAGCCATTTCTCCCAACTAGTTCTCTAAGATAAATTTTACCACTGTCATACCAGTCTTTATAAAAAAATAACGACTGATTATTAAACGAAATATGTTTATTGTGCCAAATAATTTGATCTTGTATATATCACTTGAATCAGAGTTGAATGTGTGAACATCTTTCACACTACTAGTAAAAGTCCTAATAAGATCTCATGCCTGTAAGATCTCTTTGTAAAAGGTAGGGATTTTCTCTTCATTTATGCTCATGTTGTAATTACAATTTAACAATAAAGTGATACCTCCTAAGAGGTCAAACCAATTTTATTTCTCTGATTTCTTTCAGAAATCTTCCTAACATTTCAAGCGAAAGCTTAACATTAATTTTGATTCTGTATATTGACCATTCGTATTTCACATTCCTCGTAGTCTTCCGTAAGATCACATTTTTTTCTCTCTCTCTACTTCTTTGATCCTAATTACATTATTCAAAATTTTCATAATTTTGGTGGGATTGAATCAACAATAGTCAAGGGGATAATTTGACTAAGTGCTAGACATTTTACCCTACCAAGAATGGTTAGGTTTCGTTTTGCCCAACTATCAAGATTTTTTTCCCCCTAACCTCAGAGCTTTATCATTATTAGAATGGATGTAATGACCTAAATATTTTACTGGCTTATCAGCCCACCTTAAATCATACTTTGCTATAATATAATATTTACTTGTATCTCCCAACCATATCAAGGCTCTTTTTTTTTTTAGTCTTCGGGCCTGCTATGTTACCAAACAATTTTAGCTCATGTAAATTTCTTTTAACGAGTTTTTGTCTGGAACCAAAGAAACTATTTTGCTTAATCTTTTCTTCCCTAAAAAAAAAAAAAAAAAAAAAAAAAGAACAACTGGTATTATATTGTAATATTTATCATTAACTTTATGATGTCCTTCCCATTACACTCATATGTTTCAATATTTGACAAATTACATTTTATTTGATATTTATGCCCCTTTTCCAGGGTGATTTTAAAGGAGGCTGCCCTCTATATCCGACGGTCACCTTTACATATATCCAACTCCACGATGAATCAAACTGTAATTTTGTCATTGGCATGCACGTGAGTAGTCAAAAGAAAGAGTATATAGGTACATTACCCCCCCCCCCCCCCCCCCCCCGCCATCATTTCTAGCTCATCCTAGCATTCCCACCCCACATAAAAGTCAATTTTAATTCTGGGCTGTAATAAACATAGTAATAACACGCATATCACGTAATGAAATTTACTCTCAATAGCATATTCATTTCTTTCCTTTTTTTTAAAGCAACATCACTTCTTAAGTATTAAGTTCTGTTGATATTTTTTTTCCGTTTATTGCTCTATATGTTTGTAACTTATGTGTGAAGTGTGTTTCTAGTGTTTGTTTATGTCCCAGTATACCATATTCTGTTATAATTCCGATATACTTACGATCATTTTGAATATTTTAAATGTATGTCTTGGAAGGGGGAAATCATTAATCAACATTATTATCTTCGAATGATCAAACTTAAATCATACTTTCCCTGTACAGTTATCTGGGGTGTCCTAAAAATTTTGTTAGCAAAGGAGAATGTCCATGAAATAATTCCCAACTTAAAAGAAATATATAAAGTTTCCAAATAATATTATTATGTATTTATTCATATTATAGAGTGTCGCCATTTTCATAGCAGTTTTCGCAGGTGTCTACCGGATGACTGAGCTTGTCAAACAAAAGAAACTTATTATGAGGTTAGAATTTGTACAGCATCTGGGTCTTCTTGCATGAAGAGTTGAGATTAAACTCAAATACGCGATTCTGATTGGTTGAAAATGAATTTGTGTATGACTTACAAAAATTGCTTTTAATCGCAACTTTGTATGCAAGATGGCGCAGGATAAGCAAATAGAACATTCATACCACAAACATCTCAGATCTTATGTTTAATAAGCTGAAATATTTAAAACTATGACTCAGTGGTGGAACAGTGGTCTCGCAACCGGCAGGTCCCGGGTTCAGAATCTAGTCGATGCGCTAGCGCCCAGTAGAAGCATTATTCCTATATTACCAAGTCCCTCGGATAGGACTTACAGCCGTAAATCACCCTAGTTGCTTATCAAATTTGCTTTCTGAGCGATGAGGTAACATAAACAACCAATCAGTTCTGCTAATGAATAAATATAAACTACACGGAGGTCAGATCCAAGATTACCGAGGGGCAAAATATGAAACCACGAAGATTCGCGATCCATGCATGGAAGCGTAGCATTGATAGCATTGTGAAACAAAATGTAGTCTAGAGGTTATTTGGAAAGGATGCTGTGATACGAAAGAATAGTAGAGTATCGTGATTTTTAATCATCAAAGTGATAACATATTGAACCAATCTTCCTAAAAACATATACCTTGAACGGCTCGGAAACGGGTATATGGCATCAAAAGTTGTACATTATTATCAGTTATACATGTATTTGGAATATGAGGGCATTTTAGGAGCAAATTTTTTCATGTGGTTTTGCTATTATTTTCTGCAGCTGAAAAGTTCACGACACCATGCAGTTTCAATATCACTATTCATATGAAATTATACGGGACCTCAATCATATAGAATTAACATTCGATATCTAATCCTACTTCAGTGTCTTTCAAGATTGATTCATAGTCAGGTCGTAAAGCGCACCTAAAAAAATTAAAGAATAAGTTTTTCTCTTCCCCCCCCCCCGCCTCCCTCTCTCTCTCTCTCTCTCTCTGTTTTAAGCGCCATTGTTCCAGTCTTCTTCGTTTGCTTCTATCTCCTTGTCGCCATCCTCATCATGGCCACGGCGTGTGTGGTCACCGTCGGCTTCAATAAACTTTGCAAGGGGCTTGTGGATCGAAATGTTCCGTTCTACAATGAGTAAGGATTGTTCAAAAGATTATTGCACCCGTTTTCCAGATTGAAAAAAGGAATGAATAAGATACCGGCCATTTTCATCACCTCTTCATTAATTTTCATTCATTTTCAATTCACTTTCGTCCGGAGAAGCTTACTACGTACAAATCTTAAGTTCAATTTCGTTAATGTGTCATTCATATTCGGTTTTTGTAAATCAAATGTAAAAATTAAAGCATAGTCACTGAAATTAGTTTCTGCCGCTAAGCGAGTTAGGAATGCTAAGATCAAATTAGTAATTTTTTCAAACAAATTCATTATTTTCTCATTCAAATTCGTCAAGTATAGTATATGGGCCTTTATATGGAGGGTGAACCAGATATTTAGCCTTTTTTTTTTTTTTTTTTTTTTTTTTTTTACTTTGTCGTGACATTTTTACCCGTTGAAATAATGTGTAGTGAGTGCTGTGAATGGAAAATGTATTTTTAAGTATGACAAAAGCGACCTAAATAAGATGAGTAAACGATTCAATTACGGCAATATTTACAGCATTATACCGTATATCTGGGAGACGGTTTTGAGTGAAAATTTGACGAAAATGAATGCTAATAGACGAAATTGATCTTGTTGTCTTCGTGCTCAGCTACTGTTACCAATGAATTTGAATTTCAATTGACGAAAACGGATGACAGAGCACGAAAGTGAATGATAATGTTTCAAAATTGATCGACCAAAGACGATATTGAAACGAGCATTTGCACATTCCACAGTGTCCGCGACGAAATTGAAAACACATTTTGTTTTAATTAAATGAAATGGTGACGAAAATTGGCGGGAAAAACTATGTATATTATCATACTAATTCATATTTTACTATTGCCTGAATGAATAAGATGATTAGATCGATAAAAGGATCTACAGGCGGAGTAAATAAACTAGAATGAATACAATTTTGGAAGTATTCACATACTGCATATTTAAATAATTATTTAAATAAATTCGAAGTGTTATCCATGAATTCAAATGAATTATTTTATGATTTTTTTTAGCGAAAAGTCTCCATACTTATGATAGGAGAGGTCCACAAAAAGGACTTTATTATAGTTCCATATTGTTTTGTTTGTTGTTGTTTTTTACTGAGCATAGCGTACCAGTACAATAGTGTCGTGTTTACGAATTAATAATATTTCTCACTCTCTCCTTCTGTCTCTCTCCTTCGTCTTATGGATTCTTCGCTCTCTCTCTCTCTCTCTCTCTCTCTTCTCGCCCCCTCTTCCCATTTCCCTTCCCTACCCTTCTATTCTGAAACACTTATTTCACACTTCTTGTATCTATCCCGTATATGATTAACTCACACACACTCTCTCTCTCTCTCTCTCTCTTCTCGCCCCCTCTTCCCATTTCCCTTCCCTACCCTTCTATTCTGAAACACTTATTTCACACTTCTTGTATCTATCCCGTATATGATTAACTCACACACACTCTCTCTCTCTCTCTCTCTCTTCTCGCCCCCTCTTCCCATTTCCCTTCCCTACCCTTCTATTCTGAAACACTTATTTCACACTTCTTGTATCTATCCCGTATATGATTAACTCACACACACACTCTCTCTCTCTCTCTCTCTCTTCTCGCCCCCTCTTCCCATTTCCCTTCCCTACCCTTCTATTCTGAAACACTTATTTCACACTTCTTGTATCTATCCCGTATATGATTAACTCACACACACTCTCTCTCTCTCCCCCCTCTCTCTATCTCTCTATCTCTTTTCCCTCTTCTCACTTTCACCTCTCTCTCTCCCTATATCTATCCATTTATCCATATATCCTATATCTATATATTTATCAATTTATTCGTCCATCTATCTCCTTTTCTCTCTTCTTCCCCTTCATCAATCTCCCTCTTTCCCTCTCTTTATCTCTATCTTTATTTATTTATATATCTCTAACTCATTTCCCTTTCCTCCCCTTCACCGATCTCTCTCTCTCTCTTTATCTCCATTCTTTCTACCCATTTCATTCATCTCTCCCTCTCTCTCTCTCTCTCTCTCTCTCTCTCTTTCTCTTTTCTCTGTATCCACCTAACTCTCTTCTTCACATTGTCTCATATGAAGGTGCACTGATTATCAGCAGCCGAATATAATGCCCCCTTATGATTCTACACACTTTTACGAATATCTGGTGACAGCAGAGGTGAATACAATAAATAAATAAATAAATAAATGAACAAAAGAGTAAATAAATCGATAGATAGAGAAATAAATCAATTAATTAATAATAAAAAGTTTTTTTTTTCTTCAGAACCATGATAAAGTCTTGAAACATTAATTCAAATCGAATTTGGCAGGGGAGCACATTTTGTGATTTTAGACGACGGTGTCCCCTAAGGTAGCTGAGCGAAACGTCGTGGCGCGTAAGAACGCGGGAAAGACGCATAGAGGAAAGCTGCAAGCTTTGTATGTGCTTATAAAATTAGAATCAGACATATGTGAATAAAAATTTTCATATTATTTTGCTTAGAATTGTTCAAATATTTGAATACTAATTCTACATTGTAATATTTTGAGTCTGCCTTTATAGAATAAAATTATTATTTTGAGCAAATTTGTCATATATATGCGTTTTTCCCGCGTTCCTCCGCTGATGCTGATTATCATTACATGTATTAACACGTAAAACGGTCTATGCTGATAATAAGTAGTATGAAGACCAAGACAAAGACCAGGACCAGGACCAAGACCGAGAAAATAAAATACGAATATGCTAGTAATCATGGTAATGCGACCGATTTCATGGGGGATTTTTTTTTCTGTAATGCTTTGCCAAATAAAATACTACTACTACTACTACTACTACTACTACTACTACTACTACTACTACTACTAATGATAATAATAATAACAATAATAATAATAATAATAATGATAATAATAATAATAATAATAATAGTAATAATGATACTGAATAATAATAATACTTAATAATAATGATAATAATCATAATAGTGATAATGATAATAGTATTTGATAATACTAAAGATAATAATGACAATAATAAAATTAATAATACTTAATAATAATGATAAAAATGATACTAATAACAGCTACATGTATATAAGAGCTTCATAATGTTTCATCAGACAAACATGATATTTTCTTCTAGCTTTATTTCGTCAAAATATTGGGTGTGGGGTTGCTATTGGAGGACCTGATTTGAATTTTTAAAGGTACACAAATATCTACTGAGAAGTCATACAAACAGTAATATAATGATGATTCAGTCTTACTTATGTTGTATGTGATGATGTAATGTTACCATTTATTAGTATTCCCCCTGAATGCAGTGACAGCATCAGAATTTAAAAATGGAAAGGGTTAAACTAAGGGCTAGAAAGATTTTTAGGGTGACAATAATTTTGATTGGAAAACGAATAAAACAAAAAGAAAAATATGTTTTCCATAGACGTTTACTTCCCAGGTGCTGGCACTGCCCGATAGTTTTATCAGACTCCACACCGACTCCAAACCGATCAAATCTTAGCCATTCGGGGAGCAATATAATTTGTTGTCGGTCTCGGTATGACTGTGGTGTGAGAATTGCTGATGATTTTTTTTTCTTTTATTGACAGTCGACAGCCTGGTTGAGTTTCGGTTTTTGGCTCTTCCTCGCCGGCCTGACCGTCTTTCTTCAAGTATGCTGCAAGAACAAGATATCAAGTTAAAGTCACCTTGGTCAAGATTCGCAATGATAGAGAATTATAAAGACAGTTGACACTTTTGATCATTAATAACTCAAAAGTTATAACTCCTATCAGACTTAGGTTTTCACATTGTAGAGTTGAAGGATATAAAATTTATTTGAAAAAAATTCTGTGAAATTTCCTTGATTAATATTAATTCTTGAAATAATACTATGAATATTTAATTAGATGTTCACGTTTTGGAAAATAAAGGCCACAAAATCTGTGTGTATCAGTAATCAAATTCAGAACACAACAATACCATTTTGCATCACACCTGCCATTTCTGCAAACCGTTCGCCTATTCATTGTCATTAATGATTCATGACTCTGGGTTATAAGAAGAGCTCTGGATTTTCAGCTGCAATGCACAATAACAATAATTATTGTTGTGCTCTGAATTAATTACTGATACACACAAATTTTGTGGCCTTGATTTTTTTTTTTTTAATTGGAAATCTAATTAAAGTGATTTGGTAACTTTGTAGAGGCTTGGTAAAATCTGAGCTGCTTGGCCTTACATGCTATCAGTGTATGTAATATGGTGTAAAAATGAAGTCCGGGGGGGGCACTTATGTGTTTCACAAAAGTAAACATATGCAAGTGACCTCAAATGCCAGACTCATTTTTCCCCATAGACTCAGTGTTAGACATGGGAGTATTCAGTCATAGATATCTTAATAATAGCATTATATATTTGAAAACCTTTCTATGCCTAGCTATTTATCTATCCTTCTGAACATAATTATACAAGACAGATGTCAAAATTCAACAATTTATTAAATCAAGCCTCCACAAAGTTACCGAATCCCTTTAAATATTCAGAGCATTATTTTAAGAATATAAATGAAGGAAATTTTGCATAAGTTATTCTAAATAGATTTTATAACCTTCAACTTTAGATCATGAAAACCTTAATCTGATACCATTTATAACTTTTTAAGTTATTAACCCTTTCAGATTTCAGATTTCAGATTTAGATTTTATTTCATTACATTTTCATTTTTCAAAGTATATAACCATGATAACCATAAGTATTGTGAAATTAACAATATACAAAATAACTGACAACAAAACTTAGTGCAGAAACATTTTCGATCATTACAAGCAAAACAAAGTGCATTAAAGTTTGAATTGTAAGGGGAAAAAAGTAACATCAATGAAGACTACATTAGATTAATTTTATGAAAATGGGAATGAAAACAGAGACCAGCTTAGAAGCAGAGCTTGCAGAAGCGCTGGTCCCTGGCAAACGATAAATCATGAATACAGTATATAAAAAAAAAAAAAGACTGGGCAATCATGCATAAAATGCCCAATAAAAGGGAAAAGGAAGAAGACAGATACATGGCCATGGAAAGCAAACAAATCATAGACATAACACACTTTCCATCGAAGAGAAAGCATTGAAAAATATTGTAAACACAAAAAGCTGGAAATAGTAATAGGAAAATAGTAACGATTTAAAGGAGTAAACTTTACAAAAGACGGAACAAGAAGGACAAAGTGACAGGTGGGGTTAGGAAGGGAGGGTGGGAAAGGGACAGGCTCTGGAAGGTTTCATTTAGTCTATAGATTTTGTGGTTTGGCTCTATAACTTTTAATTCTGAGCTCTAAAAAAGATACCAGATACATGAGTAGAAAGAGCAAAAATTTCTGCACACACTATGTCCATTTTTTGTTGCCAGGAATTTAAAAAACGAAAATAAGCTTTAAAATCCTTAAATTGGCAACACATTGAAAGGTTCAAAATAATTGTTATTTTGTTTTTTTTAATCAAAATTGGCAATTTTGTCAACTTTTCGACAAAATTCCTAACCATGTATATTGTTTTTTCAAGACATTACACATTATTAGAACCATGTAGCACTAAAAAAATATTGTTGTTGCCAATTTGAAGAACAAAATGGGATGAATTTAGCCCTTTAATGATTCCTGTCCTGAAAGGGTTAACGATTAAAAGTGACATTTTTTTTGTAACACCTAGTACTCCAATAGTCAGAATGCAGTTTGCATATACTAACTAGTACTACTGGGTAAGGCAAGATCAAGAGAATGTATTACTTTTCTGTTGTAATCAGACCAAGTATTTTAAAGATATGAGTTTAAAACTTCTTTTTTTCCCCCTCAAAATTGATGTATATATCTTTCATTCAATTTTTTCTTCATCACAAATACAGTTATGCGTTGTGGTAAAAGTACCAATTTGCTTATTGATTAAACATCATTTTTGACTGGAATGTTTCGCTTTGCACGCTACATTACAGTTAGCTCTGTCTAGTTCGTCACAAAATGGCAGCACCCATGCAATGCTGGAAGACGATACATTTCGATAAGAATCTGTGGACTTATTTCTCTTCTCGAATATTTTCGTGTGAAAGTTTTAGTCCTTAGTCCGTAGTCCAACGTCAGCAAAATGACGCCTCATAATTTTTTCAAATATCTTACCCATTAGGCCAACATATTTTCCGGAAGGTGGTCAACTGCAGCAGTAAAGATTGATATAGGGGTATGGCAACCCCATTAGATTGCTGTTGTTGTTGTTTTAGTAGTTGTTGTTGTTTCGAACTTTGGATTTGTCAAAGAATTTTCGGCAAATCGCAAAAACTTGGAAACCCCCTTTTTGTCTGCCTACTTAAAGGAAAATTTAAATTAAAATCGTCGGCACCCATGTCAGAAAAATCTGAAAAGCTGACAACCAGTTTTTACCCTTGTCGACAATATTTGACAATCAATTTGATGATCTCATTAGCTTAGTTATTTATTTATTTTTTTTCGTCGTAGAATTTTTTCACAAACCTTGTCATCAAATTAAGTCTTACACTCACCCCCAACCCATTTTCGGCAAATGGTAAAGGCTTGGAAACCCCCTATTTGTCTGCCAACCCATTCAAAACAGTTCAACGATTCGTCCCTACAGATTCGCCTTCGGAGATTTCAAAGAAACTATTACTTCATCATCGTTTATTGAAATATTATTTTAAAGATCACTTAGATCAGCTCACTGGTCACCTATTCATTATAATCTTTAATTTACTAACGGGCGATTCTATAATAGAATAGACATTTTGATCTTGACAATAGTTTTAAGTCTTCTAATTGTTTGAATTAAGCCAGGCTCACACGAAGCGTCATTTGATGACGTATATAAGGAACGCGCGTCAGTGACTTGTACGGTCTTTTGCAGGTCATGAACAAGGAGAATTAACCCCAGAATATAAATGTACTTATGTTCAAAGGTGTAATATATTCTTAATCATTGGCCTGTATCACTTTAGAAATAAAGTATCAGAAAAGAAATTCTAGCACACGGCATCATCTGCTAACACTTTACATGGGGGGTGGGGGATGCCATTTTCTTGATGATATGGAGTTGTACATGAACCATTGGAAACCGTTCCGGTCAGGAAGATATTTTAAATCCTAGAGCTAAATTGCTTCTCTTCATTACAAACAAACTAAAAATCCCCTTATATGATGGAAAATATATAACAGGTGTATACATATATTTTAAAATGTGAAATTTATTGATTTCTTTTTAAATTCTCTGGTTTTGCTAAATAGAAATTGATTTCTTGGGTTTGCCTGGCAGAGCAAAATATAATTTATACAACGCGCATTCTGACTATTGAAGTCCATTACTTCAAAGCAGGTGAATGCATAGTTTGTCACTATTGACGCTCGGGAAAGTTATCATCCATAAATCTAAATTAATTTGCTCTGTCACGTACGTCATAGTATCAAGAAAATAGATTTCTACTTAGTAAAATAGTAATTTTCCAAGAAATATAAAACACATTTTCGTTTTTAGAATATATGTATATATCTGTTAAATATTTTAAATCTAAAGTGGGATTTTGTATCAGGAAGAAAGACACTTTTGCATTCGGATTAAAAATATCTTTATGTACACATCAAGATAATGGCAGCCCCCAGGTATCGCTAGCAGAGGATAAATTTTGCAGAGAAAATCTTGATTTATACCCATCTCGTATATTTTAATGCAAAACTACGTGGGACAACAAGAAGGAATAGTTTACATCTGTGAATATAAGCACATTTATAATTTGAGATTAATTCCCCTTGAAAGATATTAAAGAGGGATATCGTTTAAAAAGTCATTGCAAAATGAACAGTGCAGACAATAATTTTAACAACAGGTATATGGGTTAATTGCCTTCACAAGCTCGATGAGCGCAGGTCGGGGGCGTCGCTAGAGGGGGTGTGTGGGGGTGTCACCCCCTCAAAATTGCTGCCGGAAAATGCGCAAAAAAAAGGAGGGATGAAAAGGAGAGAGGGAAGAGGAAAGAGAAAAGGAAAAAAATAGAAAGGAGAAGAAAAAAGAACAAAAAGAAAAGGGAAAGGATAGGAAAACAAAAACAGCAAGAAAAGAAGGAAAGGAAAAGGGAAGGACAGAAAAAGAAGGAAAGAACTGGCCATTTTTTTTTACTCCCTCGCTTCGCTCGCTCGCAAAAAACACTGGAATGTTAATATTCGGGCAAAAGGCGTCTCCCTTCGGCAATGGGCTGCAGCCCCCCCCCCCCCCCCCCCCCGAGGAATTTCAAAGTTCCTATTTTCATATTCGGGCAGCGAGGTGCTAGAAAATCCACAAATTTTGGGGCAGCGAGGTTCCCAGATAATTATGTAACTTGACTGTGTATGCAACTTCTGTACATTTTCACTACGTTTTTCAAAAGTTTTCTTAAAAATTTGCTCTCTCGCTTCGCTCGCTCGCTCGCAAAAATTTAGAAATTGAAAAGTTGATAATCGGGCGGAAGGCGTCAGCCCCCCCCCCCCCCTTTGCAAAAATGGGCCTGTATGGACAAGATCTCTACACCTGCAATTTTCTTTTATCATTATTTGTGGGGGAGATTAGGGTGCAGCATTTTTGTCGACAAATTTGGCCATTCAAAATGTTCTAGCGACGCCCCTGGCGCAGGCAATGACGCAATTGAAATGACGCGTCGTGTGAGCCGGCCTCTAGATTTGTTTTAAGTGTAACAAAGCATGCTATCAGAGTGTCAAATTAATCAGTGGCATTTACTTACAGTGATTCATCATTTGGGGTGAAATGAAATTGGCATATGTTACTAAGACCTTTCTGTATCTACAAGAAATTGCGCCTGTTTCCATTCATGTCGCATGAGAAAAGAAGGTAAAATATCACTCAATATGGCCACTGACGTAGGCTTATGAATACCACAAAACACATTCAATCGACCATTTATAGTCGGTAGACCAGAAATTATTGTCAAGATGTCAAAACATTGCCAAGGTGTTTTTTATTACGGAATCTCTCAGTATAATGTGTGTATAGTAGGAAATATAATCCCTATTAGACAATTCCTTGTATATATATTGATCAATAGCACACCATGTGAATGGCCTGATCAAACCATGACGTCATAGTTTAGTAGTGTTGTTAGGTCTTTAACATTAAGTTTCTTGCATTATCGTAAAGTGCCACGTGACCGTCATGATGATGGTGTATTGTCTTTTGAAACATTTTGTTTTACCATGTCTTTTCTTAAAATGCCTGCAAGTTTTTTTTTTTTTTTTTTTTTACGTTGTTCTCATTGTCAGTAAAAATTTACTTATTTACGATGGTAATTTTTTAACAGATCCTAGCTTTAAACTCATGTAATAAATATTCTTGTAATTTTATATTTTTATAGGCATAGGACTATGTCGTAGCCACAGGACGAGGGTTTCCCCCTCTTTAATATTCAAAATTTTTAAAGGCCAAGTCCACCCTAATATCAAGTTGATTTGAATAAATAGAGTAAAATTAAACAAGCATAACAGTGAAAATTTTATTGAAATCGGATGTAAAATAAGAAAGTTACTGCATATTGAAAGTTTTGCATTAATTCATGAAACAGTGATATGCATAACATGGGCGGTATGCAAATGAGTGAACCGATGATGTCACTCACTCGGTTTTCCTTATGTATTTTATTATATGAAATATCACTATATTTCTTCTTTTTTTTTTTTTTGCTTCATTAATGTAAAACATGGTTTGACTCCTTGTGGAACATGTAAAATCATCATTATTTTAACTTATTTTTGTACAAGGGAGAGATTCTCTATTATCACATCTATAAAAATTGAAATTTGAAATGTCATATAATAAAATACATAAGGAAAAGTGAGTATGTGACATCATCGATTCATTCATTTGCATACCGCCCATGTTATGCATATCACTGTTTCATGAAATAATGGAAAACTTCAAAATGCCGTAACTTTCTTATTTTACATCCAATTTCATTGAAATTTTCACTGTTATATTTGTTTAATTTTACTCCATTTATTAAAATCAACTTGATATTAGGGTGGATTGGCCTTTAAAGAAACTCGGCACTTAGACCTCGGGGAAAAAAAATCTGCCGCATGCGCATGCTACTTCCAGGTATTACGGCCACGTAGTCACACTTAATGTATACAAATTTATGCACATTTCTTCTCTGAGCACCTAATGACGAGCTATTCCATTAACCTGCTTTTTATAAATGAGCCTCAATGTTTGGAATCCAGTTTGCATACATTACTTGTTTCTGGTGTCCGGCAAACCTCGGAAAAGCTTTCAGGTTATCAAGAACAACCTTTGTCTGAAAGGTATGTATAAGATTTAAATACATTACGGAACCGGTCTATTGCCACGTAGGCCCAATGACAATTTAATATTTAAGACGTGGTAAAATTTTAAAAATTTTGAAAATACCGTTAATAAGCTACAATAAACATGATAAATGTTTGTTTTTTTAACCTACACACATATCACAGAATGTCTACTCTTGTCATTTCTTTACTGCTTATATTTTAATCCTTTTTTAAATGAAAAGTTTCATTCCTGTTTTTGTTGTTGTTGGGGGTTTTTTTTTGTTTTGTTTTGTTTTGTTTTTTTGTTTTTTGTTTTGTTTTGTTTTGTTTTTTGTAGAGTATACTGACTTGTGTTGGGAACTGTACAGCTATATATATTGGAAAATTCTTGATGCCCCACCTCGAATGTCCTTCTACCCCCCCCCCCCCCCCCCCTCCCTTCCCTCTTCTCTCTCTCTCTCTCTTTCTCTTTCCATCTTTTTCTCTCTTCTATACATATATAAATATATATATTTACTATACATCCATGTATATACACAATACATTTCAAAGCAAGTCCAACAGAGCAAGAGAGAGGTAGAGATAAAGAGAAAGCGAAAATAGAAAAAGGAAATAGGAAAAGAGACGAGAGAGAGAGAGAGAGAGAGAGAGAGAGTTTTTTTTTTTTAAGAGAGAGAGAGATAGGGAAAAGAGGGAGATGGAAATGATTCCACTCAGTTACAATAAGCTTTCAGAAAGTTGCCTTATAGTTATACACAATTCCCTAAATCTTGATAAATAGAACTTGACCTGATATTATAATGTAGACTATTCCATTTACTAATTTCAATTCAGAGATTGTTGTACCTACAGGAGGTTTATGTAATAACAATCTTTGCCTTGTGCTATTCGAATGAATGGAAGAATTGCTTACAAACATAGTTTTAAAGATTTGTGGAAGTTTTCCAGTATGAAAATTATACATAAATATTAGGGTGTTTAGCGTTATTGGTTCCTGAACTAGGAGAACTTTCATTTGTACAAATAAGGGATTACTAGGACAATTATAATCTTAATGTGTTATTATCCGAATTGATTTCTTTTGAAGCACTTTTATTTTATTTAAATGAGATAAATATGAATTTCCCCAAACGATATTACAGTATGTCAAATGCGGCAATACTATTGAATTATAAAGTAACATTAATACATTATATGGGACAACATACTTTAATTCTGATAATACACTGACACTTCTCGATACTTTTAAAGTCGAGAAATGATAATGATGGGACACATTGAAGGGTGATGTTGTTTACAACAATATGGTCAAAGTCTTCAGGAACTCTCCTGTTCTTTGAACGAAATAGAATATACTTTTTTTTTTTCAAAATTAAGTAATTTGTTGCTCTGAAACCAAGAGACCAGTTTACGTGATGACCAATCAGAAAACGTCATTCCAATAAGTAAAATGTGTACTTTGATAGGAGTAAAACTATTTATCGAAAAAGTAGCCGATATCGAATAAATAATTAACTTTCTTTATTTATTCATTTTTATTATTTAATTGGGGAACCCTGTCTCGAACATGGACTATTCATTTAAATTTTCGGAGAGGTGGATTAAATGAGATATGGCGTATTTTCAGGGATGCACATCATTGCAAATAACTTCTTGTTAATCTTCAAAGTGGTATTTTCTTGGTGAACTAAAACAAACATAAAACATACGAAAAAGATATATTATGCGGCAGTGGAACACAAATAGGGAATTACATCTTGGAGGGTTTTGGAAATTTTTTAAAAGACGGACACTTGCTGTCGTACGCTCTGAAGCTTAAATTGTGAAAATCATAATAGAGAAGGATCAAGGACTAACAATGTCTTAAACATGTTGAAAGTAACATTTTATAGTGTTAGATACAGCAATATGATTGTGATACAACACATTCAAAACGATATCACCCTTTCAAATGTTGATTTAACACTTTATTTTTATTGTCTTTAGAGAGGAGAGTGGCGCCCTACTGATCATTATAGGATAATTTTAAGTTTTTGTGTGTTTATCTTTGTTCCCACCAAATCAAAGTTGTTGGATTGTAAAATGTTGCCATTATCGGATATATTTTACTAACTTGTTGTCATACCATCGTTCATCCGTGCCAATATTTATGTCATGTAATATCAATTTAGTGATCATTGATCATCTAAATTTGAAAGTAATCTATTTTAAGTGATTCGTTAATCAATAATCATATTTCTGACGTTATTTTAATACTAATGACAATTTTAATTGCAATATGATGACTAATAATAATCTTTCTAGAAAAGTTCAAACCCTCTGTACAACAGTGCAAAATTACTTTTTTTTTTGGGGGGGGGGGACCATCTAACAAGGCATAATAGAGGAGCTTGCTTGGTATCTGTGCAATTAACACATGAATAATACATTTCAGCCTGGCAGTCACATACCACAGATACCTGAAAAGCTCTTCTATTATGCCTTGTCAAACAGGTGAAGATGGTGTGTTTACATAATCCTGACAATATTTTTTGGCTACTTTTGAGAAAGTAATACGTTTTTTTGCGTGAAGCGCCATCTATACATGACGCCCGAGCAACTTTAATAACTTATTAATCAAAACACCAATTAACACCAAATTGCACCTCAAGAAGATTATTATACTCAAAATTATGTTAAGAAAATTTAAAGTGAATTGATTAAAATGCTTTTGAATTATCATAGTCAGAAGTTAAGAACATTGTTTTTCTTTACAAAGCAGGGGGGGGGGCAAAAGCGTTGTCCTAAGGGCATTTGGGGGTTTTCATTTCAGGGGTTCTGACACCCCCTTTCTGATGGACAATTTTGTCAGTTTTTTATATTTTTGGAATGTACATCCATAGCTCTTCATTCTGACAAAATTTGGTCCCTTGGCTTCAAGGGGAAACATTTATAAATTTTTAGGGGCCGTCTGACACTCCATCCCGACGGAACTTTTAGTCAGTTTTTGTTTGTTTTGTAATGTCCAGTCACACTACTTCCTACTGACAAAGTTTGGTGCATGGGGGAGATGGGGTGAAATCGACCCGACTTTGGGGTCTCTTTGGGGGACTCTGGGGGCTAAACCCGGCGGCTACGGTCAGGCTGACAAGCTTTATGTCAATGACTTATGTAGTCTAAGTAACTTCACGGGGTCAAATCTTAAGGGTAAAATGGGGCGACTTTTTCGGGACAGGCTCCCAGATTAGAATGTTGGAGCCAGTTTTTTTTATTGCACTCCCTGGTAATGCTCATACGTGTACATGGTATGGTATGACCCATGCCTTGCCCTCCAGTGCATGCCCCAAGGGGGGGGGGGGGGGAGGGGGCAGACTGCCCCCCCCCCCCGACAAAAGATTTTTTTTTCTATTTTCTAAAATTCTTTGGAAAAGGTCCTCTCAATCAGTGGCAGATTTAGGGGGGGCAATCCTGGCCCGTGCCCCCCCCCCCTCTTTTGAAAGACAAGTATACATTGCCCTCCCCCTTTATTTTAATTTAATTGATAACCTTTTGGGGGTGGGGGGCTTGTCAGAGAATCATGGAAGAAAAGTGGACCCCATAAAATCTGATCCACCCCCCCCCCCCCCAGTGAGGGAACTTTGGAGAACTTGGGGGAAATTCTCCCCCCCCCCCCCCCCCCCCCCCCCCCCCCCCCCCCCCCCTCACCACCACCACTGAGCGACTTTTGGACGGCTGGCGAGAAGAAAGAAATACGAATCTCCCTCCAAGCAGTTTCCACTCACCATTTCCTCGGAAGCTGGTATCTGTTTTCATTCTCATTTTCATAAAATTAATCTTAAGTAGTCTTCATTGATGTTACTTTTTTTTTTCTCTCTCACAACTCAAACTTTAATGCACTTTGTTTTGCTTGTAATGATCGAAAAATGTTTATGCACTAAGTTGTGTTGTCAATTATTTTGAATATTGTCAGATTAATAATACTTATTGTTATATACTTTGAAAAATGAAAATGTAATGAAATAAAATCTAAATCTGAAAAAAATCTGAATCTGAAGTTTTGCCCCTCTTGACGCATGCGCCAAGGTCCAGTTACGCCACTGACCACTACGCTCAACGATCATTGCAATGGTGAAAGCGCGATTACACAAACATGCCATAGAAATCGCGTGTACGTATACGCTCTTGATCTTCACCTAGTACATTCTTCTGTATTTTCCGAATACCCACGTCGTCCTAGTCTAGTTCTGGACGTTTTTAATTATTTTGTCCGTAAAACCATGAAGCTACAAACCCAGCGTAGAACAGTGCAAAGTCCACTGATTCACTCTCCACACAAATTCACCTTTTTCGGGGAAGGTGAATTTGTGTGGAGAGTGAATCAATGGACTTCGCGACGTTCTACGCTGGGTGCACACACACGGAGTTTGTACATAGCTTCATGGTTTTACGGACAAAATAATTAAAAACGTCCAGAACTAGACTAACGTCGTCCCTGACGATCGATCGTGAAGGCTAGCCTAGGCCAAAGAGTTTAAATACGAAGAGTGCTCAGTCCCGAAATAAAGCACGCGTATATATTGTGGTACATGTCGATCGGCCGAGAGGGAAGGTTATAGTCTTTATCAAGATGTTTGTATTTTTTATTTCCTTTATTTTTTCTTCTTTTTCTGTACATCGCATTTGGTGAAGTCGTAAAGGGCATAATCTTGATATTGTCCCTTCAAATACAAACTTATGTCCCAAAACAGATAGGAATCAACATACTCTAACTGCACCATGGAGGAGAGGGAGAGAGTTGGGAGGGGGAGCTAGGAGAGATGTTTGCATTTTTGTTAAAGTTATTTGCTGTGAAATTTCTATTAAGATTTATGTCCTTGGGGGGGGGGGGGGATGGTCCAAACATGTTCCGTGATATTAAGCTCTATGTGAGCAAACACTGCGATATCTGATGGGAATGTCGAGAAAAGTAAAAAAAAATGAAATAAAAATAAATAAATAAATAAAATGCTATCTTTATTTTTCTAAATCAGAATATTTCATTTGATATCATGATTTATGTAAATTTTAGGGATTATAGACGTATAATGTAAATCTATGGCCTTATGTTAAAAGTCAAGACAGAAAAGGCTTTATTAAAATGAGATTGTGTGCGAGCAATTCCTTAAATACAAAGATTAATTAAGAGTGGCGTATCCAAGATTCTCTTATCTTTATTGGTGGCGTATCCAGGAATGCACGTGCCCTACGTGCCAGCCAAAACCAAATCTGACATATCTTATAGTTACACATCGAATGAAAGGAATTGTGCCCCCCCCCCCCCCCGGCACAGAAGGAACATGAAAAATGTGACTTTTTTTTCCTTGCTTGTCTGAAAATTCAGAATAGACAGCATCTGATGATTTTTTTGTTCGTCAGGTGTGAGCCCCCCTCCCTCCCCTGCATTCCTGGACACTCCACCAATATAAATAACTTACAGTAAGTTATTTGTAATATTCTGCTGTAGCAGTTTGAGACGACAGGCGAAGAAAACAGTATAGGGCTATTTTGAATTGAATTAACTAGTAACCAACAATAGCAGCTGATGATATGATTTATTTATTACCAGTCCTATTCTGTCTTTGTAGGAATATCCCATTCCTTTTGCCCCAGCCCCCTTTGTCTCTCTCTCTCTCTCTCTCTCTCTCTCTCTCTCTCTCTCTCCCTTCACTCTCCCTCTCACAGGCTTTCACTTTCTAATAATCTCTTATTCTCTTATTCTCTCTTACAACCGATCTATAAAAATGACTCCATTAGAAATGAGGACAAAATAATGATCTCTTATTGTTTGTTTTTTTCCTTCAATCGTTCAATTTAATGAGATCGACCACCAACACCATGCAATCCCATTCTTCACATCCATGACAGAATAGCAGGCGCGGATCCAGGGGGGGGGGCGAATCGACCGCGCCCCCTTTTTGGAACCCAACTGGGCACTGGCATACCTTAAGTACACAATAAAAAAATTGCCTCTTTAATTGTGTACTTTTCGGCTCTGTGCCCCCTCCTCTACAAAATCCTGGATCCGCCCATGGAATAGGAATTACATTTTTTTGAAATACAAACTACAGGTATACACGGACTCTGGCCTAAAATGTAAATAAAACCGGATCGAGCACCATTAGTTTGGGAGCCCACGAGGCTAACAATGTTGGTCTATTAACCCTCCGTGAAAACTTGTAAAAAAGCCCACCCCGCAAGACTGACGTGACAGTCCGGGCATGGACGAGTGGCGGATTTATGGGGGGGGGGGGGCGCGCAATCCCGGCCCATGCCCCCTCCCCTTTTTTAAAGAAAGTCATACATCATTGTCCCCCGGGCCCTTTTTTAAAATTGTTTTGGAGGGCCGGCGAGAAGAAAAAAAATTCTTTTCACCCCTCTCCCCCTCCCCCCCCCCCCCCCCCCCCACTGAGCAACTTTTCGAGGACTGGCGAAAAAAATACTCCTCCCCCCACGGAGCAACTTTTGGAGGAATGGTGAGAAGAAAAAAATACGAATCTCCCTTCTAGCAGTTCCAAAAAGTTGACAGCCCTGCATTTGTGCCCCCCTTTTTTTTTTTTTTACTACATCCTGCATTCGCCCCTGTCATGGACTGTCAGTGTCAGACTTACATCCATAATAGGGTTCAGAAGCCCCCTCCCACTACATTGTCGGTCTCGTTGGCTGAAGCCAAAGTAAACCACGATCAGCAAGTAAAAAACTTTGATGAGCGAAGTTTGAGGAGAACACCTTTTGCAAACTGACAGAGTTCCATCGGCAACGTCCCCACCTCGATCGGGATCGCAGAGGGGTAGACCTAGCCTAGCTAGAGCTAGACACCTTGTCGGTCGCTATTCAGCTCAGCTATTTCATGCAGATTCCATGATCTCACATCGGTCATTTCGGCTAAGCGTAATTCGGTGGTATAACATTGATTATTCAGAAGCGGATCTAGAGGGGGGGTTGGGGGGGTTGCAACCCCCCCCCCAAAAAAAAAAATCCGGGGACCATTTTTTTTTAATCTTATCTTTTTTTTTTAATTTGTAATTTTATTTTATTCTATTTATGTATTTATTTTATTTTTTATTATTATTATTATTATTATTATTTCTTTTTTTTTCTGGGGGGGGGGGGGGAAGGGGGGGGGTGGGCGAACAAATGTCACGGAGTCCCTTGCCCCCCCCCCCCCCAATCAGCTTTTTTGAGGACACGGGCCACCGCCGAAGTGACAAGCTAGGCCAGTGTTGCCATGTGGGGATTCTCATCCCAAAAATCCCCAAATTAAAAAAAAAATTGGGGATTTTTGAAGTCTTTGGGGATGAAAAATAAATATTTGGGAATGAAAATAATATTGAGTTTTATGTAAAACGAATTTGGGGATCAGTGACAAGCTGTTCATAATAAAAGTATTAGGCTGACAGTGCTTATTCCAAGGTCCCCAATTCTTTGTATCTGTGTTGTCAACTGGCCTTACATTGCAGGAAAATGCAACTAAATTTTACAAATTTTCATGGGGGGGTTAATTTGGCAATGACCTCTATACCAAAAATAGTGGTGTTTTAGATGCAAGAAAACGCCATTTTCACACACAGATTTTCAAAAATTCTCCCTACTGTGGGAGGGGGGACACCCCCCTCCCACACCCTCCCCCCCCTCGCTCGCTCCGCTCGCTCGGGCTCGGTCGCTACGCTCCCTCGCATATCGCCCCCAACCCTCCCCTTTATAAAAAGCTAGATCCGCCCCTGATTATATGAATTTATGAATTTAATACATTGAATTTTGCCTCTGGTACATTAGAAATATAATAGTGAACTGGAATACGTCTGCTACATGGTCGTCTGCTAGCGCACGATCTCATTGGATGTCGTGATCTCACGTGATCGATACTACACGCCCACATACGTCATCCATAACAACAAACGGTTTCACGTGTTATATGACAAATTATTTTTTTTTGGTCAAAAGCATGCATATTCCCGGGGATTTATGCGGAGTTTGAACGACTCATCGAGCCTTAATTATACACTTTCAGAGCTTTAAATTTCATGTAAATTACATTTTTCATAATTTCAAATTAATACTAGGGGAATTAAAGTCATTTCAAAATCCCTCTTTTCATGTGTTAACCTATGGGAGCTGGAAGGCCAAAAGCATGCATATTCCAGGGGATTTATGGGGGTTTACTGGACTCATTGAGCCTTAATTATACACTTTCAGAGCTTTAAATTTCATGTAAATTACATTTTTCATAATTTCAATTAAATACTATAGGGAATTAAAATCATTTCAAAATCCCTCTTTTCATGTGTTAACCTATGGGAGCTGGAAGGCCAAAAGCATGCATATTCCCGGGGATATATGGGGGGTTTACTGGACTCATTGAGCCTTAATTATACATTTTCAGAGCTTTCAATTTCATGTAAATCACAGTTTTCATATTTTCAAATAAAAACTATGGGAATTATAATCATCCTATAATATTCCTTGTTTTCGCGTGTAAACCTATGGCAGGCGAGACTTTTTTGGTCAAAAGCATGCATATTCCCGGGATTTATATGGGGTCTTTTCAATTTTTTGAGCCTTCAGTAAGCTTGTTCAAAGCCTCAAATTACATGTAAATCACAGTTTTTATATTTTCAAATAAAAACTATGGGAATTATAATCATCCAAAAATTCCTTGTTTTCGCGTGTAAACCTATGGCAGGCGAGACTTTTTTGGGGTCAAAAGCATGCATATTCCCTGGGATTTATGCGGGGTCTGTTCGACTAGTTGAGACTTAATCATACATTTTCAGAGCTTTAAATTTTATTTAAGTCACATTTTTCAAAATTTTAATCTAATTCTGGGGAAATATAACTGCCATTCAAAAATCACTGTTTTTGCGTGTTAACCTATGGGAGCTGGAAGGCCAAAAGCATGCATATTCCCGGGGATTTATGTGGGGTCCCTTCCACTTTTTGAGCCATTATTAATCTTACATGAAATTCAAGGAATACCAGAGGAACTATAATCATTCTTAAAATCCATGTTTTCACGGTCGTGTTAACCCTGTGGCAGATGATTATGTCAAAAAGCAGGCATGATCCCGGGGATTCATAGTGGCATTTATTGATAATAAAGGTTCAATAAATGTTTTTTGAACTATCCATCCTTTCTCTCATGCAAAAATCAGACTTGAAAAAGATAGAGTAAGATATGAAATATCAAGAAAAAATGGGGCATCTTTTCACGTGTTATACCTATGGCGAACGTATTTTCCGAGTCTATTTTAACACAGCAATTTACGAATGCCCGAATGTACTACGGAAGTAGGTGACAGTAATCTGTCTTGATACTATTCAGTCTTTGCCTATATAGGCCTAGCGCGCGCACACAAAAAATTGACATGGATAGTTGAGAGAAACCTTGGAAAAAACTTATTTCCACCACTTGGAGTTCTTATTTCTTAATAGGACTTTTTATATGTTATAGAGGAGACCTTCATTGGTAATGCACACGTGTCAGATTTTCTGTTGCAATTTGTGTGAGGTCATGCCTTATTTATCACAAAATAAAAACTGAAAGTAAGTTAGACATCACCGCGGGCCGCGCCCCCTGATGATGTTAACACATGTACTACAAAACATACATTGTACATAGTCTACTGCTACGTATATACCGCACATGACACAAAATAGGTGGATCACAATCACTATCGAATGATCTTATGATCCAAAGACAGAGTGATCTTCAAATAGGTTTCAGTCAGTGCTTCACGTCGTTTTATATTGTGCGTTACAAGGATGGGATCAGTGTTTCGCACCGTTGCCCATGTCGTCGAAATTACAGCCCTTTTAGTGACCATCTGCCTGTCGCTCACAGTCGCCATTGTCATGGGAATGTTGAAGGTAAGGTAGCGTTATTGAGAAAATGCAGAATAGCGCATGTACTAGGTGTTACAAAAACATTTCCCACTTTTGATCCTTAATAGTTCGAAAACTATATATCAGATAACACTGTCATTGATATGAGTAATAGCTGAATAGTGTACAATTTAGTTGGAGGTGATTTGAATATGAAAGCATAAATAAGTTTCATTAAATCCATGATTAATTTTAAAGTTAGGTTCCAGATTTTGGTCAAATTTTAACCCTCTGTACAAAACTTGAACTTTACACAGGAACCAATGATGTTTATGTGAGTGTGTGCTTACAATGACCCTGAACAGTGGACATGAATACCACCTTTTCAGAGCTCTGCTGACCAGGCTTCTGGTCTCTTGCTCCAAGGTACATGAATGCTTTATTAATAATTCATGATGGATTGCCCTGGGCACTGCTAGTCTGAATTCATGGTAAAGGGTAAAATGCATGCACATGAAAAAAGTAAGCACGTGTTTCCATGTGCTTGCATACAATACATTTCATCGTCATCACCATCAATATCATCATCGTCGTTATTATTATCATCATCGTCATCACTGTCACTATCATGATCATTATTAGCAGCAGCAGCATTATTATCACCATCATAATCATCATCATTGTTATCATTATCATAATCGTTATCATCATCATAATCACTATCATTGTCATCATTATCACTATCATTGTTATCATCACTATCATTGTCATCATTATCATCATCACTATCATCTTCATCATCATCATCATCATCATCATCATCAAGGACAACATCAATATTCCTATCCTTTTGAATGACTTTAAATCCCTACGCATTACTTTGATTGCTTCAAAATCCATTAAAATGACATCTCAGTGAAATGACTTTACACATTCAAAGCCAGAGGATGAATAAAGACTAGCTGCGATAGTGGAATTCCTCATGAATAAATAATAAAGCATTCAAACCCTGGCCATTGTCCAGGACCATTGTCTGGGAGTTCAAAGTTTTGTACAGAGGGTTGAAAATAGAGCAAAATCTGAACCCTAACTTAAAAATCAATCTTGAATTTAATGAAACTGATTTATGCTTTCATTTTCAAATTACCTCCAACAAAATTGTACCCTATTCAGCTATTGCTCATATCAATGTCAGTGTTATCTGATATATAGTTTTTGAACTATTAAGTATCAAAAGTGGGAAATGTTTTTTGTAACACCTAGTAGTTATGAAGATGTACTATCTGCGTATTATTCATCTAGTGCGAGCAGTAGTGCTCAGCAGCAGCAGCAGCAGCAGCAGCAGTAGTAGTAGTAGTAGTAGTAGAAGAAGAAGTAGTAGGAATAATTTTTGTATAAGTATAGTAGTAGAAGTAGTAGTAGTAGTAGTAGAAATAGTACCCGTCCCTAGTCAAAATAAAATAGTCTGAAAAAAGTATTTTAAAAAACGTAGCAAAAATATACCCAGAAAATATATTTTAGCTCTTTTCTTGGCATAGTCGTGATATAGGCCCCACCATACCCTAATCCTAACCCTAACCCTCCTAAGTTGTTATCCAAGAAAATGCAATGAAAAATAGTCCAGAAATATAGATCTATGGGAAATAGGATAAAAATAGTCTTTTTGGAACAAGAAAAAATATAGAAAAAATAGAGCATATTAAAAAATATATTTCGTAAACCCAGCGCGTATACTGTATTTTATAGCTTTATAGTATACGCGCTGGGTATGAACCATTTAATTCCTACGGATATTGAAATATGGATTACGATAAATTTGCAGCGCTCTCACCATGTTCAACAAGGAAAATGCAACCCTGTTCAAACCATTCAATACTTACCATTGGTTTGAAATCCCAGTCGCAAGCAGTATGTTTGCAACCAATTTTATACGTTTGTGATCAACTATATATTTGTTTATTTTCGTCTCATTCTGACTTAATCCCGCTGCTCTCCTTTTCTTATCTTGCCTCTCTCTCTCTCTCTCTCTCTCTCTCTCTCTCTCTCTCTCTTTTCCCGCCACACTCACCTGCTATTCCAATGTCAAAGGTCAGGAATTTATTCACACCTGACCGCACAAATTTTACACACCCACACACATACATTAGTCACCCTCAACGAAACTTCACTTTCAATAAACGGTCTTTTACATTAAATTTCCGTACAATGTTTCTGAACTATTTCTTTCATTAAGTTACTTGTAATAAACTGTAGCCATGAAGGTATATGCTAATATCAATATGCAAATGTATATTTTGTTATTAAATGGAATATAAAAACACCCAATGATATGTTGATATATATTGAAGTATATGCTATATGTTTGTATTATCATCCTCAGAACCTGAAGAAGGCCGGGAAGGCCGAAAGCTTGATCTAATCAAGTTGAATTTTTCAGCTACGTCCTTGTCTCCTGTCTCACCAATCTTCACACACTATATATATATATATATATATATATATCTATATATATATATCTATATATATATATATATATATACATATATATATATGTATTTGGTAAAATAAAATCCAGCATCATGGACTACGGGAAGACAGGACACAGGGCAGCATGGAACTCATTGGGCCCAACTATTATTCATTAAATGGACAACTCACGACCTAATTTTTTGTTAGGCAAAACACATTATAAAGCTCTTTTTTTTTTTACATATCAGGTTTGGTTCTTTGACAATTTTCATATGGGGAGAAATTCTAAAGTGTGGATTTTAAGGGCCAGAAACGATTCGCAAATTAATACAAAATTAAGGTCAGTATAGGCGTAAGGTATGGGCACATTTTCGCGAGTTGGCTGACGCCTCTTGCCTGATTATCGACTTTCCAGTTTCGAAATTATGACACTTCATTATAGTAAAAAAAATTATTCGTCATCGAAATACACTAGACAAGATATAACAATGAGACGTTCGGGCGGTGACATGACATTTGCTTCTGCGACATTTGCTCCACCGTATATCTCCAAAGGTCAAAGGTTAAGGTCAAGGTCATGATTTGTTTTTTTGTTGAGGAAAATGTGAAGCTTAGGATTAGGTTTAAGGTTAGGGTTAGGTTTAGGTTTAGGATTAACATGTCAAAGTTAGACCGGAGCAATTATCACAGGAGCAAATGTCACCTCGCTCGAGTAGTAACTTTAAAAATCCTCGGGGAAAATAGAGCTTCGCCCAGCCCCAGCCACCCCACCCTACGTAAAACGCCTATTATGCTCTATTTGTGCTTTACAACAATCACACACGCGATATTAGTTTGTCATACATTCATTGTTGTATTATATTAATGTAATATTGATTTAATTTTTAGTAGTGTGCAGAAATGTATAACACGATAAAAACTATACTTTCGAAAAATAAATTCAAGGGCAATTTCAAAGGCCTATTGTACTGCCCATAGAAATCTTGTTCGGATTCGGATTTTTAATATTTCTAAAGGTGATAGACAGGGCTATTGAAATTGTCTTGAGTTTATTTTTCGAAAGTAGTTTTTATCGTGTTGTATACATTAAATATTTAAGAGAGATAGACATTTCATTGAAAAATTACTTAATCACTATCCTAGGACTGAATTGACATCGATTACAATTAAAAGTATAAATATACACATTGACAAGAAAATACCTTCCAAAATACGATGTGATAGCAATGTTGGAAATAACAAAGAGCGAAATTATTCAGAAATTAAAATCTTTGGTAAACAAAAATCTGCTCTATAATTCAAGTTCATCATGACTCCTAATAAACTGTAATCGTCGACTTTTATTGTTTTTGGAGATTATTAGATTATGTCACTTTCATGCACAAACTAAAATGTCTTCTTTTTTTTAATTCTTAATATTCGGTAATTCCTTGCACAGGGAGAGCCTACTAAGAGTTGCCACACCGAATACATTGTCTATTGAGACGTTTCCTGCAATGCTCTATATCTTATCACACGTGAAATAGAGTTAGGCTATGATGTTGTTATTACGATCCAGGAAATACTCAAAAA
>CM046846.1:29344712-29432618 GCA_025618425.1 Heliocidaris tuberculata | reverse complement strand
TAATTCCCACAGGCTCAATCCGGGATCAACCGGTTCCTGTAGATAGTGGGTTAACTACCATCCCTTGGCAATCTCGAGTCTTAATTAAAAATTTTGTCTTGGAGGGAAGGACAGTGCAGAATGGATATTACAAAGAGCATTTTGTATAATCTTAACTCGTGTTTCAAAGGGAACCAATATTGCACCGTGCGGTAACCGAAACATGCGAACAAAGAAGACAAGCTATTTCATGACATGCTTAAGAATGATCAAACCTTAAATTTTAGAATTAAAGGAAAAATAGAATACAAAGAAACAGTACTACATGTATACAAAAGTTAACTTTTGCCGTTATGACAGGACTGCTGAATGTATATTTCAATTTTTTCTACTACACAACATAACCCCCTGCAGCTCCTACAGTACTTTATTATAAGATGGATATCTCATATATGTACATAAATCTATGTACAGCCAAACTGTTTTGTTAATGAGACAAAATGTACAAGTCAGGACAATTGGTACAAAGCCTGCGACAACTTTAATGCTCCGATAGCTCAGAAACTCTTTTTTCTAGCTTTATGTACGAAAAACAATGACAAATTTTCAAAAGGAAAAAAAGAAAACTCAAAGCAAAGTATTAAATACAGGTAAATGATTATTTTTTTTAAAAAGGAAATAAAAAATCAGTTTTCTAAGGTATCAAGATTTATGCATGTTTTTTTCTAGACCCCCCTTCCTATAATTACTCAAAAGAATGGACTGATCTTGCAATGTGGGCAAGGTTTCAAGTCACTGCAAACAAAGTTTCTTTAGGAGTATGCATGAAATTCAAATACATTAGTAAACTGCTCTAATGGATGTTGGGTCTACAAAATAATACAAACAACGCACACCATGAAATTCAGTCTCTAATATTCTCAAAATAAAAGTCAGAAATGAAAAAAAAAAGAAAAAAAAAGAAAATACAAATTCAACATCATCATCTCAGAAATTTGGGGGAATTGTACTATCCTGGCCCACAAAAGCAATTCATTGTCCAAACAGAAGTGATATTGGGGCAGAATGTTATTTTGAACAAGAAAATTGAGTTCTCGTAAAGGTGAAAAATAAATTGATTCATGATTCATGAATAACATTGATCAGTAGTTTGCATTCAATACTTCTTTAAAGAGAAGGTTGAGTTCTGGCAAAAAAGGGGAAATTTATTTTGTGAGCTTTATCATTTCTTTTATGTCAGTTTGGAAGAACATCATAGTAGAAACGTCCCCTGAAAAGCATTGCTTTTCAAATGCCCTAATATTCAAAATATATGGAGAAATAGTTGAAGTGTTTGGGCCAAACATGCAAGCCACGTGTATGCAGTCCCATACACCTATTTCTGTGAGCAGTGCATGTACTTTTCAGCAAGATTGGGTCAATTTCTTCTCATTATGATTCTAAAACCTCACAGCATACACAAATACTTATGTAGACATGATCAACCTTTCATAATTGCTTTGAGACAGTTTCTTTTACAATGTAATCGCATGACCAGAACTCAGCTTTATCTTTAATGTACAAAACTATGGCCTGAGGTACAGACACGTTTCATCATGACAAAGCCCATTTACGATGACGGGCTAAATCCAGACAGATTATACTCCCAAGTATACAGAGTACCATCTCAATACAACAATACCAAAGATGTGTTAAGGCCACCGCACACCTTACGATCCGTCTGCGATCCGATTTCAGAAGAAAATGTAATATCATTTGACAAATCATTTAAAAACAAAAAATTACTTTTGATTGAGGGTCTGAAAAGTCATACAGATAGTAAAATTGATAATACAGCCTTTGCCAAGTTTTATAGTCGGTGGAATGGCCAAATCGGCTCCGAGTCTTAGTGACGTCACAAAAATCGTACGACTGTCTACGATTTGAAACTAATTTTGCCCTTACTCCCTGTAGAAAGCTGACAGCTTACCAAAACCCTATGTTTGGTATTCATATTACTTTTCAGAACCTGACTAGGATAGATTTCATTTGTTAAAATGCCAATATTTAATGCCATAGCAATTTATTTCACAAATCGGATCGCAGACCGATCGTAAGGTGTGCAGTGGCCTTTAAAGTCCAATCTACCACAATACCCGAAAAAAAGAGCAGAATTGCTGAATTTTTACCAAATGCAGAATATTAGCACACTATGCCCTTAAGGTACATGTATGCCATTTTGACATTATGATGATCAAATTAACGATACATCCTTTCAAACATCACTGTTGATTTCTTTCACGAAGTATTTCACACTTAATTTCAAGTTCTAGGCAGTCTGTGGATATATGGCACCCTCTATCACTGTCTTAGCTCACTCCCTAGACTGATAATATCTACATATTTCAACAGCTTAGATTTCATAGGCCTTATTTTTTTTCATGAATGAAAGCTCTTCCAGACAAATTGACTATGTAAAGACATAAAAAACCGACAGTGGTCTATAAAACACTTCCATTGCCAGCTGAGTACATCCAAGAAAAGGGAAAATATAAAATCAATCAGATTAGTACCACACTAATATCAAAGTTACAACAATATGCAAGTCTAAAATAAAAAGAAACATAAGTTATTAACCAGCTGAGAAAATAGAGGGCTTGTTCAACACACTCATATGACCTTTTGTGCGTGAGAATCTAGCTTAGTACGGTACAACAGACAAAGTACACTCCCCGATGACGATAAATGGAACATTAAAATGGAAAACAATGTACAAATGATGGATACGGTTGGAACTATTAATTTACAACAAATGCGGTAGAAGTTTCCACGTAGACTACAACGGCACGTTACTAAAGAGATACGAGACCGACTCGCCGTTATGCGTTCTGCGGATAGCCTCTGCGAGCATCATCGAGATGTCAATGACCTGTAAGAGATTGAAATACGAAAGAGGGATGGTCATAAAGAATCAGGGAACAGATGTTTTTTCCTGCTGAAGACAATTGAAGATGGCTATGGGTTAACTAACTGTATGGGAAGGGACGGTCTTGGAAAGGTTTTGGAAATCTCATGCTACTGACGTAAGAATATACAACACCATACACGGTAGCAATCTCCTGCCCATAACTTTAAATCATTCTTCTCTTTGGTATCTTTGAAATGGGATAATGGTACAGTACATTCCCCTACAGGAGAAACCGGACAGTAAGCCACTGATGAGATTCAGATATTTGGTCTAATTACAGGTAATTCCTTTTTGCAGACTGACACAAAATTATGTGAAACTGTACAGGTTTAGTAGACATCCTGTAGATACTGCCTATGAAATTTCAAGGTCACGAGTTCTGTAACTCCTTCTTAAGAAATGAAAAACTTGAACTATTCAGAAATCAACGCAAGTACATGTACTAGTAACGGCAAAAAAATAATTTTACAAATTATGCAAATTTTTTCCAGTAGAGAAAAGTAAAGTGTTACCGAATTGTGGTTATTCCTTACTTAAATTAAAAGCAAATTATAATTCTTGCAACATCCACAAAAGTTTTCCAATTATAATTCTTTTGCAATTTATCGCACACTCAAACTTCAAAATTTAGGGCTGCAAAAGGAATGAAGTACCTTTAAAGGTTCTACATACATGTATATAATGACCAATTTAGAGTTAGCATGTGGTACAACTGACCCAAAGTATCCAAAGATCTTTTAAAACATTGAGAGCTCCAAGTTTGTGCATTTCAGTTAATCACTCCCAAAGTGATGGAGATGCTTATTGAATGAATTAAAGACCTATCTCTTCACACTGTAATCCCACAATTTAGTTAATATGTATAATTAGGTTGTAATTTCGAATTCGTAGTTATGTCTATGTATAATTTCATAATTAGGTGGGCTGTACTTCAAGTACAGACCACCTTATGTTTTTGTACGATTATGAGTTTGTCTTATATTACACGATGTATTTCTATTTATGTTGTCCTTCTAATGATTTTTATTGCTAATGTTTTGCTTCATAAGTCGTTTGTTTAGTTTATCTTTAAGTTTGTTAACTCAGAAACAATATGTAAATTAAGCACTATATAAATGTTAATTATTATTATTATTATTATTATTATGAATTTGTTTCCCATTTTGAACAGAATACATCCACATGTGTACAATGGAATGCAGCATTGGTGCTTATAAAACGAATAATGATTATGTAACATCCAAGAGCATCCAGTACTTGTCTAACTGGATTTTGTGATATTTTACCAATGACATTTATCTGCTCATGTGCAAAATATTATCTACGATCTGCTTATTTTATTTTAATAAGCTAGTTCAAAATATTCAAAATATTTTGAAAGTAGTTGATGATTTTTTAAATTTGGTTTACAAGAAAACAAAACACAAATTTTCAGAAATATCAATGTTTAAAGAAAAAAGTAATATTCATTTTGATCAAGAAGAACAAGTGAATGAGTAAATTACGCAATGCGTAATAAATGTCCCCGCCGGAAGTGCAGATCTGTGGAAATTAACTAGCCTGAACCTTAAAACTTCAGTGAAAAACTTTAGTGAATAAAATAATAATGTTACTGCATGCAAAAGAAGAGAATACCAACAATGCATGTATACAACTGAAATATAAAACATGAAAACATTATGAATCTTCAGCCATTTTGAATAAATTTGCATAAATTTGCATGAATAATGAATTTCAAAATTCTGTGTAGAAGTTTGGAAGCCCCCACCCAGCCCTATCAGATAAAACAATCGGAATCAAAATCCGATGTGAAATAGAGAAGTAGCATTTTTCGTCAATTTTGAATAAATTTGCATAAATTTGCATAATTAATAAATTTCAAAATTCTGTGTAGAAGTTTGGAAGCCCCCATCCAGCCCTATCAGATAAAACAATCGGAATCAAAATCCGATGTGAAATAGAGAAGTAGCATTTTTCGTCAATTTTGAATAAATTTGCATAAATTTGCATAATTAATGAATTTCAAAATTCTGTGTACAAGTTTGGAAGCCCCCACCCAGCCCTATCAGATAAAACAATCGGAATCAAAATCCGATGTGAAATAGAGGAGAAGTAGCATTTTTCGTCAATTTTGAATAAATTTGCATAAATTTGCATAATTAATGAATTTCAAAATTCTGTGTAGAAGTTTGGAAGCCCCCATCCAGCCCTATCAGATAAAACAATCGGAATCAAAATCCGATGTGAAATAGAGAAGTAGCATTTTTCGTCAATTTTGAATAAATTTGCATAAATTTGCATAATTAATGAATTTCAAAATTCTGTGTAGAAGTTTGGAAGCCCCCACCCAGCCCTATCAGATAAAACATCGGAATCAAAATCGGCCAAGAAATGACGGAGAAGTAGCATTTTCTAACATTTGAGCACACACGGACAGACGGACGGACGGACGGACGGACGGACGGACGGACACACACACGCACACACGAACGGAGCCCGTTTCATAGTCCCCTCGCGAACTTCGTTCGGCGGGGACAATAATTTGAACTGCAGTACAAAATACTAACCTGTCCCTCAGAGTACAACCAATGCAGACTATTTTTCATTTCTTTTGTTCAAAATAAGTAAAAAGCACAAAAATGACTTATTTCTGAGGAAAGAAAATTAAACTCCCAGGAAGTGTTCTACTCTTTTTCTGTAGTATCAAGAAGATATTACTCACTGCAATTTTACTGCTCTGTTTACACTTGTCCTCTTGAGGGATGGTATTCGTGACAACGACCTTCTCAAAGCAAGCGTTGTTGATGCGCTGGATGGCAGGCCCAGAGAAGATACCATGAGTAAGGATGGCATATACCTTGATGGCTCCAGCATCCTTTAACCTACATAAACAAGAAAATTTAGGAAGGTTAAAGAGAAGTACACAACTTACAACCAGACTACAACTTGATTTTTAAAGCAAAAAAGACCTAGCCCTCCTTATTTATTTTAGTAAGCAAATAATTACTGTTCGTGAAGGTGAGGGACAAAATTATCACTTCCGAGGCGATCTGAATGTAGCTATCTTTACGAAGCGAAGCTGAGGAAAGATAGCGTACACATTCAGATCGCCAAGGAATTGATAGTATGTCTCATCGCCTGAAACCAAAAGGTGATTATTTGCTTTACAAACTTGCTAATATTTGGAATTCATAACAGAAAGCACATTGGCAGGAGGTCCAGTAACTCCAGGGAGCTCCCTGGATTAAGGGGTCCAGTGGCCTGCCTCAGGGCCCCTGGCTGACACTGTTCTGCTCATGGTTGCTTTTATTTTGACAGATTTTCTTCCGAAAATCTTCACGCACTTTCATTTTGCGCATACCCAAAATACTGATAATGCATTGTGAATCTTTATGGACTGAAGAGATCAGCAAAACACATAAGTACTATGTCCATCAAGGTCACAAACTTTTCTTCTCGGGTGACTGATGGGGAAAACTATGTTTTATCACGTGATTACCTTTTGACCAATCTAGGAGCAAGACTTTTAGTATGTGGAATATAATATTTCATATAATTTGAGTAAAAATTACCCCATTCAACAGGGATCAAAGCTATTTCATTTATGCTTAGATCCTCAGAAAATTTACTTCAAATGTACTAGTTAAACTATCCCTTACTTCTCAGCAGCATGGCAGATGGTTCCACAGGTATCAGCCATGTCGTCGACCAGGATAGCTACCCTGTCCTTGACATCACCGACCAGTACCATGGAAGCAACCTCGTTTGCCTTCTTGCGCTCTTTGTGGATGAGGGCGAACTCAACGTTGAGTCGGTCTGCGATGGAAGTCACCCTGGATATCGATGGGAAACAATAAAATGTTATTGGCAACTCTTTTTTCATTTTGGGTCAAAATTTTAAGCCACAGAACATGCTCAACGAAGGGCACTATTAAATTCATCCTCTCAACAGTGCTACAAATTCAGTCATTCTGAGAAAGTAAACAGAGCTTAAACTATTTGCAAATGGAATTACCAGTTTCAACTATATCAGTACAAAAGCAGTACTATACAAGTAGGAGGCTACTTTACTGTAATCTTGACATGATAGCATCCATAATTTCCTTTGTACATGTGTCGCATGCTCGAAAGTTGGGTTTAAATAGTGACGTGGGCGAACGGAGACGGGGAGCTCAACTCTGAATTCCTGAGAAGCTGATTGGTCTTATTTCTCAAGCTCTAGCTTGCTCGGAGAAATAGAGAAGCACCTTCATTGAGGCCCTTGCAAGACAGTCGTCTTGTCCTTCCATCCTCACCTTTTTGCACCTCCTGCGTCGGGTGAAACTATGATGCTGTTACCCCACTCGGGTATGTTCTCCTTAATCCACTTCAGCACGGCTGGCTCGGCGTAAAGATTGTCAACAGGGATATCAAAGAAACCCTGAAATTATAAAAGAAAGATTGAATCTTCATCAGGTATCAAGCTGCCTCTTCATCTGATGATATCAAAAGAATGTGGTAAGGCAATATTTCTATAATGGATATTCAACCCTTCTGCACCACCAAATTTTGTGGATAATTTTCATAACTAACTTTCAAGATTGAAATGTGACTTAAAATGCTTTGGTTTCATTGATGAAGTACATAGATTTTGTGATAGAGGTACTTGTTGCTATTTCTGGAAGGAAAAGTAGACCTTCTTGGGCGGGATTTGCCACCAACAGCACGGAAGGGGTTAAGAGATAGCTATAAGAGGTGTACAATCAGTCTATCATAACATCCAGAACTACTTCAAAAGGTACCACTTCAGAGTGGTCTTGTCAAAGGAGTTGTAAGGCTCACTATGCTCTCTCTCTCTCTCTCTCTCCCAAACGTTTCGCGTCTAGATAAAGCTATCGTCAATTTCCGAATCTGCTCTAAAAACACTTTGCGAAATTCAACTTGCCAATTTTGAGGCATGTGTACAAGTTTACAACACTATGGCATCTTCGCAATGTTAACATGTTTGAATTCTTCTTCGTATAAGCCATGTAATACATTTTTGCACGGTGTTTTTGTATTAAAGGTATGAATGAAGAGAATTATGGAATATTGATGTGCATTACATACTTCTACTGAACTGAACATTTAAAATGTACATGCATGTCCTCTTAGGAAAAAAAATAAGAAAGGAGTTGGATCCAAATCTATGTACAGAACTTATTTTTTTCTAATATGATCATTGTTGTCTGGTTAGCTTTCACATCACATGACTAAAACCTGGCACAAATTTGATATCATTCAGGCTATTATTGGTGTATCTAGATCAGTATAATACCAATGTTTTCAAGGCTCATTGCATTTCCTTTTTTGCATGTACATGTACAAAATGACACATACACAGCAATGAACAAAAGTTACTATTCAATTAGTCACATGATCACATTTGTTATTTATAAAGGAGTGCCTATCTCTTAAGCTGGGCTGTTGAGTCCTTATATAATCTTCTGAATTCTAACTGAACAAAAAGTCGATTCGAATCGCACTGTTCTCAAACCAAATGGTTAGGGGATTAATGAATGAATCCCATTCAAGGTGGCCCCAGATCCTGAGACTATTCAGCACCAATTGAGACAAAGACTCTTTTAGTCCAGACCAGGCCCAGACAAAGGACAGGGTGAGGCTATTATCAGTATAGTACCAATGTTTTCAAGGCTCATTGCATTTCCTTTTTTGCATGTAGAAATGACACATACACAGTAATGAACAAAAGTTACCATTCAATTAGTCACATGATCACATTTGGCAGGCCATTAGCATGAACAAGTTTGTTATAAAGGAGTGTCTATCTCTTAAGCTGGGCTGTTGGGTCCTTGTAAAATCTTTCGAATTCTAACTGAACAAAAGTTAATTCAAATCGCACTGTTCTCAAACTAAATGGTAAGGTTAGGGGATTAATGAATGAAACCCCATTCAAGGTGGCCCCAGATCCTGAGTCTATTCAGCACCAGATGAGACAAAGACTCTTTTAGTCCAGACCTGGCCCGGACAAAGGACAGGGTGAGGCTATTATCAGTATAATACCAATGTTTTCAAGGCTCATTGCATTTCCTTCTTTGCATGTACATGTACAAATGACACATACACAGCAATATGAACAAAAGTTACCATTCAATTAGTCACATGATCACGTTTGTTATTCATATAAAGGAGTGCCTATCTCTTAAGCTGGGCTGTTGGGTCCTTATGAAATCTTTTGAATTCTAACTGAACAAAAAGTCAATTCAAATCACACTGTTCTCAAACTGAATGGTTAGGGGATTAATGCATGATTCCATTCAAGGTGGCCCCAGATCCTGAGTCTATTCAGCACTAGATGAGACAAAGACTCTTTCAGTCCAGACCAGGCCCGGACAAAGGACAGCCTGGTGAGGGCTGGGTCTTTCTTTTGTCTGGAATTTAACCTTAGCAACAAGATAGCAGATGGACAAAAACAGTAAACAAGAGTTCACACCTATGAACAGATTAAGTAATCCTGATCTTACTTAATCTCATATTACCCTTAGAAGGTTTGGGGAGGAGAGATGCATGGAGGCAATCTTCACAACAATGGATTATGTGGTTTACAAATTTGTTTGAGTCTTTGAGATGCACAATAGACATGTCATCAATGCCTTTTAACCTTCAAAAAGGGAGGGAGGGAGGAGGTCAAAGTGAAATGGCCAAACAAAGCTAGACTTTGACCTGATCATCAATCTATTATCTACATACTCGTAGTGTACATGAACATTCAAAATGAAGCCAATAAACACACATGCAGACAGTAGAAAACCTCTATGAAAAAATTAAAATAATCCACTCATGGGTGGGTTATACAAACATGTATGAACTGCTTATGACATGAAATAACACCACATTACCCAAGCTACACCCTTCTCACATAGATGTATGTGTACAGTATGCAACTACCCATACAATTTAGCCAGCTAAAAGCAACCGATCGAGCAAGACATGGGAAATGACATTTCGATGTCTCTGTTCAAACTGTTTGCATATGCGAGATGCTCACAAATTTAAATCTATTAGGGTATCAACATACACATGGCTTTCATAGTCTCAGAGCTATAGATCTTAAGAAGCATACAAGCAGATGTTAAAGGGTAGCTAACCAAACAACATAAGGTATTTTACGCTATATGTTTTATGCCAGTATCTTGTAACAGTATTCAAACTAAAAGCTTCAAATCTTACATCTTCACAAAGATATTACAAGGATAAACATGTACATGTAATACAGAATCCTCAAGTAAAGGTATGCTTGTTCTAGATTTCAAATCTAGATTTCTACAACAAAATGTTTTACATGTTCAATGCCCTTAAAGCATGTTCTCAATCTAAAGAATCTATAGTATGAATATTTTAGTCATAATGTTGAGTATGCATTACTGTAAATAGAGTAGTCCATCTTTTCTTGCATTCTAATAGTGGATATGTACATGTATATCTTTGTTGAATTTTGGAAATCGAGACACTGAAGTCTTATCCCCAGCTAGCATCTTTACCCCATGGGTGACTATCGTGGCCAGACAAACTTGCAGATGTTTTGTATTGCCAGAGGTATACCTGAATTTGTGAGGCATGAAGATCCATTGTGATGA
Organism: Heliocidaris tuberculata; assembly: GCA_025618425.1. NCBI lineage: Eukaryota > Metazoa > Echinodermata > Echinoidea > Camarodonta > Echinometridae > Heliocidaris > Heliocidaris tuberculata. Next base: position 29,422,076 of record CM046846.1, on the reverse strand, counting down.
TGTGATCTGCTCCAGCGACAGACAGCATGTTGGCGACTAGCTTGGCCGAGATGGGTGCACGGCTCTGAATACAAGGAGGAAAATGTAAATGAGGGTTTAGTGTAGAAGGAGTACAAGGCAAAAACCTGCAATTTCAGAACTGACCTCTGTGACCTTGACCTTTGACCTACATACCACAAAATCTAATCAGATCATCTTCCTATGGTGATACATACTAGCACTAAGTTTGAAGTTCATACCTCAAATGGTTCTTGAGTTATAGGGAGAATAAGAAGGCAGGACGGACGGATGGAAAACCCTAAAACATGCCTCCGGCACCACCTTTGGTGGGCAGAGGCATAAAAATGAACTAAAATAAAATATAAATACTAAGTGTATGATCATTGTAAATAAATGTTAAATCCTCAAACCCTATACCCTAATGTACTACACATTTAAGAACACTTGACATACATCGGGGGAGGGGGGAGGGGGGGGGGGGTCTGATACCACATTAAAAGAATTTTATTCGTCACAGCTGGTTTCTTTTGTGGCTGTATTGGCAAAGCTCAAAAATTGATGACTCTCTTCTATCTTCTATTTGCACATTTAAAAAAAAAATACATCTATAGGCAAAGCAGCTGTTATCCTTGTTGGCACATCTGGTGTGACACCCGCAAATCAATATAGTCTACATTTACCTACATCCCTGACAGTGGAAAAGATGTAGTATGCCATCAAGATTTGGAGTATGCACTTGACTTATCTAGTATGAACTTTTGTCCATCAACATGTAAACGCTGTAAGAGCATTCAAAACGGATATCTCAGCTGATATCACTCACAAAAAGAATGTTACATCTATTTATGGAACTAATCCCTTGTCCCTACAAATATGGTTTGGGTGAACGCCAATTTCACAGTTCAAAAGGGGGCATTCTTGCAACCATTTCTTTCTGCTTCAGTACAAATAAATTTACATCTAAATCTAAATTTGGAATGTAATGAAACAGTGTTTTGATCTTCTCAAACCTAATCAAAGTTAACCGCTCAGAACACACTGCCTTCCATGCTCCAGAGTCATCACTGCATTAAACTCATTCATATGCATCAGTAAGCTACCCATCTTTCCCCCTTCCAAAATAAACAAAGATTGTAATGTCAGCCTTCTACATATCTGTGTATCACTGATGGACACACACTTTATCAATCACTGACTGATGTGGTCTAGCTTCGGACAATACAGGAATGTGTGTAGCACTGTGTATTATCATGAATTGAGAAAAACAAATGTGTAGTTCTATGAAAGTGTCAGGGTAAAAAAAATGAAATTTCATTTTCAGGGGTTACTGCAAGCCAAGCTAAACTTTAGTATAGTTTTTAGTGACTTCATACAATATAACCAAATGACAAAAGGAAATTTTTCTTTCTGTTTTTTTTTTTGGGGGGGGGGGGGGTTGGGGGGTGGGGTAGAGAGTTTTTTTCATTTAAAAATTCATTCAAGGATAAAGGGAGAACCATTGTTTACTACAGTATAAAATATACTAATCGATTCATTTGCCAAAGATTTCAATTGACATTCATTTTGAAATACTTTCCTTGCTCTAGTCATGACTAAAATAGTCTGAATGGTGGGGAAATGGGTGTTTTGCAGGACTAAATTTGTCGATTAGTTCACAGAAATATTTCCAACAAGCAAAGTCACACCATCCTCTAGCCCATGTTAGTCCAAGTGATTTACAAGTTGAATTTCTTTATCCATCATTAAAACCATGGTGCACTGGGTAGGTGAGTATAAAGTCATCATGTGCCCACTAGAAGAGGCGAATTACATGAATGATGATCAAATTTTCAATGTTTTTAGGTGTAAAGAAAGTATAGAAAAACTTCTAGGGAAGAACCTATCACTGTTACCAATAATATCCCGCCAATATACTGTACAAACTACAAACCAAAACATGGTTAATAAAAGTGAAACCTTGTATACGTGTTTTTCTTAAAATGTTGATGCACAGTCAGTGCAACTGTTTGTACACATCCTTCTGCCTGGCACACAATTAAGTATTAATGCAATCAAACTTACTTTGTCCTTCTTGTCTTGCCTGGCATAGGGGAAGAGGGGAATGACGGCTGTGACGCGGGATGATGAGGCAATCTTGCAGGCATTGATCATGATCAGCATCTCCATGAGGTTGTCGTTGATGTCACCACACCCCACTCTGTACGATGTACACATCTTCACCACGCACACTCTCTCCAATCTCAACACTGTAATGAAGAAAACAATCAGTTTATGAGATCTTTCATAAATCTAAATGACAATCAACCATGAATGCGCATAAACACATGAACGGATGCAGAGTCTAGGGGTATCTCTTTAAATTGTTTAAAACATGCTGCTGTCTGTAACTTAAGGGTCTGAAACTTACAACAGACATGCGTGATACACCTAGGCCTCCTTTGGGCCTATTTTAAGTACATTTAATTGGGAATGTTAAATTTCCACAAGGGCCCCTTAATTTCCACCAAATTTTGTTTACAAAGTCTGGAAATCTAAATGTCCACACATAAGTGGATCACTCTGCATGGTAATAATAGATCCTGTTCTCATTACAAGGGACAGCACACTCTAGCACACGCTAGATCGCGTCACCTCTAAGGTAAGAACGTGGCGACGTTGTTCCGGCGCGATCCACGGAGGTCCACGGTGATCCCAAACTGGACCACCTCTGGGGGGTGGTCCACGAGAGATAGCGCGATCTAGAGCGCGCCTATTCGCAATTTACTGTGCAGAGAGTGGTAAGATAGATCGCGCTACACTCTGCAGGTACCGGTGGACCTCCCTGGCGCGCCCCCCTTTCCAATCTCGTAATGGGAACGGGGTCCTAGGCTTACATGTACAAGTAGCTTTATAGGGTTTCCACTATAGATCAACATAAATGTTAAAAGGAACTTCTACCACAACCTTATCAGATCCCTGAGAACACAAGCTCCCATTTCATATAACCATCCTCCTTTAAAGCTCATAGACAGCAGTCTCAGTAGCAAAAATCATACTGGCAAGAAACTTATCTCGACCCTAAACAGATCCCATTTTTGCTCTGTCAATAAAAAGGATAGATCCTTCTTGCTTCACATCCACTTCAGTTTAAAAAATAAAAACAAAGAAAAACATGTCACATCACTCACATGTCCAAAAAGCAGATATACATGTAGATCTACATACATATTCAACCTGAGTCCAGCTCAAATAAAACAAAATAATCTTCCTGGTACAGCATAGCAATTTTCTACACATTTTGGATATGATTGCTACACAAATTTACAGATGTGCAGCAGTTTGCTTCACTGAACCATGTAGAATTAAAAATTCAACACAGACAACATTTTGTCTGTTGATTGAAATTGCTATTCAAATTTCAGTAGGTAAATTATTCCCTGTAAAACTTTTCCAAGACATGCATTGGAATATATCAAAAACATCATAAACTGTGAAAATGTAATCAAACGGTTCCTGGACAGCCCGACCAACAGACAGCCCGACCCTGGATAACCTGACCACCTACCCTGGACAGCTCGACCTGGTCGAGTTATCCAGGGTACGGTGACTCCCCGGAAAATTGGACCCACTTTTTTTCAAGTTTTCTGAACTTGATTCACTCATTTTCCAATGAATTGCCATCTAAGTGGTATATTGTAATTAAATGTATACATTCATGATGGGAAAGAGTTGCAATGAAAGAATAAATGGGTAAGTTACATGTAAGTTAGTTTTCCCTTGCAATGAGAATACTTCAGTGAATGAGCGATCACCAGAGAGGCCAAGTAAGTTCATTTTATGCCCCAAGAATCACTGTACTGATAGAAAATTACTTTGTAACATATATCTTTACCAGGGAAAGGAGAGGTTATATTGAATGTAAATAGAATATCACTGAAGGTGATTAATTTACCCCGTCCCAATGTGTGTGCCAAATTTCCTGAGCATTGCTCCAAAATTGAGGAAGTGGTTTGATCTGCAATATTTTCCCATTTTACTGCCATATGTCGTTACCATGGCAATGCAATTTGCCACACATTGAAACAATATGTCTTGCACATCTTTACCACAAGAACATTGTGTGTGCCTAATTTCATGAGCATTGCTTGAAAAAGTGAGAAAGTTGTTTGATCTGCAATATTTTTCCGATTTAATGCCATAATGTTGTTACCATGGCAATGCAGTTTCCGACACATTCCAAAAATTTGTCTGGCACATCTTCATCCCAAAACAAATGTGTGTGGCGAATTTCATGAGCACTGCTCAAAAAATGAGGAAGTAGTTCGATGCGCAAAATGTGCAACCGACCGACCGACCGACCGACTGTACGCTGATTCCTATATACCCCCTTCAAACTTCATTTGGCGGGGGTACCGGTATGAAAGTTATATTCTATCAGTACAGTGATTCTAAAATGAACTTACTTTGGCCTCTCTGGCAGTCCCTCATTCGCCAAATTATTCTCATTGGAAGGGAAAACTACATGTACATGAAACTTACCTGTTTATTCTTTCATTGCAACCCTCAAAAAGTCCACAACTGCCGTGTTTCCCATCATGAATGTATACATATAATTACAATGACTTAGATGACAATTCATTGGAAAATGAGTGAATTAAGTTCAGAAAATTTGAGGAAAAAAAAGTGGGTCGAGTTGTCCGGCGAGTCACCCCACCCTGGATAACTCGACTGGGTCGAGCTGTCCAGCCTCCAGGGTAGGTGGTCGGGTTATCCAGGGTCGGGCTGTCCATTGGTCAGGTTGTCTGGACCCCTAATCAAACAAACTGAAAAAAAACAAAAGAAACAAGGTTCTCATTATCACCACTTATACATGTACAAGCTTATCTGAAAATAACCTTGTATTCAGACTAGCTCTTTTATGGGTGAATAGGCTTCAATAGCTATTGTGTGTATCAGCAGGCCCTTTTCCAGGCTAGATCATGTAGATCATTCATACAGGAGAGGAAAATAATTATTTAAAATTTCACTCTCAATTCTGAATCCCCTAATTTGTAGCATAGTAAGAGTGGAAGAGTCCATGAATCAGGTAATCTAGCAAATTTAAGAAAATTAAATCTTGCTTAGAGCAATTTTGTTGTCTGTTTTTGACTGCTGCAACAGTGATGTTGGACACAGTCCCACATAGGCAAGGGCCCATGAGTGCATTATCACTGACTGTTTTTGTTCATCGTTAATTTCACATGTTCTTTCCACTTTGTCTCATTTTCACCGAACAAAACAATTTTAAAATGGTTATTCAAACATGTTGATCATAAATAAACAAATCATGACATATCAAATTTTCAATCATCACCAATCATCACCTCTTCTTAATCTGAATAGTCAACAAAGCTTTACCATGTTTCTTGGTTTGAGAATTTCTTGGTCACCACTTTGCCCAAATCATAGCCGAGTCTGTTGGCGATCTTCTGCGCCAGATCTTGGTGTGATGAACCGCTGAAAACTTTGATGTTCGGCATCCTGGGAGATAAGTGCAATGGATCTTGGGGTATTCCGTTCAAAATTAGAGTATCAACCATTAAGGTCGCGAATCAGAGGAGTTTCGATGAATTCACAATGTCAAAACACTATTAACATTGTTGATGACACGTTTTCGTTCTGTGGTAACTCCTTGGTATGAGTACGTGATCTGCGACAGCTAGACATCAACGGCAGCGAAGTGTGTATACCGGTACCGCGCCGGGCCGGGACGTATGGCTAGTAAAGACTAAACACACATGCGTTCGATTCGCGAAAAAGTGCGATCGGCGTACCGTCACGTCATGATATTTTATTGCATGCACATCACATGTACTAGTATGAGGTCAAGAAGCGCGCGGTTTCTGATCCGCGCGAATCGCGACTTTAAAATACATATAACTCTTTCAAATATTCAATGTAAACTGATCAATACGATTTGAAAATTATATCATTATATTGTTTATTACAAAACACATTTTTAAATTGAAAATTACTATATTCTTGGCATTTTGACGTATAAAATCCTTAGTTTTATTTCAAAGTGCTGTAAACGAGGACGATTCGCCCTCTTGTGCTACGTTGAAAAAGTGGAAATGCTAAATAAAAATTATGCATACCATGCACTGTTAACCTAAAAATATCTCATTCATCCGTATCAGCATCACAACCCAATAGTAAAGTATGCTGACTGCCAACCAGCTCCCCCAGCTCCCAATCAATTTGTTTTCACATTCATTGAATATAGAGGAATGGTTTGTTTTCTTTGTTGAAGTTAATTCCGGATCCATAAGGCCATTAAGTAAAACTGAATCATAGTTTCTCCTTAAACATGTTTTTTTTTTAAATGAGGAAGAGAGGGTTTAATGTTATTTAACATTTTATAATTTTCCGTTACATAAAAATGCTATTGGACCAATTCCAACATATATTTTTATTTCAAATTTCGCTTCATTTGAACATAACCACTTCAAAGGCTCAAAACAAGGGGAAATTGCATTATATGATAATGTCTTGAAAATATTCTTATTTATTTCATTTCAGAACATGATATCGAATAACATCACACTGAGGTGCAGGGGCGGCGCCAGGGTATTTTGATGGGAGGGGCAAGACGACCTAAAGATGACGTCATATTTTTTCTCCATTAAATAACAGGGGTAATATAGAGTTATATGTTTAAGACCTCTCTTTTTAATACTCCTCTTTCTTCTTTCTTCCCTTTTCTTCCCTTTTCTTCCTCCTTTTCTTCTTTTTTCTTCTTTTTTTTTCTATTTTCACTACTTGAAAAATCATAGGGGGGCGGTCGCCCCCTCTGCCCCCCCCCTGTAGCGCCGCCCCTGCTGAGGTGACTGGAAAAAAAAGAAAGAGAAAAAGAAAAGTTAGGAATTCATTTTATTCGGGCTGATGATAAAACATTATGTGTATGAGATTTCTGCAAAGAAATAAAAATGAATTCAAGCATACATATGTGCTATATATAATTGTAAGGAAATAACATATACAACAGCTTTGGCACCTCTCGTGGAAATAATTATAATTGTGAGAAATAAAAATGAGAGAATAATGGTTGCGTAACTTAAATCAAAGTTCCCCAGAGCTGTCCTCCCAACTATCTTTGCAGTGGCGGATCTACGGGGGGGGGGGGGGGGGGGGGGGAGGGGGTTAGGGGGTTTAAACCCCCCCCCCCCCTTGGGCTGCCAAGTAAACATTTAATGTGCATAGGAAAACGCCATCATAATATGTCCAGACTCACACAATATGTTCCTATATAGCACTCTGTCTCAGGCTCAGCCTCGGGCAATAGGTTTTAACCCCCCCCCCCCCCCGCTACCAAGTGAACATGTGTTACTTTTTCTATGCACATATCATTGTGATAGAATAGTAGCCAATAGCTTAGTTGTTTTATATCACTCATCGATAATACTTTCATTAACACATTCATTGAGAAATTACATTAACGTTGTTTGAATACAATTTTGGCCTTAAAAATGATTGCTAAGCTCACCCAGAACCTCATATATATGGTGTAAATTTAAGTTTGCTACCAATTTGGATACTAGTAGTTGTTACGTATATGGGTCAGGATTTTGAAAAATGTACCAATTTGTTCATTTCCTGACTTCAGTGTGTTTCTAACGGCCCTATTCGTTTCTATTCCTATTTATTTTTATATATTTTGGTGTCATCTGAAAGAATAAGTGAAGGGCTTTCAGTAAATATATAATTGTTCATATGTTTGATATGTAGTAGGTCACAGGGTTAATTAAAACATTAAATGGCCAACAAAGGAGAACGTCCATTAGCATATCTTTATGATTTCTGAAAAGAATTCTACTATAAGAGATACGACATGACCAATGGCAAATCAAAGACTGTAATACGAAGAACATTTCTAGAAAAAATCAGGAAATTACGTGCATTATTAAAGAAATGACAACAATTTACATAATATTATACTGGGTTCCCCTCACGGAAGTTCAATATACTTTGTGGGGTGAAAGAGCCCGTTAAAGATCAGACAGTGGTTTTTGGTGGTAATTAAAATATGTATCTCTAATAGATTCATGATTCCTGAAAATTTTCCCCCGTTTTCCCAAGAAAATTTGATTTTTGATGGGTTCAGAACAGTTTTGCGCACCTCCGTTAGGAAAACGAACTTCCGTGAGGTATACGATTCTACGATAAATTTTGAGCTGATGGGTGTTGCTCGCAGGTCAAAATGCGCTTTCATCACACAGCTCAGAGCAAGAGGTAAGTAGTCCTACTCGTTGAAGTTACGCACGAGCCACGTGGGTGTGCTGATTTGCAATAGAAACAACAAAAGTTATGCAAAAAATTTGGTTCCATAGAAGATACTCATTAAAATCAGTGATTTTAAGTAATCTAAGATACCATCGGGGATCCAGTTTTTGTGTTATTTTGGTAGGAATGGACTTCCAAGAAAGTTTGAACGTGCTGGAGTAATTTTCTCAATTATTATTCGCTTATGCTTGGCTATGAAAGCGTGTGCTCCTAAACACAGAACGTCCGTGATGGTTTCAACGAACCTCCGAGAAAAAAACCAATACATTTTGAAATGGCTCTTTTCTTGGGAAGTTCCTTTTGCATGATTGATTTTCAGAGCTATTTGATGACTACATAATTTATGCTACTGAAATATCACAGTCGACATACAATTTGACTTATTTTTAAGATACTATTTTGTATGTAAAATCTATTTTATGATTTTTTTTTTCAAATTAAAGTTTAAATGCTAATATTACCTATTTAGATATGATTAATTATTATGAATGATAGTTAGAATAAAGTGAGCTCTACTTACTATAATTTTGTTAAAATATTATTTTAATTGGTCGAGTTTCAAGATTTTTATTGCATGAGAAACTTTAAATCAGTTTTCCTCACGGAGGTTCGGTAAGAAAACTCACTTTTTATTTATTTTCCTTGTTATACTTGTAATGTGTGTGATACCACTTGCAGTTATTAGTATAATGTCTAATCACTAATATAAGGTATATATTATTAGCTAGCTTCTAATTTCCCTATAATATAATTTGATTTGTCTTTTTGCTCTCGGAGGTTCGTTCTTGAAAGATTGTTATGAATTCCACCAAAGGAGATGGATAATTTCCTCCATACTTTCACAGTAGATGCCAATCAAGTATCCCCTTACTTTTCGATAATTTGAATTTATATATCAACATTTCATTTTTCGTCGTCATAACGGACGTTCACTTCATACACAGTCACTTTATTTTGCAGAGTTTCACTGATCATGCCACGTCCAAGAAATTTTGATTAAAAAGTCAGCTGCTCAGTCTCAGGCGGAGTATCGTGAACGGAAGAAAGATGAGCTCACAGAAACTGCGTATAACAGCCAAGAGGCAAAGAGAAAAAAGAAAAGTTATAGAAAAATATGGAAACAATTAGATGAAGATGAAAAGGAGAGAAGATGGATGTATGCTCCAACGCATTAGGACAAAAGCACATGGTCGTATTTCGAAGCTGGACATGGGAAGGGATGGAGTAGGGGCGGCTGCAAAGCTCGAAGCTGACTGGTCTGTCAAGTAAACCTCTCAGCCTGTCAAACAAACCTGGCGGTGACCTACCTGACCCATCTTTGGCCATTGGGGGCATTTCGTTTTTCCGAAGGTTCATAATTCCGAAACACTAATTTCCCATGCCTGGGGGTTCATAATTCTGAAAATGAAAAAGGGTTCATAATTCTGAGCATTTGTTGCATTATTCCAAAGGTTTGCTTATCCGAAGGTTCATAATTAAGAAAATGAAAAAGATTTCATAATTCCGAAAATAGAATATGGTTCATAATTCCGAAAAAGATATAGGGTTCATTTTTCTGAAGATTCGTAATTCCGAAAATGAAATAGAGTTTATTCTGAAGGTTCTTATTTCCGAAAATGAAAACGGGTTTGTATTTCCGAAAAAGAAATAGGGATCATAATTCCAAAAATGAAATATATAGGGTTTGTATTTCCGAAAAAGAAATATGGTTCATAATTTGGAAAATGAAATAGGGTTCGTTTTTCCGAAAATTAAAAAAGGGGTATAATTCCGAAGGCTCGTAATTCCAAAAAGTTGAGTAGGACTTTATTGATTTTTTGGAATTATGAACCCTTTTTCATTTTCCGAATTATGAACCCTATTTAATTTTCAGAAATACGAACCCCATTTAATTTTCGGAATTATGGACCCTATTTCATTTTCGGAAATACAAACCCTTTTTCATTTTCGGAAATACGAGCCGTATTTCATTTTCGGAAATACGAACCCTTTTTCATTTTAGGAAATACGAACCCTTTTGCATTTTCGGAAATGCAAACCCTTTTTCATTTTCGGAAATACGAACCTTCGGAATTATGAACCCTCTTTCATTTTCGGAAATATGAACCTTCGGAATTAGGAACCCTTTTTCATTTTCGGAAATACGAACATTATTTCATTTTCGGAATTATGAACCTCATTTCATTTTCGGAAATACGAACCTTCGGAATTATGAACCCTCTTTCATTTTCGGAAATATGAACCTTCGGAATTAGGAACCCTTTTTCATTTTCGGAAATACGAACATTATTTCATTTTCGGAATTATGAACCTCATTTCATTTTCGGAAATATGAACCTTCGGAATTATGAATCCTATTTCATTTTCGGAAACACGAATCTTCAAAAATACGAACCTTCGGAAAAACGAACCTTCGGAGTAACGAACCTTCGGAGTAAAGAACCTTCGGAATAACGAACCTTTGGAATTATGAACCTTCGGAAAAACGAACCCTCGGAAATACGGACCTTCTGAAAAACGACATGTAACCGGTCAGATGCAGTGGTCTTAGTTTCATGATAGCTCTAGTTGACTCTAATTAATAGTTACATTGAGCTTTAATGATAACTTCTATGAACGTTCAGTGAGAGATTTCTTGATTTCATTACATGGAGTTACCAAAGTAACGCCATGATTATATTCAGGTTATATTACGAACTTCCGTGAATATCTTGCAAACGTCGGTGAGATTAACAATATCTGCCGAAACGGGAAAGATATTTGACGAATTCACTTAACCCTTGAAAATACTTATATATTTCATGTCATCAGGAATATTTGTGATTGCTCTAAAATGTTTTAAGTGAAATTAGCTCACTGAAGTTTGTTCTGTATCCGAAAGTTGGGAGACGTATGATATTTCTGACAAATAGAAGATGTTACAAGTCATGTTTCGAGTTTGTGATCTGATGCATTTTGGTGTTCCTGTTCTGTAAATGTGTTATCAAGATTTTAACCAATTATGTTGAATAGCAAATAAAAATTGTTGTGTTATCTTCAAAGAAATTGGCTGTAATACTATAAATCTCATTTAAAACGTCCGTGAGGGAAATGAGAACTTCCGTGATGAAAAGTATGTTAGGTTTGAATACCTGTAAGAGCTCACATATGTCAGAGGGGATGAAGTAAAATGTTTTTTCTTTAAGTGCATAATCTGTACTACTAATTTTAGTTACATAAGTCAAAATATAATATTTTTTTTTCATGTGAGAAAAATTAAAAAAACATTACGACTGCAGGTGCAAAATTTTGAAAATATCAGAAAAGTACTTGATATTGATATCACTAGCAAACCAAATGTGGTCATTAGACTGGATAAGAACTGTCCGCATTTGTAACTTCAATTTCAATCACTATTTGTGCTAATGATTTATTAAACATTTACGAGAAAATCTTACACTTTCGTTTATACCAAGTATAGGGTGCTTATATTAATCACGGACGTTCACGTTTCTGAGATGGTTAACTGAACGGTTAATAAAAACCTGTTCCATGGGAAATATCCCGGTATAATCGGGTTTTTGTAATGCTTAAATTTGTATTCTTCAACAATAAACATGCCATTTTTACTCTTCTCAAAAAATTTTTTTTGAGCCTCCTTTGACCAATTGGTACATTTTTCTAAATTCTCACCCATATCCTATACACACATTTTTTACGTATGATAACGTACGTTTACGGTTACATCACGAAAGTTACATCGTGACCTTCAATTGGCTGAATAAGCAACATTTAGTTGAACTTAATTTTAATTTCTACTTCACTGGCATGGCCAGTATAATCATTTACATCATAGAGGTTACCTATATTTAAGATTTTTGGTACTATACAAGTCAACATAATGTTACACTGTCATAAATCTACCTTTTTATCACGAATCTTTCTTATATTCCCAGTTACTTTTCTTTAGTATCTTGAGTTTTAAACATGTGGTTAGAATTAGACCAAAAAGAAATAACACACACTGGAGAGGAAAATTTCAAGTGCAAATATTGTGAGAAGATATAATATTATTCAACTCATCTGGTAACTTATTAAGTTGATAACCAAACACACGATAACTCTGGATATAACTGTGTATTAAACTGTTACTTGATCTAAAAAGACGTTATTATGGACTGCTTTTTATGGTCTCCATCGCTTATTAGATGCCAGGAAAACATCACTTACAGGGGTTCAAATAGCAAAAAACAAACAAACAAACAAACAAAAAATCGACGCGGCGCTACGCGGCTCACAGACATCGCCGTTTCGCGCCTTGTGGACGATCGCCGTTGGGACAAACCCAGAGACCGCGGAGCCAGGGCCGGGGGGGGGGGGGGAGGCGGGGATGGGGCTGTAGTTCCCTCCCCCCCCCCCAATTATTTGGGCAAAAAAGAGAAAAAATAGAGCATGCAAGTATGCTTAAAATCGCAAGCTGGCAACCCTAAAAATGAAAAATCTCCCTACTGTGGGAGGGGGGTATCCCCCGTCCCACACCCTCCCCCTTGGAAAAAAAAGCTGCTTTGTGGCGCCGTGCTTCTTTCAAGTTTCATTCTTATTTCTTTTCCTTTTTTTTCCTTCTCTATATCCTTCCCCTTCTCTCGCTCTTCTGTCCTCCACTCTCTCATGACCTATTCTTCTCACTCAAAAAACGATAACAAAGACTTTCAAGAAAGCAACCCAAGGGCAATTTTGATACCCTGTTCGATATATCCCAAATAAATCATGTTCGGATTATGTAATGTAATATTGTCTTTGTATTGTTCGCACATTTCAATAGGTGATGGAAGGCTATATAGAAATACCTTATACAGTATATAGGCTGCGGTATTTCCTTCCGGAATCTCATTCTCTTCCTCTCCTTTATACCCCCTTCCCCTAGTTTCTCCCTCTCCCCTCCATCTACAGCAGACTCCTTTAATTTCTCCTTCTTTTCATATATTTGTACTTTCTTTATGTCACTATTTATTTCTCTCTCCCTCCCCCTCACTCTTTCTAGCTTTTATAGACCTTTCATGGCTAACCCCTCGAACAATTTCCACCCATATACCTCTCCCCTTTATCTGTAGACACTTAACCCAAAGACGAACCCACACTCGCAACCACCATCCCCTTGAAACAAATTGGCGCTACATAATGGATTTGGGCTTTTTACCGGCTTCTCTATCCTGCTTTATACATAAAGGGGCTTTCACACCGGGATTTGCGTAGAGTTGCGTAGAGTTGCGTAGGGAGTACGCCAAAATTCGCTGCGTACTCATGAAAAAACAAATGATGGATCGGCGTAGTCCCTGCGTAGGGTAGCGTAGGGTAGCGTAGGGTTGCGTAACTTGTCCACGTACACTTACGTAGGTCAGGCGTTAAGTCTGCGTAGCGTTGCTTACTGTTGCGTACGGATTCTGTTCGCAAGCGAAGATGAAAAAGAAGAAAAAAAAAAGCATTAGGCCTATAGCATTTCCCGCCTTATGAACTTCTCAAGCAACTCTTGCCTGCTGTCCGGAACACTGTACTGCTGTGAAGTAGAAACAAAAGATAATGAGTTGTTTAAGTCCATTCCTTGTCCATTCCTTGTTATTATAGTGCTCACACGATTTGTCATAGAGCAGTGGGTGTTGCTGGACCCACTCCATAATTTCCGACCTCTCCTGGTCAGTCGAAACTGTGAAAGGGGGGGGGGGGGGGGGAGCTTCGCCTGTCTCTTTTTCTTCTGTGGTTTTGGGGTTTCGCTGCCAGCTGCATCACTATGTCCAGAGTGTGGTGCAGGTGAATCTCCATCTTGGTCACTAGAAACATGTGGAGAATGAGCAGGAGAAGATTTCTTGCCCCGACCTCGACTCTTGCTCTTCCTTTTTGGCATTTTGCAGACTTTATTAAAAAGGAACAATCAAGCCTTGCAGATCTATAGAGGACTAACTGTTCAGCAGCAATTTAATGTCAAATGGGACGAATCTGTTCAAACTAGCAGTCAAGCGAATAATAACTGATGAAAAACAGTAGGATCCAGCATGAGTACTCCAAATTTAAGTAACTATAAGCAACTATACGCAAATGTACGCCAGGTCTACGCAAGTCTACGTAAGTCTACGTCGGTCTATACGCCACAGTACGCAACACTACGCCATTCCATGCGCAAGTCTCAAAATGTGTTTCGAGAAACCGGGGCCTTTTGGCGTAGTGTTGCGTAGTAATGGCGTACAGTGGCGTAGTGTTGCGTAGGCTTGCGTATAAACTGCATTCTCTGGCTCTACGCAGACAGTACGCCAAAAAATTAAACATGTTTAATTTTTTGAGCCCCTCCCGCGTACCTATTTTGCGTTCCTCGGCGTAGACTTGCGTAGACTTGCGTAGGCACAGCGTATGGCAGCGTAGCGTTGCGTAGTCGCTACGCAACACTACGTAACTCTACGCAACTCTACGCAAATCCCGGTGTGAAAGCCCCTTAACAGAGGAGGCAAATATTTTTGACGATAATTACCCGGATGTTATTGAAATGAAATTGAAAAGAATCGCTCCGATGTTAAAATGTATTTTTTAAATGATGTTTTTATGTGACAATCCTTCTTTATGATTCATTTATATACGTACGAGTTAACAATGTAATTACTTTACTTTGGTAAAGTGTCAATTATAATATTGGTTAATTATGTTGTAATCAGTTTTGTAAATTATGTTTGGAAATAAAGATCTAAAGAGAAATAAATAAATAAATCAAATCAAATCAAAATTATTGTGGATTTCGCTCAGAATTGTTTAAAAATTGAACTTCAATATATCTCATGGGCCAATCGATTTTGTGGACCTTTCTGATATTTCGGTCTCGTGCATGGACTCGGGGGCTGTCGGTCCATTGGTTTTAAATTTGTTTTGTAAACTTTTTGTGATATTTCACGCAGGAGACAGGAAATTACTGTTTATAATTTGTTTAAATATATGAATATATTCACATCCTTTCATTTTTGCCAATGGTACTGTCCCAACATATTGCGTAATAAATAAGAGCGAAATAAGTCGATTGATACAAATTCTATAATGGAACATGAACTCGTGACAAAAATGCAAACACACAAAGACTTGAAAGAAGTTAATTTTGAATGACAGAGAGGAAATAGATTTAATGTGAGAACTTTGAATAGGAAATTAAACAACATGCCACATATATATATATAATTGTGAGAAATGAAAATGAGAGAATAATGGTTGCGTAGCTTAAATCAAAGTTCCCCAGAGCTGTCCTCCCTTTTTGAATTTTTGCAAAGGTTGAAAAAATGTCTCCGCCGGGAATCGAACCCGGGTCGTTGGCTTAGAACGCCAATGCCTTAACCACTAGACACGGAGACGGGCCAGTGATTTCTCACAATTATAATTATTTCCACGAGAGTTGCCAAAGCTGTTGTATATGTTATTTCCTTACAATATATATATATATATATATATATATATATATATATATATATATTATATGGGTAGAAAACAAGTAAATAAAAATTCAAATTTCCGGTCATAGGCCTTCATCAGGAAATGATATGAGAGACAGAAAGAGAAGATCACATGCAAGCAAAAATGCTTGACAAAGTGTAAAACTTTTGCGCTTATTTTTAATATTTGGGATACGTTTAAAAAAAAAATCATATATGCCACTGATTCGGCCAGGGGTGTCGATCCGTGTTCATGATTGGGGGGGGGGGGGGGGGGTGACCGGCGAGGGTGTACCAGGGACTTTTTCAAAAAATTGTTTATAAAAATTGCATTTTAAAGCATCCCAAAATGGTTTTTAATGAAAAGAAGGAATGAAAGGATCTACGACAATGGATGGAATCCCTTACTTGAGAATAACAATATAATGCGAGCGAACGAATTGGGAATTTTCTTCGATATTTTCGCATTGAAATTATGGCATTTCTTATTTCCTTACTTCTATAGTCATTAAAGAATGTGATGGTATTTCAAGATCAAACATGAGTTTGGATATTTATCAGTTTTAAGTTAATGTATCACAATTCTTATTTATTTTATCCAAAAATATTGGGGGGGGGGATGATAATACAGGCCATCCCTCTCACCTCAATTTTTTTGGGGATAGATACCCCCCCCCTCACCCCGCCCCCCCCCCCCCCCGGGACCGACACCCATGGATTCGGTTATATGATTATCGCTATTTATCTCTTCTTCTTTTTTCTTATTTAAATTTAAACATTTTAAACAAACGTAAAGAATAGCTGTCATCAGGTTTTCAGAACACATAAAAAAAAGTAGGAGAAGCTGAAATTCATAAATTATAGAAACGTTTTGATAATAGAGGCAAAATTAGATACAGTATACTCTTTTCTGTTTTTATGTAGTGTAGGGCCCGTCTTGCGATGGGGGGCGGGGGGGGGGGGGTCACAAGCAAAATAAAATATAGATAATCAAATTTGACTGGGGACGCAAGAGTACATTTTCCCCACTGTGTATTGAATGTAAAAGGCGGATTTTATTTACCGGGGGGGGGGGGGGGAGGGGGCATTTGCCACCTGTGCTCCCTTGATCCGCCATTGCTACTGATTTGTGATTGATTACAGCTAGGACTACATCACGTCACGTGACACTGCTCAATTAATCAGGAATCTAGAGAAAGTGGTGGAATGGTTTTGATCGCTGTATATAGTCCATAAGTATTCGACGGTCTAATTCGGAGCCACACCTTATCCAGGGGCCGCGGAGCGTTTTTGAAAGTGGGGGGGGGGGGGGGGGGGCCTGATCTGATTTCACTAATTAATGACAATTTTCGAGCCTTTTTTTCCGAGATTTTTTTCACAAAAAGTCTACTAAAAAAAGGGAGGGGGCTGCAGCCCCCCAGTTCCGCGGCCCATGTCAGGGGCCGTTTTTGAAAGGAGGGGGGGCTGATTTGATTTCATTTGAATAATGACAATTTTGCACCTTTTGGGGTGTATTTTATGAAACGTGTCTACTCAAAATAGTGGGGGGGGACTGCAGTCCCCCCCCCCCCAGTCCCTCCCCCGGTTCCGCGGCCTATGTCTTTCAATCTTAAGGTCACCTTTAAACATTCTGTAATTTGAACAGATACGGTTTAAATCCACATTGATTATTTACATTAGCACCTCAGTGATTTAGCACTTTTATATTAGCATCCGTGCAAATTAGCATGTCAAAAGTACTAGTAGTTGGCTCTATTCACGACTAGACTGGCTGTAAATAGGAAACTATTACGCCTAGCACACACTATGTATTGTACATACCGCTATGGTGGATGCAATTGCAAATGACTCGACTGTAGTGTGTCTCTAGCTCTGTGTACTGTAGATGTGTAACTGCATGAATGGTGTCAAGTTGATTATGTAACACTGAGCAGCTAAATTATGTTTTCTACCGAGGGCATTCAAGTGTAGACTAATGTGTGAGATTTCAAGTTGTTGCGTAGCTCCTTCATTATCTTAGCAAATATGGCTAACATTGCTGCAGGAAGAATACAGAGGGAGCTGAGGGAAGTCATGAATAGTGATGAGGTATTTTTGAGATCAGTTGAGTTGATTGAGTGAGAGTATGGAGAGAGACTGAATGGAGCTTGTTTTAGCTTAAATTCCTTAATTCTTTGACTTTTCATTTCTGAATCAAAAGGAAGAATATCTCACATGACTGCTAATGTTAGTAATGATTTGAAACGGAAGATCGACTTAAGAACTAGTTAGAGTTGTGCACAAAAGCAAGAGGAATTATCCCATGAAATTGAACGTGTCAGTGAATATTGTTGAATTAATTTTAAGAAACCTCTCAACATGTTGTCTACTTGGCAGCTTGGTAGAGTGCTTGTTGCCTTGCCCATCTTCTAAACGGCAGTGGGTCGTTACTAAAAATGCCTTTTGTTCATCAAACACATGGTTAAAAAGGAGAAAAAAAAGATTAGATGTCTAGAGTATGTGCTCCTGTGGGCGGGCGGTCCCCTGTGAGCAGCCGGCGGTGAATAAAAAATGAAAATAAAATTTTTTTTTTTGATATCCCTTCAAAAATTACCCTGGACAGTCTCAGGTAGGTTCTATTGCACCAAAAAACATACTCAGCCAAAGCAGTAAGTATCCTGAATCTCGCTCAACATCATGAGAAATGTACGCCACCAGTCATCGACAAAAAAAATTGCAGTTTCTTAACTTTTAAGTTAAGAGACTATGACATACTTAAACCAATACTTAAACTTTATTTGTTCAATTTGATGTGTAATTTGATGTTTATTTAAGAGAATGAAGTTGATGGTCCATGTTTTGCTTCAGAAATTTTTATTTACACTACCACAGGGAAAGCTGCATGGGGGTGGCCGCTCACCAGTGCCATTTTTCTGAGTGGGTCTGGTGAGCAGCCACCCTGTGTAAAACGTGTACAAAATGCAGGTTTTTGTAGGAAATTGTAGTCTGCTTTCATTTTTTGGTCATGGCGTTTGATAGATCATCATGTTTGACAGATTTTATGGGTTTCAACAGAATATTATTAATTTTTATAAAGTATTGGAATGTAATGTATGAAATGTGATATTAATTTTCGTTCACTTAGTCACAAATATGATGCTGAATGCCCGACATATCATGGGCGGCTGCTCACAGGGGTAGAGGCGGCCACACACAGGACCCCTAGCACCGTTTTGAAAAATGGACACTACTGACCACGTAATTGGTCAATAATTTTAATTTTGCCTTCTATTTACTTTAGTAAGCAAGTATTTGGACTATGAATTGATTGTATTGAATTATGTGCGAGTCTTTGATTGATAAATCAGCAAATTGCCTTTAAGCGGCCGCACACCAGAGCCTTTACATGATCTGTGCCAGTTTTGTAAGAAACGTCACTCAAAGCTATGATGGGCTCTGGTGAACACGATATCGGAATAGCTCGGTATGACCAGATGGGGGGGGGGGGGGGGGGGGGGGGGGGGGGTTGTGTGTCCGGACACTTAAAAAAAAAAATAACTTGTCAATTTTGCTGTCCTGAAGGTAACACTAAAATTAGTGAATATGGCATTCTTGTGAAATAGTCCACCTCGCATTCACTTTGTGCAGTAGCGGTTCATTGAGTGTATTAATGCTATGGTGACTTCATTCCACCTCCATCTGTAGACATAACATGCATGTGTGTGTACACCAGAGGCGGCGGAGCGTCGGGCTTGGACAATGGAAGTGGGTGGGCACTTTTTGTCAACTAAACAAAAGGTGCCCCCCACTTTCATTGTCCGAGCCTGACGTTCCGCCACCTCTGGCGTACACACTGAACGAGTTGTGGATTATTTCTGGAGATGGCCATGAATATTTGCATTTCATACAATAGTCGACCCATCTTGTGAAAGATTTGTGACAAATTGCATGCAGAGTTGTTTGATTTAATACCGTTTGAAAGTGACCTGTTTGGACACACGACGTGTGGCTATACTCAGCCTTCTCGCCAGTTCATAACACCCTTGGTGTTGATATGAAGGGTGACGAATTTCAGAATATAAAAACTATGTGTAGATTCTCCTAACAAGGGTAATAAATCAGTGAATGCCTACTTTCAATCTCCAAAGTTGTTTTGATCCTCCCAAACCACCTCCCTGGGATGTCATTTCACTCAATTTTGGAACAATAAATGTATCAGTGCATACTTCAACCTGCAAAATTGCTTTGGTCCTCTCAGATCACCCCTATGGGATTCGGTTAAGCCATATTTCTGTCATTTTGAACCATGCATAAACTATTTTCTGCCCAGAAGCCGGGGTATTAACTCATCATGCAGGGCCATTAGGTGTCAAGAGTTCATGTGTCAGCTACGGTTCCATGACATTTGCTCCTGCGACAATTGCTCCAGTCTAACTTTGCCATGTTAATCCTAAACCTAAACCTAACCCTAACCCTAACCCTAACCCTAACCCTAACCCTAACCCTAACCCTAACCCTAATCCTAATCTTCACATTGTCCTGAACAAAAAAACTAATCATGACCTTGACCTTAACCTTTGACCTTTCGAGATATGGACGGCGGAGAAAATGTCGCAGTGAGCAAATGTCGTGTCACCGCCAGCTACATGTACACACCACATCTTTAAATAGCCTTAAATTTCATGTTTTGTAGAATTTCATGTATCTAAATTGTCAAATTTACTCATCATTTAACTTATTTAATTCTGCTATAATATGAATTTTAAAATTAAAATTCAGAAACTCGTACCCAGTGCAAAATTCATGCAGGAATTTGCCATAGAGCCTTACTAACTCGACTGATTTTCCGCCGAGTTGGAGTTGTCCCTCATGCGAAGTTATCCCACATCTGTGAATATTCACTGCTGCATAGTAAAAAAAAAATCCCAAAGTACAGCCATTAAGAATAAGATAGATATCAGAAAACAAACAAATAGTAGTTCATTTCAGTTTTGATTGTGCATTTGTTTAAAATTCGTAAATTGGGAACCATCCACACCCCCTTCCCCTGCCATGATACCCAACAGATTGGTGATTGGCTTCTCCAGGGCCCCGTTTCATAAAACTTATTATCAATAACAAGTTACAATAACTGTTATAAGCTACTAAAATCCTTGAATCTGATTGGTTGAGAGCGAATTTGTCATGGAAATGAGGCAGTTGATATTGATTTAACAAGTTTTATGAAACAGGGTCCAGATTTGTTGCCATATTTACTGTTGCCTGAGTATTCTCTTTGAGAAGGATTGTACACAAAATTACTGCTTAATATCTGTATATATATTTTTTAATGAAATAGAAAAACACTAAACAAACTTGTAGAGCTGTCAACTGGTTTAATCACTTGACTGGGGAAGCAAAGGTTGTGGGTTCGAACCCTGGCACAGCACTACATGAACCCTTTCAAGACAATTGTCCACATTTTGTGGTTTGGCTCAATAACTTTTGATTCAGAGCTCTAAAACATATACCAGATACATGAGTAGAAAGAGCAAAAATTTCTGCACATACTATGTCCATTTTTTGTTGCATGACCACATTGCGTTTGATGCCAGGAATTTTAAAAACAAGAATAAGCTTTAAAATCCTTAAACTGGCAACACAATGAGAGGTTCAAAATCATTATTTTTCATCAAAATTGGCATTTTTTTCAACTTATCAACAAAATTATTAACCATATATATATTGTTTTCAAAGACATTACACCTTATTAGAACCATGCAGAACTAAAAGAAAAATATTATTGTTGCCAATTTGAAGAAAAAATGTGATCAATTTATCCCTTAAATAATTCCTGACCTGAAAGGGTTAAGCAAGGCATATTATCTACATTGCTTCTCTCCACCCAAGTGTTGATAGGGTACCCAGTAAGGTGCGAAAGTCATAATGGCTTGATGAAGCACATGTGCACCTGTAAAATGGTTGCCAGGTTGGAATGCTCTCAAGTGGAGTGGGGAACAAGCACACTGAGTGCAGAATTTTGATTGAATCCAGTGACAGTGTTGATAATGCACTGTAGAGTGCTTTGGTCATTTACTTAATTGGAATGACGCTGTATAAAAAAAATATTGTTAATACTGTTAATAACCAGGTGCAGTGTTATTTCCCCCATTTTTTGTTTTACCATTCCTTGAAAAGCAGTTTTCTAAGCCATGGGTCTATTAGTGGGATTGTGAAAACATTTTTATCTTTCATTTTAGCAAGTGGTATTCAAATTGTCTTATATATAATGATGAGCCATCTGGTAATGTCTGCACAAAGGTTGTTACGTACATGCAGAAAGCTTATGCAGACGTCTGTCCAATTACCAACTAAAATCATTCTGAATTATTTGAATCTGTTAAAAAGACAATTAAAACATATAATATTTCACTGAAATTAAAATCATAATATTTTTCAGAATACCACTGGAACTCATTGGCAAGTTTTTGATTGACTTTAATACACATTTCTGAATCTCTTACGTCTTTTGCAGGCTATCAAGAATCAAATCAAGATTGAATTTCCGATCGATGATTACTCAAAGCTTCAAGGGGAAATAATAGGACCTCCAGAGACGCCGTATGAGGGCGGTAGATTCAAGTTACATATCAAAGTCCCCGAGACGTACCCCTTTAATCCACCTCAGGTAAGTTCATGGGGTACTTGATTAAATTTTAAATTAGGTTCCAGAGAGGCCATCTAGACAATTACTCAGGTTGAAATTTTTTTACCTAGGGTGGTTATATGCAGTGGGTGGTGCAGAATTCACCTGAAATTATGATACAAATATATATTGCCCTGAGAGGGTCTGGTTGAAACTCTGGTCCCCGAGGCGACAAAAACCACAAATTTCTTAATGAGGGGCGCAGCCCCGAAAGAAAATGGTCGTCTTCACGTCATCAAGGGTACTATAGTATAACTAGAGACTCAAATGCAGGCAGTATATATATTTGGTTTATATCCGTCATCTTTGAACTAAAGCCTTAATCTACTCATCTACTGATGATCATCTGCACCGTACCGTAGGCCTACGTACACACAAACAGTTATGAAGAAGGGATGAATGTGCGCGGATATCATCACGTGCCGGTGCCTAAAACAATAGATATGCGCTCATGAATGTCGTCACATTGTAGTACACACTTTTTATGTGTGATGTCATACGCCGTATATAGTATCCGTGAATAGTACTATTGTACACGGATTGCAACGTCAGATTTGACCCTCCATGGCAGTTTTATTACATGACATGCATTGGACCAGTAAGTTGCACAGATTCTTTTCATGACGGATAAAATAACAAATATATACCTGGTTAGATTGTTTAATGGCTATTGGCTACCTTTGCCACAAAGACAGTTTATCATGGTCCCACTAAAAACTTGCTAGAAATCACATTCAATGAAGCGTACAGTTACAATTCATCACGAGAACTCAAGATCACCTAAAACTTGAATGCTGATCCACAGATGGCATCTGAAAGCAGTTTTAACAAGGTTCAAGGGCAGACCTATTTCACTTTGATTTCATGAATTTTTCCCTTTTCAGTCAGTCACAATCAGTCATTTCCAAAAAGTTGTAGTCTTTCATTATAATACAAAATGCACATAATGTACATTACAGTGAAACCTGCTTTTGCTGCCACCTGTGTTTAAAGACTCCCTTTCTGTACACAGAACAATTTGTTTCTCTTTCTCATTGAAACTTGAACTAAGGAAACGTATGTAATCAAAAGACCACCTACCAATAATACAAAGAACACCTTTGTTTAGTTTCTTGTTTCTCTTGATGGGTCTCCCTACAGGTCACATTCTACTTGCAAAGTTATTTAGGGCTAAAATTTTGTGGCAATGTTTATTTTTTTGGGGAAAAATCTCATGGAATTAAATCTTTTTGGATGGTAATGACCAAGTATCCCCACAACATCTGTCCATCCTTATTCTTGTTGCCTCTGTATCAAATTTGATTCTACGATGTGACTGAATCATTCGATTTCATCCGTCTTGCAGGTAAAGTTTGTGACCAAGATTTGGCATCCGAACATAAGCTCTGTAACGGGAGCCATCTGTTTAGACATACTCAAAGACCAGTGGGCGGCGGCCATGACGCTACGTACCGTCCTACTATCGTTACAGGCATTACTAGCAGATGCAGAGCCTGATGATCCCCAGGATGCCGTAGTAGCCAAACAGGTATGCCCCTGCCTTCATACCCCTCTTCAGGCTTTTAGCTAGGATTTCTAAATTGGGTGTCCAAATTAAAAAAAAAAAAAGGATTTCCTAATGAAAGGGCATCCACAAAAATAACTTGAATTAACGTGAAGTGGTAACTTTGTAGAGGCTTGATAAAATCTGAGCTGCCTGGCCTTACACGCCATTAGTGTATGTAATTTTGTGTAAAAATGAAGCCCAGGAAAAAAATGCACTTCAAAATCATCATGTGCTTCACAAAAGTAAACATACAAGTGAACGGAAATGCCAGACTCATTTTCCCCCATAGACTGCAGTGTTAGACTAAAGCGTACCCCCTTTCGGTTTCGTAAATTGCAAATTTTATTCAGTCCTGAGTATCTTAATAATAACACTGTACATTTAAGCACCTTTCTATGCCTGGCTATTTATTCATCCTTCTGAACATCATTATACAAGACAGATATCAAAATTCAACAATTTATTAAATCAAGCCTCCACAAAGTTACTGATTCCCTTTTTTAAAGAAAGATCAAAGGGCATCTTTCACAAGAAATATGTAAGATCTTTTAGATGTCCTGACACCCTCCTGGCTAAAAACCTGCCCCTCTCATCCTGTTAATCAAGCAAGACTGGTTGATCAGTTTGTCTTTTCATTGATTTTAACTCTACCTTGGATCATAAGGTAGGGAGTGTATTAAAGGGCAATCCAACCTTGGTAATAAGATGGTTTGAAAGTTTGAAAGAAATCGGACAAAGAATAAAAAGTTATGGATGTTTGAAAAATAAGATCACAACATCTATGCGAATCTCAAATTGGCAATTTAGTGAGTCGATTGTGACATACTTACGGACAGCTTCCCCGTTTATCTATGATACAAAAATATCATTAATTTACGGTTTTCTCCTAAGCGCCTTTACCCTTGGGGAAGTACTCAAAATATATTGGAGATAGCATATTGTTATAGGTCCTCATGAAAGAAAAAGATCCTGAGTAATACAATTTGAAAAAAAATGACATTTGAGTAATTTTGTGTGTTGGAGCAAATGAGGGAGTTGTCCGCAACTACACACAGTGACATTACCTATTCGGCCAATTTGGAATTCCCATATGTATAGTGATTACAACTTTCAACTTTCCATTAAGGTTGGATTTCCCTTTAAGCAAGTAGCAAGTAGTATACCTGCGGCCATCAGGCAGGTTCTTTATGATAGATTACATGGTCATTTAGGTTATTGAAGATCAGTACATTGTCCATTGGCACTAGACCATGGCCTGGGTTTCAGTATTGAGACCTTTTGGTTTCAATCTCAAAGACTTTATATCTCCTAAACAAAACTGTTGACACATCAAAGAGGGCAGGGAGAGAGTTTCATGTCTTGCGCACAGGCTTCCCATACCTGAATTTCCTAGTCCTTTTGTCAAACTGGTCAAATGTGTGAATCCTTAAAAACATGCCTATATGAATGTATTTATGTGTGTGAATATAGAGTTCAAATGCTACTTGTGTCTTATTCAGTGTTTAATAGCTGTATGCCTTCTTGTGTTTGACATCAAAAGAAGACCTATATCTATTGCCCGGGCAATATTTTTTAGCTTTTACTCAGGAAGTGTGAAGTAATATAATATTGAATGGCCTTGAGTGGGATGCAAGGGTATATCGCATGAGCTCTGTGCACATTTCACGAGTCGGCACGACGAGTGAAATATTTTCAAAGTGAGTGCGATACACCCTTGTGTCCCAAGAAAGAAAAGCCATTCAATAGTATTATTATTAATTGTATGAAACCTAGTTCCTGAGTTTTCACCATATGTACATGTCCTTAAGTTTTTGTAAATTGACTTCAACATAAAACACAAGTAGAAAAACATCATTTTGTCCTTACCCAAGCATCTTGCAAGGGCTGCGCTCATACGTCCATTGTCTTAACCTCTGCATATTTAAACGCGTATTCACTTTTTTACACGTCAGGTGCACCCTAAACCATGAGATATGCAAATATATTGCATGGTCATCCGTGTACTTTTACACAAACCATGAGATGCAGATGACCATGCAAATTTAAAACAATATCTCATGGTTTGTGTAAAAGTACCAGGAAGACCGTGCAATATATTTCCATATCTCATGGTTTGGGGTGCGCGTGAGGCGTGAAAAAGTGAATACGCGTTTAAATATGCAAATGTTAAGACAATGGATGTATGCCTGCAACTCTTGCAAGATGCTCAAGGGTAAGGACAAAATGTTTTTCTGCTTGTGTTTTATGTTGAAGTCAATACAAAAACATGACATGTCATGGTGAAAATTGAGGAACAAGGTTTCATACAATTAATAATAATAATATTGAATGGCTTTTATTTTGTGGGACACAAGGGTATATCACACTCACTTTAATGATATTTCACTCGTCGTGCCGACTCGTGAAATATGCTCATAGCTCATGTGATATACCCTTGTATCCCACTAAAGGCCATTCAATATTAGCCAGTACATGTATTATGCTCCATTTTGTCACCAATCATTGGGGTATGTTATGTTATTCTGAATATGTCACACTCGCACGCTATTCAAGAATCACTCTTATTCCATTTAGGTAGCTTAGTGAAACGTAATCGCGCATAAGATCGCGGGAAAGACGTATAATAGGACAAAATTATTTAAAATCATAATTTTATTCTATGGAGGCAGAACCAAAATATTAGGATGTAGAATTAGTATTAAACTCTATGAACATCTTTAAGCAAAATAATATGAAAACTTTTATTCTGACAAGTCTGATTGTGATTTTAGATGCACAGACAAAACTAGCATTTCGCTCTCTGCATCTTTTCCGCGTCTTTACGTGCAATTGCGTTTCGCTAAGCTACATTATCATTGTTTGTTTTCATTATACAGTACAAGGACGACCATGAAGAATATATAAGAACAGCCAAACATTGGACAACGGTCTACGCAGGGGGTAGCGCAAAGAATCAAGAACTGGAACAGAAAGTTAAACAAATTGTAGAAATGGGTTTTGAAGAAGTGAGTATGACATTTTCTATTACTTCTGTAGCTTTAAAAAAAAATTTGTCATTGATTCTGCAGTTTGTGCTTGGTGATTTCGGAGGGTAAATGATGATGTTGTTTCAAGGAAAAGGTAATGGCATTGATAAAAATGTGCTGTATGTGGCCAGGGTTGTTACCAGCGACTTTTTAGTGGTGGAAATTTTATCGCCCGTGAGTTACTTCTGGGCGATTTTTCTCAAAACCCGAACATGTGCAAATCAGCTGATTGCAACATTCCAGCTCGGGACAAGTACAGTGTGTAGTGATGTTGGGCATGCATGCACGGGTACGTGTACGTGAACCATTTATACGTAAATATGATTCGTATTTGGGAAGGAGCTGCTCTGCGCTAATGGCTGTGTATAAGTGTATACCTTCCAGGATAATTCTTCGCGCGGTTTCATGTAAAGGTGCTTATGCATACGTATAATTTTTTCATTGAATCTGCTGGCTTAAACCACAATTCCATGTTCGTAGGTCAAAATCATAGTGTTTTTTCTTTGTCAGTGGGGAAATTAGTGCCGGGCAGGCAGGTGCCATATATTGCATTGAGTGCCGGTCGGAAATTTCGAGTGGTGGAAGGTTCCGACTGGCGCCGACCACCGTAGTGACAACGCTGTATGTGGCATTTCAGGAGTATCAATTCGATTTAGGTCAACTGGAACCAGAATGAAATGTCCTTGTCTAACACAGATGATGCTTGCATTAGACTATTTGAAGATGCTTACATGAGAACAGGGCCCCGTTGCATAAAACTTACCATTAACGGTAACTTTGCCATCAATGGTAACTCCCATGGAAACCTTGATTTTGATTGGCTGTTGAGTGATGTTACCATGGAAGTTACCATTGATAGCAGAGTTACCATCAATGGTAAGTTTTATGCAACGGGGCCCAGAACTTGCATATTCAATGTCTTGGGAGATAAAGCTTTGCCAAAAGTGTCTTAAAGATTAAGTTGAGTTCTGATCATGAGATTGAATTGTGAAAGAAACTGTCTCAAAGCAATTGGGAAAGGTTGATTATGTAGCGCATAAGAATTGGTGTATGCTGTACGGTTTGGGAATCACCAAAATGATAAGAAATTGACTCACTCCTGCTGAGAGTCACATGCACTGCTTACAAAAATGTGTATATGGGACTACACACAAATGTTCGGCCCCGAACATTTCAGCTGTTTCTTGTCATATTTTGAATGTGAGGGCATTTGAAGAGCAATCCTTTTCAGGGGACATTTCTACTATGATAATCTTCCAAACAAACAAGAAGAATGAGAAAGCTCACAAATTATTTTTTAGCTATCCCAGAACCCTTAACCTTCTCACAGTTCAACTTTCTTGTACCAAAATCATGAGAATGTCTTTATTAAATTCAGAATGAACGATTATTCAAGATGTAGAAGATTAGACTAATTGAGAAGCTTTAGACAGAAACATGTTGTTATCAAATTTTGAATTAATTTGCAATATGTGACAGAAAATATTAAATATTTTTCTAACCTGTCAAAACACCGTTTTCAAGTGCCCTATTCATCATATTTCTGATTTGTTTGTGCAAAGTTAGAATCATCTTATTATATTTTGCTTATTTATTTTTAAAAAACAAAACCAAAACGATTACCATTCTCCCTAAGCTTTTTCCTGCTATTTGCCATCGTAATTTCCAATAAATTTTATCCTTCTTTCTTTCCTTATCCCCTTTTTTTCTCTTCTTCACAGACGTGTGCAAGGGAAGCATTATCTTCATCGTGTTGGGACATAGAAAAAGCCATAGAAAACCTGATGAGTTGAGAGTTACTTTTCTATGATCTCTTTCTCTATATATTTTCTTCTTCTTTTTTTCCTGTTTATAATTAATCTTATTTAAGACAACGAGAAGCTGTGTAAGAGAGTTGGAGGGTTTCACTGTTGCTGTGTTAAACTGTTGCAGGACAGCATTAAAATCTCCTTGTTCTGTGCCCAGTGTGTTCACTCACCATCAAAATCTGTACGCTTGACTGTTAAGAATTATAAGAAAAAGTATCCCTTTTCAGCACTCTCAGCAATTTATTCCTGTGAATATCTCAGATTAAAGTTACTATTGTGACAAGATATCAAAATCTAGAGGTGAAGAGAAGCATATCTTTGAGCCTAATGTGAGCCTCCATAAAATGCCTGAAATAGGAGCCGTTGGTAGTAAGCCTCCATAAAAGTGCTTTTAAAAAAGGGTGTTATAAAATATATATTTTCCTCCTCTTCATGTCGAATAGGTATGTTGCCTGAAAAATTCTTTTTTTGTGTGAAATAGGGGGGTCATTTTTGACTTTTTGGAACAGTCGTGCGTTACACCCTCTAAATACATAGTGAACACCAATGGGTTTTGGAATGAATGATCAAGGAGATTTTTGAGAATGCCCGAGCTGTTTTTTTTAAAATATAAATCTTACAAAGAAAAAAGTGTTCTGTGAATGATATTTATGATGATAGGGACTAGTGCACCATGTGGTCAGGGAAGAGAAGTTTGACAGAATTCATGTGAGATCTGATTGGTATTGCTGCTTTGTACCCCAGAGTCAGTGGGTGAATTCAAGTTCGGTGTTGAAAGATGGTTTGGTGTTGGGGCAAAACTAGCACCAGCCACAACATCGAACCTGAAAAGAAGCTGGTGCTTGGATTGACTTCACTAGGTGTTGAGCTATCAATAATGTGATTGGTATTATTTTTATAAACCCGAATTCGGTGTTGGGGCTGGAATCAGCAGCCCAATGCACGCTCTCAACACCAACACCAACACCAACACCGAACTTGAAATCACCCACTGCCAAGACTTGGATCCAGTCTAGACACCAATATGATAGATGTCTATTCTTAACAAGCCGGCACCAATATGGTGCATGGATTCACTTACAGCCTGTCTCAAATCGATTTTTGTTGCTATTGTTTTCTTCATGAGTTGGGTACATTATGTTCCTAATGTCAAACTTCTTTATGTACTTCAGTTCAAATGTATATTAAGGTAATCTCCTGGTATCAATATGTCATTCTAGGTTTGATTTCAATTAAGCAGCCAAAGATCATGCCCTGTTGCTATTTACTCTTTTGAATACACAATAAATATTGCACACACTTCTCTCAGACAGATTTCACTAGCTATCCACAATAACACACTGTTTTCATTTAGAATCACACTGGGGAATCCCCATTTGGTAACTTATGCAAGATATTGCGCAAGACTTCGTACCTTTTCGTCAACAGCAGGTAGAGGTGTGAGGGCAGTATTTGGATGGCTCAGGGACTTATAATGAGAGGCAGTTTACATGCCATAGGGTTGAAACAAATTTTGATCAATTCATTGAAGGAAAATAATTGAGATACATGTTGATGTATTAATGAATAAACTGACTTTGAAATCCAGATTTTGTGGGACATGCTTGAAGTTGTAGAGAAAGTGCCATGAACGCCCTGCATGCAGAGGCAAATGTCAGCGCTTTTCCAAGAAGCCATCATCATCGTCATGCACATATTCATTTCACTGTTAACAAGAAAATATGATTTATAAAATTTGAGAGGTCACACATATTCGAAACCTCTAGCAGCAAATCTCTGAAATATTTTATTTCTTCCCAAATCTTCCCAAAACATACTGCCATACTGGTAGGTTTCCCACAAATTACATGATAATGTACCTGAAAATTAATTTTGATTCCCACTGAAGATCCAGCTACATTTATAATTTGATTTTTGTTTTTATTCTTGTGGAAAATCGCAAGGAAACGCCAAAGAACAATACCACAGTGACAGGGTCTTTTAGGTGAATTTTTACCTGCCTGATGACTTTGGTGTTGCGTGTCAGTAAGAATTGCAGTAGACAACAGTGCATATATGTAGAGACCACAGCTCGTACAATAGTATTCACATGTATTGACATCAGCTCACTGGACGATAGGCTAGCAAGTCAATAGTGACAGAGTGATGAATTTAGTCTACCACTCGTAGCGATTCGTAGTCCTGGGACCGATTTTGCATTGGAGGGACCTTTTTTAGAATGATCTTATGGTAGGTGACTCAATATCTCTTATCATTTATAAAGAAAGTCAACCAACCAAATGAAAAAAAAATGTCAAAAAAAAAAATGTCAAAAAAGAAGAAGAAAAAATAGAAAAAAACGATGTAAATTTTGTGTAAATTTGTTAGGTCAGTACTGAGGTACTGGTTCAGATTATTATATTATGTAGATGCTTAGCGAATTGAACTTTGGAGGCAAAGAAGTGAACTCCTTTGTTGCTGTAATTTTTTATATAAAATGTATATCTTTTATTCTGTACTTGTATAATGATGATTAGCATGTGAAGCCGTGTCCGGCACACCTACAAAGCCAAATGTTTTGGTTTTATCTTGCCCAGAACAGACCTCCTTGTATATTCCCTGTGCAGGAGATTGTATTTTTTAGTAGCAAGGAAAAAGGATTAATGTATTCATTGATGATTTAGTACACTGAACCTGTGTATAAAGACCACTCATGGAAGACGAGGAAAGCAGTCTTTCTGGGCAGGCTGTTCACCTATACAAGTTCACTTCAGTGAGATTTACAGTTCTAGAGGAATGGGAAAAAAATATTACAGTCTTTATATTAAGGTGATCATTATAGACTGCAGTGTTGTATTTGAGTCCGGCCTCGAGGCCATAAGTTAGTGGCCTTGGCCCTGGCCTTGGATCGAGTCACCTGTACAAAACCTATGGAAGGTATCATTTTTCAGCGGTCTCGTGACTCAGAACTGCCTGCCTCGAATGCTTCACTGATAGACTGTCATCTTTATACTGTAAAACCAGAAACCTTCGCATGCATTTAATGTTTAAATGTTTAAAGTTTCATGTCGCGAACATTTCTGATTTTACAGTAGACAGGTGGTCTTTGTGGGCAGGTGGTGATTCAAGCAGGTGTGACTCTGTTAAAGAGCCCTGTTGTACCTGTATGTGATGATAACTAGTTAGCTTGCATTTCCTTTTTTAGATTTTCGTTTTAATCAGTAGGACTTAAATGAAATTACTAGTGAGTTATATTTATTCTTTATGCCATAGGGATTGGTGTACTTATAGAATCATAACTCTGCTGGAAAGAACACAGTGTCCTACATCGTGTTCACAGTGTGTTCACAGTGTGTTCATATAGTCGATTCTGTGAAGATGTGATTCACAATGTTAAAACGCTCAAATTTAACAGTGAAGAGGATTTCACACTGTGGACACCTCCACAGTGTGGTTTACCACTGAGCGTTCACATAGTGATGTTCAATTTCACACTGTGCATTTACTCGCTAACAGTGTTGAAATGCTTGAATTTAACAGTGTGAAGATGATTTCACACTGTTTCACATTGTGAACACACTGTGTTCTTTCCGGCAGGGAATACATCCTGTTTGCAAAGAGAATAAGTTTGAGAAAAAAAATGACATTTTCCTTGTGTTCAATAAAACATGTAAAATCCTCTAGGCCTGCCTAGCTCTGGAATATATTAGATGTTGTAATGCAAAGTGAGGGTATGATTTTAGAAACTAATTTCAATTATTATATGATACATCTAGGAAATGCCCTTCTGTGAATTTGCCCCCCCCCCAAAAAAAAAGCCTATGAAAGACATATTGGGTCAAAACCGAACATGACATTTATTTCCATGTATAAACTGAACACAGTATAACTATGAGACACTCCAGTGAAATTTTTAAAGCGTTTATTTACCAAACCAGTGATATCAATCTCTATGTAATGATCTCTAAAAAATTTCTTCAGAATTTCCTATATTCAAACTATAAAATTCCCTTTCAAGCCTTTCAAAAAGAAAAAAAAATGATAAGGATAATAATGATAGATTATTATATATTTGATGTTGATGATGAATGAAAACAATGTAACAGCAGAGATTCTGTGCACCATGAAATTATATCACCTTATGGGAAAATGCAACTTTTTTTTTCTGATGAGAATTAATTTTATTTCAGCATGAAAACCTTATCATATCCAAAGTTTATTCCCCATTTAGTAGCCTACATTATCATAATCATCTGTACTCATTCAGAAACTCTCTTATGTAGCAGTGGAAACTCGCTATAACGAGGTACCAGGAATCTCCTTACATAAGGATTAAAAAAAAAAAAAAGAGAACATAAAGACCTGGGACCAGCAAAATTGCCTTGTTATATCAGGAATCCCGTTATATCGGAGCTCTGCATAGCGAGTTTCAACTGTATTCCTAATATCACCAGGGCCTCGTTTCATTAAACTTTTCATCAATAACAATTGCAACAGATCTATGACAAATTTGCTCTCAGCCAATCAAAAGCTTTGATTTCAGTAGCTTATAACAGTCATTGTGACTTGTCTTGCTAACAAGTTTATGAAACAGGGCCCTGATCTCTGAAAGAAATATATGTAACCATTATTTAATCATTTATCAATTCAGTATCCCATCGATTGATTTTCACATGTTGCAGTGCCGGTAAATGTGATTAGCAATTTAAATATGACATATTGGTTTCATTCACAATAATTTCTATACATTTAGTCACATGATACATCAAAAGCTAACTTAAAGATAAAGTTGAGTTTTGGTCATGCGATTACATTGTGAAAGAAACTTCTGGAAGCAATTGGGAAAGGTTGATCATGTCTAAATAAGGATTGGTGAACACTGTGAGGTTTGGAATCATCAAAATGATAAGAAATCTACCCAAACTTGCTCTAAAGCGCATGCACCGCACACAGAAATGGGTATATGGGACTGCACACAGATGTGGCGTGAATGTTCGGCCCGAACACTTCAGATATTTTTCGTCATATTTCGAATATAAGGGCATTTGAAGAGAAATCCTTTTCGGGGGACATTTCTACTATTATGTTCTTCCAAACTGACATAACAAGAATGAGAAAACTCACACAATATTTTTCACCTTTCCCTTTAAGCCATTTACAAAATGTTAATGTTGCAAATCTCTTGGTTCTAAAATGAGGAACTGTGTTTTCCTAATTGTTTTGGCACTGTACATGAAAGTTGGGGCAAATTGATTGTGAAGTCTTATTTGTTTCATTGCTTGCCCGACTGACCAAGTCACTTATCCCATGCAGTTGGTTTAAGTTTTGATATGAACACCTAGTGTTGGTGTTAACGAATTTCATACTTAACTTCAGACACAAGATCCATCGGTGTTATTGATGTGAATAGAGTTTATAGTGGGCTATCATTCAAGAATTTGGTAAATGGTGTAAACAAATTACAATTCATTAGGTTTAAACACTGACACGAAACCATACACCCCAAAGTGGCCCCCTATAGTAAAAATAGGGGACTGGTGGTAAATATTCTAAGACAATTCATTGGCTTTCAGTACCAAACACGCTAAGTAGAATACTGTAAGGATCATGGTGTTTCGATGATTGGTGCCAAATCAGTTTTGAAATATTTCCGTCTGTATTTTTATTTGCATTTCTATGCTAGCCGGTATACAGGACTAGAGGCATGGTCACTCGATACAAAAACAAAACATGCAAGAATTCCTTCCCATATGTATAGTTGATCTTCAGCATTATGAACCTTCGGAATAACGAACCTTTAGAATTACGAACCATCTGAGTAATGGAACAAATGTTTGCAATTAATTTCATTTTTGGAATTATGAACCCCCTGGTATGGGAATTTTGTGTTTCGGAATTATGAACCTTCGGAAAATCGATTGCCCTCGAAATGATATTGCAGTTGGATGTAGACCAAAAATGATTTTCTCAAGGCACAGTTTATCTAGGCAAAAATAAATTGCTTGCCCCCGAAATGATATTGCGATTGGATGTAGAACAAAAAATGCTTCTCTCAAGGAATATTTTATCTAGGCAAAAACAAATTGGTTTGCTGTGGCATAATAAAAGAGTAATACTAACACATGTTTATGGATTAAAAAGTTTCGTCCAATTTTTCAGTATGGAGCTAACTCTCCAAATATACTGGTCAAATCAGGTGGAAGTTTGCTGATTTATTCTCTTATTTTGACAAGGACTTCATGTGTGAAATTCTGCTGGATGTAAATTTATTTCGATGTGTTGAATAAAAGTTCCAGCATAAGTAATTGATAATAGATATACGAGGATCGATATACATGTATAAGGTTCATTGTAAATCATAGTGCATGATGCTAAATCCAAGGAAAATTTATCTGAAATTTAATATCCACTAGAAGTGTACAAGTGTTTTGTTGATTTTAAGGTTATAAACCCCAATTTTGCAATGTATTTGTTTAATGTTCTTAACTTTTAGAGAGATGATTTACAATCAAGAAGGGTTATATTAACTCTTACCCCTTCCCGTATATGGTATGTCAAACGTTATGTCGTGATTTTGTTTTTTCTCGTCGATGAAGATACACTGTACTGTTACCAAATACCGTGTACAAATTGCACTGTTAATTATGTAATTTAAAAAAGCTCTAAACATCTGAGACATTTTGTCCAGCTGAAAAAAATGAAAGATGATCGTTGCACATTGTGTTTCGTTTCTTAGGGTTTGTGCATGTAGAAATTATTTGTTTTAGGTGCCAACACAATTACATTGTTATATGTGTGTGAGTGTGAGTGGGTGTGTGTGTGGGGGTGTGTGTGGTGTGCGTGTGTGTGGGTGTGTGTGTGGTGTGCGTGTGTGTGTGTGTGTGATATAGATAGAGAGAGAGAGAAATATAAAGAGGGAAAGAGAGAGAGGGGGAGAGAGAAAGAGAAGGGGGTGGGGGGGGGGGGGGGTGGAGGGACATCCTTGGTGCATCAAGAATTTTCCAATACATAGCTAGACTATAGTATACCAATAAAAGTAAGTACACCATTTACAAATAAAAAAAAAAAATACGAATGTAACTTCTCACAAAGATGGATTAAAACATAAGCAGAAAAGCAATGGCAGAGTAGACATTCTGTGATATGTGTGTAGGAAAAAAACCAAACAAAAACATTTATTTCAGAACAGTGTAGTATACTTTCAAAGTTGTCAAAATTTCAGTTTTACCACGTCGTAAAATCAAATCAGTCGTGCTTATTGTTGTTGGACCTACGTGGCAATTAAACAAATCGTTGCCTACTCGATATTCTGGTAATTTTATATTTTCAAATAGGCCTTGGCCTGTGTCGTATAGGCGCAGAAGAGAGCATTTTTTTCTCTCTCTCTTCATTCAAAAGTTGAATAAAAAAAAAAAAAGCATCTCCGTACGCACCACGAAGGCCTAAACAAGAATTACGGCGCCGTAAACCCCCCAAATGTGTCATGTGCAACAGATAGCAACGCAGTCGGCACTTCAGAACTCGGAAGAAAAAAATCTGCGCATCCGCTACGTTAAGTCATGCAAATTTAAGGTTACGGACATGTAACACCTCGTAACGTCATGATCGGTCACGTATATTGTTAGTAATGCCACGTAACCCCGAGTAAACACCTGAAATTGAGCACTAGGACTTTAAAGATGAAATTTGATTGAAAAAATATTGTATATAAGTACAATTTTAATGACAGTAAAAAAAAAAAAAAAAAAAAAAAAAAAAAAAAAAAAAAAAAAACCATGCAGGTACATGCAGTGGCGGATCCGGGGGGGGGGGGGGGCAGGCCGCGACCGGGCCCCCTCCCCTGGGACCAAAAAGGAGCCCCCAAAAATGCTGAGGACCTTTTTTTTTTTGCTTGTCAGAAAATTTTGTAAAGATTGAGCCCCCTCCCTCAAGAAATCTTGGATCCGCCCCCGGGATCCTCCACTGGGTACATGTACTAGTAGTATGACATGCAGGGTAAAAATATATTTCAAAAAGACAATACATGATCTTTTCCATCTATGTTTTTATGTGAAATGAATGGAAACAGGCACATTTCTTCTGGATACAGCAGAGAGGTCTTCTTTACACAATTATGTATAATTTAATTTCACCCCAAAAAATAAAATCAATGTAAGCAATGCTATGCACTGATTAATTTGACACTCTTATAGCACGCTATGATACATTCAAAACAAATTTTAGTCATACAATTTAAGCTATAGAAGACTTGAAAATACGAAGTCGCCCTTTAGTAAATTAAAGAATAGAATGAGGACATCCTCAGTGGTGTAGCCAGGATTTTTCAACGGGGGGGGGGGGGGCAGACGTGAAGGATCGACTAAGCGAAGGAACATAATTACAGAGACTTGGCCGTCTCCCAGGGTGAACCGTGAAGACAATTTAAGTTTTTGTTCCTCGAAATCAATTATCGGAATTTCAGTTTATCTATATTTTGTTAATTTAATAAATTTATTTTTAATTGTCACTTTTTATGATGTTATTTTCTCAAGTAATCCATACATAGGGTATTGGATAAATAAAAGCTATAATCAGCGAGCACTTGTGGTGCACCTCACTCAGGAGAGCGCCTATCTAAATCTAGAACACAGATGGCGCTACACTATAATGATCTTATTTTGATTAGTAAAGATGCAAATATGACAGTTTGACTTTCATGTATAATATGTGCTATAGGGCACACACGAGTAATTCATTAGTCTAGATTCTATCCGTTTTTTATATTTGGTTTATTCCCTAACGCTGCTCTTTCTCTACACGCATATCCCACACAGAGCGCGACTCTCCACTAATCGCGCGATCCCCACAATTTCACCCGTCGAAATGGTGTTTGGAAGTCACATTTTTTCATATTTCACCCCTATCTGGAAGCTTGGAAGCCTTTGGGTATTTTAGAGGAATTATTTGATCTGCAGTGCATTTCCACTGTTCACAGCAGTGAAAAGTCGTAGTTCGTGATTAGCCTCGTTTCACCCTTCACAGTATTTGATGCAGCCGATTAAGTGTCCAAATAAAGTACCTAATTTTGTAGTACCATCAGTGTAGTTGCTACTCTGTCAGTTAAAACAATTTTTGTAGAGAGATTATTTAAATATGAATTTTTGATGTACTTCAATTAACACGTGTTACTATGGGGGTTCGAATTACTCGTGTGTGCCCTATACCGAAGCCTAGCATAGCGTTGCTAGGAAGGCGTCGGCTGCTAGCGGAGCTTTGCAGATGTTCTGAAATGACTTTCTTACAGGACAAAACATCGTGAAACATCACTGGGGCGTCGATCCCTTCAAGTATAATGTATTTTTATACAATTTGAGACACAATTAATTAGAAAATGTGGAAATAGAGCAAGAAAAGTAAGTTGAAAGTAGTTTGCAATAATGATCTGAGTGAAGCAGAATGTACACGATGGGCTATTAGCCTCGGCGTTTTTGTTATGATTCACCCCCTACCGCCCCCCCTTCTCTCTGTCTCTCTCTCTCTCTGTCTCTCTCTGCCTTTCTCTTCTCCGTCCCCCCCCCCCCCCCGCTCCCCCCGTCTCAATGAGGAATCCTGCTTGGTATAATGTTTCCAGCCTGAGAAAGAAAGAAATGAACTGAATGTGGACTATCGCTAGAATGTGCCTTTTATTTTCTTTCTTTTAACGCAAGGGGGGGGGGGGGGCGGCTGCAGTTTTTCTCTACCTTCTCCACTATTGGTCCCATTCATCAATAATAATCTGTCTAAACGCGATTCTTAGTTACATGAGAAGCAAATCCCAATACAACATACCACTTAGCAGCATCTAACTTGCACCATGAACTAAATGCATAAAAATAGTACACAATTGAGTAATGTAAGAAGGGGCGTTTTTACCTCCCTACCTGCAAACGCAAAGACTACAGAATGGATGAATGGTACCAAAAGTTTCAATAGAGAAAACTCTTCAAAGTGGAAGCAAAATATCTCATATTTTCAAGATATGACATATACTATAGGCAGGGGCGGCGCCAGGGTATTTTGATAGGAGGGGCAAGACGACCTAAAGATGACGTCATATTTTTTCTCCATTAAATAACAGGGGCAATATAGAGTTATATGTTTAAGACCTCTCTTTTTAATACTCCTCTTTCTTCTTTTTTCCCTTTTCTTCCTCCTTTTCTTCTTTTTTTTCTTCTTTTTTTTCTTTTTTCACTACTTGAAAAATCATAGGGGGGGGGGGGCGGTCGCCCCCTCTGCCCCCCCCCCCTGTAGCGCCGCCCCTGACTATAGGGCACACACGAGTAATTCACCCGCTGCCGATGAATTTGGGACTAGCGTAAGTAAGATGACGTAATGGTAGCTGATCAAAAATATTCATATAAAATTGAATACTTGTCGGCTGTAAATCTTTTCAAGAGAAATGGTGTTAGGAAGTCACATTTTTTCATATTTAACCCCTTTCTGGAAGCTTGGACGCCTTTGGGTATTTTAGAGGAATTATTTGATCTG
The DNA here is from genome assembly GCA_025618425.1 of Heliocidaris tuberculata. Taxonomy (NCBI): domain Eukaryota; kingdom Metazoa; phylum Echinodermata; class Echinoidea; order Camarodonta; family Echinometridae; genus Heliocidaris; species Heliocidaris tuberculata. The sequence goes on along the minus strand of CM046846.1, from coordinate 29,382,810 downwards.
CAGTGCATTTCCACTGTTCACAGCAGTGAAAAGTCGTAGTTCGTGATTAGCCTCGTTTCACCCTTCACAGTATTTGATGTAGCCGATTAAGTGCCCAAATAAAGTACCTAATTTTGTAGTACCATCAGTGTAGTTGCTACTCTGTCAGTTAAAACAATTTTTGTAGAGAGATTATTTAAATATGAATTTTTGATGTACTTCAATTTAACACGAGTTACTATGTCGGTTCGAATTACTCGTATGTGCCCTATAAAGCAGCACCTTCACCCTTTTTCTTAACTAACTTTGAAAATCTTTATTCAGATTGCAGATATTACATTGTATTATTTGTTTTGGATTGAATTATGTATTTCGTTTACAATGTATGAAAAATAATGTCTCTCTGTACAATTTTCTTGTCTGAATATCTGAATAAAGGCAAAAAAGCATTCCCCCCCCCAAAAAAAAGAAGATTAGTCAGCTTTGCGCGAGGCCATTATGACGTCAACTTGACTTTGGTGGTGGCGCACTGGTGATGGTGATGAAATGAAATAGAAATGAAATGTAACCTTCCCAAGTTCCGATAATAGTAATATATTAACCCTTTCAGGACAGGAAATATTTCACAGCTAAATTGATCACATTTTTTTCTTCAAATTGGCAACAATAATATTTTTCTTTTAGTGCTACATGCTTCTAATTAGGTGTAATATCTTTGAAAAAATATACATGGTAAGGAATTTTGTCCAAAATTTTTTAAACATTGCCAATTTTGAGAAAAAACAATGATTTGAACCTCTCACTGTGTTGCCAATTTAAGGATTTTCAAACTCATTCTCTTTTCTAAAATTCCTGGAATCAAACGCAATATGATCATGCAACAAAAATGAACTTGGCGTGTGCAGAAGTTTTCTCTCTTTCTTCTCATGCATCTTGTATATTTTTTAGAGCTCTGAGTCAAAAGTCACTGAGCCAAACCACAAAATGTGGTCAATTGTCTCGAAAGGGTTAAATGAAATGAGATGAAATACCTTGTTACCCAACGTTTATTTTGACATTTTCTTTTGTACATGTATTGTCTTTTGATTCTATAAGTAATTTAATCATTCATTAGCAACAAAAAGGTTGGATTTGATACAATACATACAAAGGTATCTTTGAACGTATTTTTCTGGTGCTAGAAATAATTTCGTTTTATTTCATGTCATTTATTTTTTGTTAAATCAGAGTCTGTTGGAATCTCAAAAAGCTATAGCCTATAAGTCTATCTACATTTGGAGGGCTGGCCCGGCTGGGTAGCCTAATTTTTTGGGGGACATTTTCTTTCTTTTTATTTAAAGGGAAGAAATAGGGCGAAGAAAAGAAAAAGAAAGAAGTACTGTACTGTTTGAGCTCTGAGAGAGTGTTTAATGGGATTTTTTTTTTTTTTGCTCGTAAGTATCAATAGATAACAAGGGGAAAATAAGGGGAGGGGGCACAATAAGGCAGCATGAAAATACCATCAGCATATGACAATAGACCTGTTTACTAAGTTTTTATTTAAAAAAAAAAAAATTTAAGGTGCTGAATGGAGGGGGGGGGGGTGCATGGCCCCCTTGTGCCCCTGGCTACGCCTATGGACATCCTAGTAGACCGATAAGGGTAAAAACTGGTTGTCAGATTTTCATATTTTGCCGTCAGATGTGAACAAAATTTTCCAATAAGAAGACAGACAATAAGGAGTTACCAAATTTTGCGGTTTGCCGAAAATGCTTTGAAAAGTTCAATTTCCAAACAACAACAACAACAACAGCAACAATCTGATGGGTTTGCCATATCCCTACATCCATCTTTACCGTCCACCCCATCCCCTTCCAGATATACACATGTGATGGTCAAGATAATTGAAAAACATATCGAAAAAACGACGAGGTGTCATCTGGTCATTTTGTTGACGTTGGACTATAAGGACTAAGAACTAAGGACTAAGGACTATACTTTCACACCAAAATATTGGAGAGCGATATAAGTCCAGAGATCCTTACCAAAATGTATGGTCGTGCAACAATGCATGGGGGCTGCCATTTTGTGACGAACAAGACAGAGCTAGCTGAACAAGTAGCATGCAGAAAACGTTCCCGTCGAAAATATATATCACTTTTAATCAATAATAAATTTCGTATTTTTCCAGAACACGTAATTGTATTCATGGTGGAAAATAAACTGACTGAAAGATAAGTTCATAAATAGTGAATGTTCATGTATGCAATCTGCATTCTGACTATTGAAGTACAATGTCTCAAAACAGGTGAATGAAAGGTAACTTTTCGCTACAGATTTGGATTGATTCGAAAACTGGTCTATTGTTACCATTTCGCCTCGTGCGCCATATTACTATTAAAAAAAGTTTTTTCCTTAAATGGCAGCGGAATTCCAGGCAGAGCTGAGAAACCAACAAATTTTCACGAGAATAACCTTGTTCCCCTCTCGTATTTTGGAAATCCTGTAAACCAACAAATAAATAAAAAGTGATTATTATCTTTTTGGGTCAATTCCCCTAGAAACACCAGTACAGTTTTTTTTTGGAGGCAGACCCCCCTCCCCAAAATCGTTCCAGTTGATTAACATTCTTTAAAGTCAATTCGGACCTCTGGACATAATGTAAATAAATCTTGTTTTCTATTATTCTTTTTGTATTCTATGTCGTTTCAAAAGGAATTGCATTTCAAGGAAATAGCTATTAGGTGAAACCTATCGACCCTATATAAAAAAATATTAAAAATAACAGGGGACTCTTGGTAATTCTTTATTAATACGAATCTCTCCTACGGTGCTTACTTTAACTTGACAATGCATACTGATCGTTTCAAAATTCTGTTGTTGTTTTTTTTCCCCTGACCCCCTCCGATTCTTCTTTTAATAATAAAGGCCATTATATAGCGCTCCCGTCACGCTGTGAGGATCATGGCGCTTATAATAGACATCATCGCCCTGGTTATAGCCGAGACGCCAAAGTAACTAGCGCTCAAGCATATCAGGTACCCATTTACACCTGGGTGGAGAGTGGCAAATGCAGATAAACGTCTTGCCGAAGGATGTTAGTGTCGGGCTGAGATTCGAACCCCCTACAGTCCGGTGACGTATCCACTAGACCACAGCACCTCTACATCTTGTTTACATCTTGTTCTTGCAGCATACTTGAAGAACGATGGTTAGGCCGGCGAGGAAGAGCCAAGAACCGAAACTCAACCAGGCTGTAGACTGGAAAAAAAAAAAAAATAAAAAAATAAATAAATAAATAAAAGAGAAAGAGAGGGGTCATCAGCATTGCTCAAACCACAGTCACACCAACAAGACCGATTCCAAACAACGAACAAAGAATGATAATGCCCAAGATTTAGTCGGTTTGGGGACACTTCTGGCTAGGCTAAAATCACAAAATGTGTTCCCCTGCTAAATTACAATTTTTTCGGAGTGGGGGGCTTCTGTCGTGGACGTTTCAAGACTTAATTAATTAGGCCTAATTATTGTTCTGAAAAAAAAAAAAAAATCTGTTTGTTTTTCACACATTTATGTCAAAGAATCATGGATCCGCCAATGAGCATCTTTGTTAACTTTTTCATTTATTTATTTATTTGAACATTTGTTTATTTATACATTTATTCATGTATTGATTGATTGATTGATTGATTTACTTATTAATTAATTAATCTATTTATATATTCATTTATTTATCTTCTTTTTTTTTTTCATTTTTGGTATTCACCTCTGCTGTCACCAGATAGTCGTGGAAGTGGGTAGAATCAAAGGGGAGCAGTATGTGTGGCTGCTGAAAATCAATGCACCTTTATGAGAGACAATGTGCAGAAGAGAGTTAGGTAGATACAGAGAAGAGGGAGAGAGAGAGAGAGATAAAGAGGGAAAGAGAGATAAAGAGGGAGTGAGAGAGAGAGAGAGAGAGAGAGAGAGAGAGAGGGGGAGATGGGGGAAGGGGAGAAAAAGGAAAGGAGATATAGATAGATAGATAGATGAAAAGATATAGAGAGGGAGAGAGATGTGAAATGGGAAGAATAAAAGGAGATAGATGGATAGATGGATAGATGGATAGAAAGCGAGAGAGAGAGAGAGAGAGGTGAAAGTGAGAAAATGAAAAACATACATATAGAGAGAGAGAGAGAGAGAGAGAGCGAAAGAGAGAGAGAGAGAGAGAGAGAGAGAGAGAGAGAGAGAGTGGGAGGGATGGGAAATATCATTAATTTGTAAACATGATATTATTCTACCAGTAAACCATGCTCAGTAAAAAACAACAAGAAAATCGAAACTATAATAACAGTCCTTTTTGTAGACCTCTTCGATCATAAGTATGGAGACCTTTTTGAATCCATGGAAGACTTAGCAGTTTTTCTAATAATTATTTAAACATGCGGTATGTGAATTCTTTCAAAATGTATTCATTCAAGTTCACTCCTGCGCATCCTTTTATATCTATTCAAGGAGTATATCTGTTTATCATTATTCATTGGGCAATTGTAAGGCTTAATAAGCATAATAACAATGGTGTCTTATTCCTTCCCTTTTTAAAATCTTGAAAACGGAAGCATTTGAACAATCCTTACTCATTTAAGAACGGAATATTTCTACCCACAAGCCCCTTGCAAAGTTGATTGAACCCGACGGTGACCACACACGCAGTGACCAAGATGAGGATGGCGACAAGGAGATAGAGGACCACGAAGAAGACTGGAACCAAGGTGCTTAAAAACACAAAACAGAATAAAACATATTATCGCCTTTGATTTTTAGGTGTGCTTTACGACCTGACTACGAATGATTCTTGAAAGACAGTGAAGTAGGAATTTGACACTGAATTTCCAAAAGGATAATTTGTCATGATTGAGGTCCCATATAATTTCATATGAATACTGAAATTGCATGGTGTCGCCAAACTTTCCAGTGGCAGAAAAAAAAAAAAATCACATGAAAAAGAATTGCTCCTAAAATGTCCTCATATTCCAAATACAACAAATAATGCGTGTACAACTTTTGATGCCATACACGCGTGTTCAGTTCCTATACCCATGTGCTAGTAAGTGTTTGTGATTTTAAGCAGGATTTAGTCAATTTGTTATCACTTTGATGATTAAAAACCACGATACACTACTATTCTTTTGTATCACAGCAATGGCAGCATCCTTTCCCAATAACCTCTACACAACATTTCTTCAACATGCTATCAAATCAAGGAGTTATCATAACTCCTTGATCAAATGCAGCGCTTCCCATGATGGATCGCGAATTTTCGTGGTTTCATATCCCCCCCCCCCCCCCCGTAATCTTGGATCTGATCTCCGTGCAGTTAATATTATTTCATCAATTAATATTATCATCATTAATATTTTACCCGATCGCTGAGAAAGCAAGTTCGACAAGCAACCAGTGTAATGTACGGCTCTAAGTCATATCCGAGGGACTTCGTAATTTAGGACTAATTGCCTTACCAAAGGGCACTAGCGCATCGACTTGATTTTCAACCCGGAACCTGCCGGTTATGAGACCACAGTTCTACCACTGTGTTATCCTAGAAGTAGTTGTAAATCTTTCACCTTATGAAACATAAGATCTGAGATGTTTGTAGCTTGAATTTTTTTCCATTTGCTTCAAAATGGCTCAAACATAACCTTATATCCTGGGCCCTCTTGCATAAAAATGATGCGATTAAACGCAACTACAAAAAAAAAAAAAAAATTAAACGCAACTTCATTTTCAATCAATCAGAATCGCGTATTAGAGACTTTGCTGTTATTTTAATTAATTTTTTTTTGAGGGGGGGGGGGGGGGTTGCGTTTAATCATAACACTTCATGCAAGAGGGCCCAGGTGTTCTACACCTTCTAACCTCGAAATCAACTTTTTTTGTTTGACAAGCTCCATCAACCGGTAGACAGTTGCGAAAACTGCGATGAAAATGGCGACACTCTATATAAACAAATATAAATATCATTATCTGGAAACTGAAGACAATTCTTTTTATTTAGGGATTAGTTCATGGTTATTTTCCTTTGCTAACAAATACGGTGGGTTTATTTTTTGTTGTTGACAGCCTAGATAGCTTTACATGGCAAGTATGATTTAAAATCTGATTTTCTTCTAATGTACTATGTACGATTCCCCTTCAAAAAATTACCCTTAAAATATTCAAAATGATGGTAAATATATCATGATTATAACAGAATATGGTATAGGCCCTATTGGGAAATAAACAAACAATACAATCACATTTCAAAGGACATATTATAGAGCAATACAAGATACAGATGTCGAGAAGTGATGTTACTTTTATTCTTATTTTCAAATCAAAGAATTTAATATTTTGTTAAGAGTGAATTTCACAACTTTGGACTTTGGACTACTCACGTGCATTCCAATGACATAATTACAGTTGGATTCATCGTTGAGTCTGATTATTAACAAGCTGAATGTCGGATATAGAGGGCAGCCTCCATTAAAATCACCCTGGAAAGGGGACATAAATGTCAAATAAACAGGAATATTGTTAAATATTTAAAACATAATTGTGAGAGTGATGGCAAACATAAGAACATGAGAGAGTTAATGAAAAATCTTACTATAATAATACCAGTTGTTGCATTTTATAAAGGAAGAGATTAAGAAATATAGGGATGGCCATAAAAGTATTCATTTTTTTTCCTCTCATGGGGCGAAGCACCTAAAAAGCTGGTTTCCATTGGGGTCCACCGTATCTATACCATGCAGAGGGGCATTTTTGTCGAATGTAAGGAGTCTAGTCAAACTGCTATACGAGATCACAAATAAGGGATAAAGAGAGAAAGATAAAGAAAGAGGATAAGAATTAATTCTGCCATGACGGTTCCTGATTGTTTTCATAGAGACTAAATTGCATAGGAAACAAACTACATTACAGATATTTTCATATCACCGTCAGGAAAAAAAAATGTATAATGACAATAATAAATAATATTAATTCATTCATAAGCGGTAATCATACAAGTATAAATACCACTCAGTGTATTACTCATTATCGATGGCATGGAGCTAATCGTCAGTTAATTTAATCAATGCTGTTATGGTTCAGTGCTTCGCTCTATATCCGGATTGCTCTGGAAATAACACTTTATATATGTCAATGAACTTTATTAGCTGATTTTGGATATTTTTCAAGGACTTTTGAGAAACATGGAAAATGGGAAATTGTCTATAGTCATCAGGATTTGATTTGTCACTTTTTTATGTACTATGGACATATAAAACAAAGGGTTATTGTGACCACACTAATGCATAAACTAGAAGTATAATGCTTTTAAATGATACCATGAATCATAAAAGCATAATACTTCGATTCAGCAAGTTATTTTAAATATCAAACAGCTTTTCAGTTCAAAGTCTGTGCTGGCAGTGTTAGAGTATTGAGCATACTCGTCACGATACTGTCGTAGTAGGGTCATTACCGCAAAGTTCATTTAGTGTAAATACTCATTGTGTTCAAAAGCATGTATTATTCAGCCTCATATATCAATCTGTGAGGCATTCCTCAGGGAGATTTTCCATTCGGAATCATTATTTCTGACCTCTATATAGTGCAGCGACATACCTCTTTGTTAAACTTCATGATAATTACATACATAATGTATATTATGCATGACTGCTAACAGTTTATACAATAGTTAGACTTACTCAAGCACGAAGTAATCGTGAGAACAAGGACTTTTAATGACATATAGATGTAATGGATATAAGGAAATGCAAAACAATGTATTATAGAATGCGATCAAATTCCACTATTTTTAAAGACTATTATAAATGTTATTACTCTGAGGAGCCTATAACTCACAAGCGTAGCTTTCTCCTTAGGCTCCTCAATATTTCACTTTTATTCTAGCCCAGTCTTTTCAATAAATACTGCATGAAAACGTAAAGATATGAGGCGGGATATGAGGTACTCACCTTCTTTTATTTTCTCTGACAATATATTTCATGTTTGTACCATTTATCCTGTTTGTACCATTTATATTGTTTGTACCATTATTTTAAACTGTAAAAACACTGTAAATGTGAAATATGAAGCATAAACTGAAACTGAAACTGAAGATTCAGTTTGCAGAAAGTTTGTCTTTGAGCTTATCGATATGACTCACATTCCTCAGGCTCCTGACCAAAAATTGCATAGACACCAGTAGGGTTGGGAAGGTAGCTCTCCTTACTAGCTCTCCCATAAAGACAAATATAGTTGTACAATTCAAATATATAGGTTTTCTTTCAAGACCAGATCAAATATTTTGATTATAATTTGTATCTTTTGTGTTATTTTCAGGTTTTGTAAGTGAGAATTGAATATGGAGGAACGCAGTTTTTATAATGCAGCCACTAATTTTGCCTTGTGTGCATATTGAGACAAAAAGCATTGTTAGCAAGAAATACAAAGCGCAATTAACCCCTAGTAAAATATATTTAAAAAAAAAAGAAATATGCATGTGACAAAACGACGAACACGAAGCAATACGACTACCGTGGGAAGCGATGTTAATTCTTTGTTAGATCCGGCAACCAGCTCCACTGGAGCGCAGCAGCATACTAGAATCACATTATCCTACATGAGAATATAATGAAGATATATCATTTGCATTTTACACTCTCCTCGCATATTCTATTGAGTTTGAACGTTTCATTATGGATGGGCAATTCCACATGAGAAGTGCAAAATCAGCTAATTTCAGATTTATAATAATGAAAGTCACTTTGATAGTCCCTAAATACCCAAATCATTAAATTAAAAGAAACTGAAACAACCTTTCCCTCATCTCAGTCGGATTTTGCACAATGCATGTTTGAATTTCCATGAAATTTCTTTGCTATTAACTAAATATTTTGTGAAATATAATGATAATAATGAAATTCATAAATTCTTCAATTTATGTTTCATGCATTCACTTTCATTACAATCGTCTTTGTGTAAGCAACTTGTGTTCCAAGGTGTGAGACATATATCAAACCAGTATATTTTCAGGAAAGAGTACTTAAAGTCTCACTACAATATGGGTGTAATTTCGTTACCATAAATGAGGGAAAAGTTTTCATTCTAGCTTTAAGAGTGACTGTTTTTTTGTGTTTTTTTTGTAACTGAAAATTCTCTGATTTCAACTTGCATACCTTAAAACTTCCGATAGGACTTATTTGAATATCTCTTTTCTATTTGGCCAAATTTGTGATAACTGAATTACATGGTAACGGAATTACCGTCATGCACAAAAAGATATCGTGTGATTGAGAAGTTGGAACATGAAGCCCTGACGTGTCATTAATAGCAACAACAACAACAACAACAACAAAGAGGCAAAGAATCCAGTATGAATAATAGATGTGTACCTTTACATTACTCTACATATTGTTATACAGGGGAGGAATGTTTCAGTCTTAGATAACATTGATTTTATCGAACGAAACCAAACAGCCCAATTTATGATGAAACATTGTTTGTTTATTTGCTTTTGTTTATGGTCTTTGTCAGTTAAAATATTCACCTACCATTCATCTGCTTATCATTCTTTCATATAGAGTCCAGGTCAAAAATTTGCAAACTCTTTTGAACTTTCTTTCATCCACATTAATTTTACATGAATGTAGAATAAACATTAAAACTAAAGCTGGCTCTAGCTTTACAGATATTTAGGTTTTCCATGTGACTTTCACATATGATATGAAATGTATTTTACCACACTATCACTCAATCACATCTGTTTGCTGTTTTGTTTTTGCATGTCAGTCTTTCACAGTGGCCCTCCTTTAGATGATTTCGAGATATTAGATGACCAAGTTCCAACTTACATCTTTTCTATGTTTTTTCTATCTTTTAAAGGATTTTAGTTAGCATAGAGTCCATTACCATAGCTATCATGCCCAATTTCCAGTATGGAATATTGTTTTAATTAATTGCCATGTTTATTTACGATGATTTAAAGCCTACAATTCAACAGACAAAATTGAACGCAAATATACCAAGCAGTTGGTGCTCACTTCTACTAAATCTTTGTCTTCTTACCAATTTAGAGATAATATATATTCACAGACACCTTTTCAAAATAAAGGCCTGATGGTACTTAATTCATTATCTTAGAAGAGAAGAGCTTGCTAATATTATATTGAGCAAAGAAAAAAAAAATTATATTGAGCAAATTTTTGCGAGTATTTGATAAATAAAGTTATTCCTTGTCAATATTACTTGGTGGTGGTTTATGATTAACGTAGAAATAGCATATCTGATATTTGAAATGGAAATACCCGGCAGAACCAAAGAACTGGGTTTCGTTGAATAAAGGATGGCAAACTCATTATAAGATTTATCAGGAAATATGAACAATATTGAAACAATTCATGATCTTGTGAATTTTATATTTTTGAGTATTTCCTGGATCGTAATAACAACATCATAGCCTAACTCTATTTCACGTGTGATAAGATATAGAGCATTGCAGGAAACGTCTCAATAGACAATGTATTCGGTGTGGCAACTCTTAGTAGGCTCTCCCTGTGCAAGGAATTACCGAATATTAAGAATTAAAAAAAAGAAGACATTTTAGTTTGTGCATGAAAGTGACATAATCTAATAATCTCCAAAAACAATAAAAGTCGACGATTACAGTTTATTAGGAGTCATGATGAACTTGAATTATAGAGCAGATTTTTGTTTACCAAAGATTTTAATTTCTGAATAATTTCGCTCTTTGTTATTTCCAACATTGCTATCACATCGTATTTTGGAAGGTATTTTCTTGTCAATGTGTATATTTATACTTTTAATTGTAATCGATGTCAATTCAGTCCTAGGATAGTGATTAAGTAATTTTTCAATGAAATGTCTATCTCTCTTAAATATTTAATGTATACAACACGATAAAAACTACTTTCGAAAAATAAACTCAAGACAATTTCAATAGCCCTGTCTATCACCTTTAGAAATATTAAAAATCCGAATCCGAACAAGATTTCTATGGGCAGTACAATAGGCCTTTGAAATTGCCCTTGAATTTATTTTTCGAAAGTATAGTTTTTATCGTGTTATACATTTCTGCACACTACTAAAAATTAAATCAATATTACATTAATATAATACAACAATGAATGTATGACAAACTAATATCGCGTGTGTGATTGTTGTAAAGCACAAATAGAGCATAACAGGCGTTTTACGTAGGGTGGGGTGGCTGGGGCTGGGCGAAGCTCTATTTTCCCCGAGGATTTTTAAAGTTACTACTCGAGGGAGGTGACATTTGCTCCTGTGATAATTGCTCCGGTCTAACTTTGACATGTTAATCCTAAACCTAAACCTAACCCTAACCTTAAACCTAATCCTAAGCTTCACATTTTCCTCAACAAAAAACCAAATCATGACCTTGACCTTAACCTTTGACCTTTGGAGATATACGGTGGAGCAAATGTCGCAGAAGCAAATGTCATGTCACCGCCCGAACGTCTCATTGTTATATCTTGTCTAGTGTATTTCGATGACGAATAATTTTTTTTACTATAATGAAGTGTCATAATTTCGAAACTGGAAAGTCGATAATCAGGCAAGAGGCGTCAGCCAACTCGCGAAAATGTGCCCATACCTTACGCCTATACTGACCTTAATTTTGTATTAATTTGCGAATCGTTTCTGGCCCTTAAAATCCACACTTTAGAATTTCTCCCCATATGAAAATTGTCAAAGAACCAAACCTGATATGTAAAAAAAAAAAGAGCTTTATAATGTGTTTTGCCTAACAAAAAATTAGGTCGTGAGTTGTCCATTTAATGAATAATAGTTGGGCCCAATGAGTTCCATGCTGCCCTGTGTCCTGTCTTCCCGTAGTCCATGATGCTGGATTTTATTTTACCAAATACATATATATATATGTATATATATATATATATATATAGATATATATATATAGATATATATATTTATATATATATATATAGTGTGTGAAGATTGGTGAGACAGGAGACAAGGACGTAGCTGAAAAATTCAACTTGATTAGATCAAGCTTTCGGCCTTCCCGGCCTTCTTCAGGTTCTGAGGATGATAATACAAACATATAGCATATACTTCAATATATATCAACATATCATTGGGTGTTTTTATATTCCATTTAATAACAAAATATACATTTGCATATTGATATTAGCATATACCTTCATGGCTACAGTTTATTACAAGTAACTTAATGAAAGAACATAGTTCAGAAACATTGTACGGAAATTTAATGTAAAAGACCGTTTATTGAAAGTGAAGTTTCGTTGAGGGTGACTAATGTATGTGTGTGGTGTGTAAAATTTGTGCGGTCAGGTGTGAATAAATTCCTGACCTTTGACATTGGAATAGCAGGTGAGTGTGGCGGGAAAAGAGAGAGAGAGAGAGAGAGAGAGAGAGAGAGAGAGAGAGAGAGGCAAGATAAGAAAAGGAGAGCAGCGGGATTAAGTCAGAATGAGACGAAAATAAACAAATATATAGTTGATCACAAACGTATAAAATTGGTTGCAAACATACTGCTTGCGACTGGGATTTCAAACCAATGGTAAGTATTGAATGGTTTGAACAGGGTTGCATTTTCCTTGTTGAACATGGTGAGAGCGCTGCAAATTTATCGTAATCCATATTTCAATATCCGTAGGAATTAAATGGTTCATACCCAGCGCGTATACTATAAAGCTATAAAATACAGTATACGCGCTGGGTTTACGAAATATATTTTTTAATATGCTCTATTTTTTCTATATTTTTTCTTGTTCCAAAAAGACTATTTTTATCCTATTTCCCATAGATCTATATTTCTGGACTATTTTCATTGCATTTTCTTGGATAACAACTTAGGATTAGGGTTAGGGTTAGGATTAGGGTATGGTGGGGCCTATATCACGACTATGCCAAGAAAAGAGCTAAAACATATTTTCTGGGTATATTTTTGCTACGTTTTTTAAAATACTTTTTTCAGACTATTTTATTTTGACTAGGGACGGGTACTATTTCTACTACTACTACTACTACTTCTACTACTATACTTATACAAAAATTATTCCTACTACTTCTTCTTCTACTACTACTACTACTACTACTGCTGCTGCTGCTGCTGCTGCTGAGCACTACTGCTCGCACTAGATGAATAATACGCAGATAGTACATCTTCATAACTACTAGGTGTTACAAAAAACATTTCCCACTTTTGATACTTAATAGTTCAAAAACTATATATCAGATAACACTGACATTGATATGAGCAATAGCTGAATAGGGTACAATTTTGTTGGAGGTAATTTGAAAATGAAAGCATAAATCAGTTTCATTAAATTCAAGATTGATTTTTAAGTTAGGGTTCAGATTTTGCTCTATTTTCAACCCTCTGTACAAAACTTTGAACTCCCAGACAATGGTCCTGGACAATGGCCAGGGTTTGAATGCTTTATTATTTATTCATGAGGAATTCCACTATCGCAGCTAGTCTTTATTCATCCTCTGGCTTTGAATGTGTAAAGTCATTTCACTGAGATGTCATTTTAATGGATTTTGAAGCAATCAAAGTAATGCGTAGGGATTTAAAGTCATTCAAAGGATAGGAATATTGATGTTGTCCTTGATGATGATGATGATGATGATGATGATGAAGATGATAGTGATGATGATAATGATGACAATGATAGTGATGATAACAATGATAGTGATAATGATGACAATGATAGTGATTATGATGATGATAACGATTATGATAATGATAACAATGATGATGATTATGATGGTGATAATAATGCTGCTGCTGCTAATAATGATCATGATAGTGACAGTGATGACGATGATGATAATAATAACGACGATGATGATATTGATGGTGATGACGATGAAATGTATTGTATGCAAGCACATGGAAACACGTGCTTACTTTTTTCATGTGCATGCATTTTACCCTTTACCATGAATTCAGACTAGCAGTGCCCAGGGCAATCCATCATGAATTATTAATAAAGCATTCATGTACCTTGGAGCAAGAGACCAGAAGCCTGGTCAGCAGAGCTCTGAAAAGGTGGTATTCATGTCCACTGTTCAGGGTCATTGTAAGCACACACTCACATAAACATCATTGGTTCCTGTGTAAAGTTCAAGTTTTGTACAGAGGGTTAAAATTTGACCAAAATCTGGAACCTAACTTTAAAATTAATCATGGATTTAATGAAACTTATTTATGCTTTCATATTCAAATCACCTCCAACTAAATTGTACACTATTCAGCTATTACTCATATCAATGACAGTGTTATCTGATATATAGTTTTCGAACTATTAAGGATCAAAAGTGGGAAATGTTTTTGTAACACCTAGTACATGCGCTATTCTGCATTTTCTCAATAACGCTACCTTACCTTCAACATTCCCATGACAATGGCGACTGTGAGCGACAGGCAGATGGTCACTAAAAGGGCTGTAATTTCGACGACATGGGCAACGGTGCGAAACACTGATCCCATCCTTGTAACGCACAATATAAAACGACGTGAAGCACTGACTGAAACCTATTTGAAGATCACTCTGTCTTTGGATCATAAGATCATTCGATAGTGATTGTGATCCACCTATTTTGTGTCATGTGCGGTATATACGTAGCAGTAGACTATGTACAATGTATGTTTTGTAGTACATGTGTTAACATCATCAGGGGGCGCGGCCCGCGGTGATGTCTAACTTACTTTCAGTTTTTATTTTGTGATAAATAAGGCATGACCTCACACAAATTGCAACAGAAAATCTGACACGTGTGCATTACCAATGAAGGTCTCCTCTATAACATATAAAAAGTCCTATTAAGAAATAAGAACTCCAAGTGGTGGAAATAAGTTTTTTCCAAGGTTTCTCTCAACTATCCATGTCAATTTTTGTGTGCGCGCGCTAGGCCTATATAGGCAAAGACTGAATAGTATCAAGACAGATTACTGTCACCTACTTCCGTAGTACATTCGGCAGACGTAAATTGCTGTGTTAAAATAGACTCGGAAAATACGTTCGCCATAGGTATAACACGTGAAAAGATGCCCCATTTTTTCTTGATATTTCATATCTTACTCTATCTTTTTCAAGTCTGATTTTTGCATGAGAGAAAGGATGGATAGTTCAAAAAACATTTATTGAACCTTTATTATCAATAAATGCCACTATGAATCCCCGGGATCATGCCTGCTTTTTGACATAATCATCTGCCATAGGGTTAACACGACCGTGAAAACATGGATTTTAAGAATGATTATAGTTCCTCTGGTATTTCCTTGAATTTCATGTAAGATTAATAATGGCTCAAAAAGTGGAAGGGACCCCACATAAATCCCCGGGAATATGCATGCTTTTGGCCTTCCAGCTCCCATAGGTTAACACGCAAAAACAGTGATTTTTGAATGGCAGTTATAATTCCCCCAGAATTAGATTAAAATTTTGAAAAATGTGACTTAAATAAAATTTAAAGCTCTGAAAATGTATGATTAAGTCTCAACTAGTCGAACAGACCCCGCATAAATCCCAGGGAATATGCATGCTTTTGACCCCAAAAAAGTCTCGCCTGCCATAGGTTTACACGCGAAAACAAGGAATTTTTGGATGATTATAATTCCCATAGTTTTTATTTGAAAATATAAAAACTGTGATTTACATGTAATTTGAGGCTTTGAACAAGCTTACTGAAGGCTCAAAAAATTGAAAAGACCCCATATAAATCCCGGGGAATATGCATGCTTTTGACCAAAAAAGTCTCGCCTGCCATAGGTTTACACGCGAAAACAAGGAATATTATAGGATGATTATAATTCCCATAGTTTTTATTTGAAAATATGAAAACTGTGATTTACATGAAATTGAAAGCTCTGAAAATGTATAATTAAGGCTCAATGAGTCCAGTAAACCCCCCATATATCCCCGGGAATATGCATGCTTTTGGCCTTCCAGCTCCCATAGGTTAACACATGAAAAGAGGGATTTTGAAATGATTTTAATTCCCTATAGTATTTAATTGAAATTATGAAAAATGTAATTTACATGAAATTTAAAGCTCTGAAAGTGTATAATTAAGGCTCAATGAGTCCAGTAAACCCCCATAAATCCCCTGGAATATGCATGCTTTTGGCCTTCCAGCTCCCATAGGTTAACACATGAAAAGAGGGATTTTGAAATGACTTTAATTCCCCTAGTATTAATTTGAAATTATGAAAAATGTAATTTACATGAAATTTAAAGCTCTGAAAGTGTATAATTAAGGCTCGATGAGTCGTTCAAACTCCGCATAAATCCCCGGGAATATGCATGCTTTTGACCAAAAAAAAATAATTTGTCATATAACACGTGAAACCGTTTGTTGTTATGGATGACGTATGTGGGCGTGTAGTATCGATCACGTGAGATCACGACATCCAATGAGATCGTGCGCTAGCAGACGACCATGTAGCAGACGTATTCCAGTTCACTATTATATTTCTAATGTACCAGAGGCAAAATTCAATGTATTAAATTCATAAATTCATATAATCAGGGGCGGATCTAGCTTTTTATAAAGGGGAGGGTTGGGGGCGATATGCGAGGGAGCGTAGCGACCGAGCCCGAGCGAGCGGAGCGAGCGAGGGGGGGGAGGGTGTGGGAGGGGGGTGTCCCCCCTCCCACAGTAGGGAGAATTTTTGAAAATCTGTGTGTGAAAATGGCGTTTTCTTGCATCTAAAACACCACTATTTTTGGTATAGAGGTCATTGCCAAATTAACCCCCCCATGAAAATTTGTAAAATTTAGTTGCATTTTCCTGCAATGTAAGGCCAGTTGACAACACAGATACAAAGAATTGGGGACCTTGGAATAAGCACTGTCAGCCTAATACTTTTATTATGAACAGCTTGTCACTGATCCCCAAATTCGTTTTACATAAAACTCAATATTATTTTCATTCCCAAATATTTATTTTTCATCCCCAAAGACTTCAAAAATCCCCAATTTTTTTTTTAATTTGGGGATTTTTGGGATGAGAATCCCCACATGGCAACACTGGCCTAGCTTGTCACTTCGGCGGTGGCCCGTGTCCTCAAAAAAGCTGATTGGGGGGGGGGGGGCAAGGGACTCCGTGACATTTGTTCGCCCACCCCCCCCCTCCCTTCCCCCCCCCCCCCCAGAAAAAAAAAAGAAATAATAATAATAATAATAATAATAAAAAATAAAATAAATACATAAATAGAATAAAATAAAATTACAAGTTAAAAAAAAAAGATAAGATTTAAAAAAAATGGTCCCCGGATTTTTTTTTTTGGGGGGGGGGTTGCAACCCCCCCAACCCCCCCTCTAGATCCGCTTCTGAATAATCAATGTTATACCACCGAATTACGCTTAGCCGAAATGACCGATGTGAGATCATGGAATCTGCATGAAATAGCTGAGCTGAATAGCGACCGACAAGGTGTCTAGCTCTAGCTAGGCTAGGTCTACCCCTCTGCGATCCCGATCGAGGTGGGGACGTTGCCGATGGAACTCTGTCAGTTTGCAAAAGGTGTTCTCCTCAAACTTCGCTCATCAAAGTTTTTTACTTGCTGATCGTGGTTTACTTTGGCTTCAGCCAACGAGACCGACAATGTAGTGGGAGGGGGCTTCTGAACCCTATTATGGATGTAAGTCTGACACTGACAGTCCATGACAGGGGCGAATGCAGGATGTAGTAAAAAAAAAAAAAAGGGGGGCACAAATGCAGGGCTGTCAACTTTTTGGAACTGCTAGAAGGGAGATTCGTATTTTTTTCTTCTCACCATTCCTCCAAAAGTTGCTCCGTGGGGGGAGGAGTATTTTTTTCGCCAGTCCTCGAAAAGTTGCTCAGTGGGGGGGGGGGGGGGGGGGGGGGGGGGGGAGAGGGGTGAAAAGAATTTTTTTTCTTCTCGCCGGCCCTCCAAAACAATTTTAAAAAAGGGCCCGGGGGACAATGATGTATGACTTTCTTTAAAAAAGGGGAGGGGGCATGGGCCGGGATTGCGCGCCCCCCCCCCCCATAAATCCGCCACTCGTCCATGCCCGGACTGTCACGTCAGTCTTGCGGGGTGGGCTTTTTTACAAGTTTTCACGGAGGGTTAATAGACCAACATTGTTAGCCTCGTGGGCTCCCAAACTAATGGTGCTCGATCCGGTTTTATTTACATTTTAGGCCAGAGTCCGTGTATACCTGTAGTTTGTATTTCAAAAAAATGTAATTCCTATTCCATGGGCGGATCCAGGATTTTGTAGAGGAGGGGGCACAGAGCCGAAAAGTACACAATTAAAGAGGCAATTTTTTTATTGTGTACTTAAGGTATGCCAGTGCCCAGTTGGGTTCCAAAAAGGGGGCGCGGTCGATTCGCCCCCCCCCCTGGATCC
Organism: Heliocidaris tuberculata; assembly: GCA_025618425.1. NCBI lineage: Eukaryota > Metazoa > Echinodermata > Echinoidea > Camarodonta > Echinometridae > Heliocidaris > Heliocidaris tuberculata. The sequence goes on along the minus strand of CM046846.1, from coordinate 29,364,436 downwards.
GCGCCTGCTATTCTGTCATGGATGTGAAGAATGGGATTGCATGGTGTTGGTGGTCGATCTCATTTATTGAACGATTGAAGGAAAAAAAAAAACAATAAGAGATCATTATTTTGTCCTCATTTCTAATGGAGTCATTTTTATAGATCGGTTGTAAGAGAGAATAAGAGAATAAGAGATTATTAGAAAGTGAAAGCCTGTGAGAGGGAGAGTGAAGGGAGAGAGAGAGAGAGAGAGAGAGAGAGAGAGAGAGAGAGAGAGAGACAAAGGGGGCTGGGGCAAAAGGAATGGGATATTCCTACAAAGACAGAATAGGACTGGTAATAAATAAATCATATCATCAGCTGCTATTGTTGGTTACTAGTTAATTCAATTCAAAATAGCCCTATACTGTTTTCTTCGCCTGTCGTCTCAAACTGCTACAGCAGAATATTACAAATAACTTACTGTAAGTTATTTATATTGGTGGAGTGTCCAGGAATGCAGGGGAGGGAGGGGGGCTCACACCTGACGAACAAAAAAATCATCAGATGCTGTCTATTCTGAATTTTCAGACAAGCAAGGAAAAAAAAGTCACATTTTTCATGTTCCTTCTGTGCCGGGGGGGGGGGGGGGCACAATTCCTTTCATTCGATGTGTAACTATAAGATATGTCAGATTTGGTTTTGGCTGGCACGTAGGGCACGTGCATTCCTGGATACGCCACCAATAAAGATAAGAGAATCTTGGATACGCCACTCTTAATTAATCTTTGTATTTAAGGAATTGCTCGCACACAATCTCATTTTAATAAAGCCTTTTCTGTCTTGACTTTTAACATAAGGCCATAGATTTACATTATACGTCTATAATCCCTAAAATTTACATAAATCATGATATCAAATGAAATATTCTGATTTAGAAAAATAAAGATAGCATTTTATTTATTTATTTATTTTTATTTCATTTTTTTTTACTTTTCTCGACATTCCCATCAGATATCGCAGTGTTTGCTCACATAGAGCTTAATATCACGGAACATGTTTGGACCATCCCCCCCCCCCCCCCCCTGGGACATAAATCTTAATAGAAATTTCACAGCAAATAACTTTAACAAAAATGCAAACATCTCTCCTAGCTCCCCCTCCCAACTCTCTCCCTCTCCTCCATGGTGCAGTTAGAGTATGTTGATTCCTATCTGTTTTGGGACATAAGTTTGTATTTGAAGGGACAATATCAAGATTATGCCCTTTACGACTTCACCAAATGCGATGTACAGAAAAAGAAGAAAAAATAAAGGAAATAAAAAATACAAACATCTTGATAAAGACTATAACCTTCCCTCTCGGCCGATCGACATGTACCACAATATATACGCGTGCTTTATTTCGGGACTGAGCACTCTTCGTATTTAAACTCTTTGGCCTAGGCTAGCCTTCACGATCGATCGTCAGGGACGACGTTAGTCTAGTTCTGGACGTTTTTAATTATTTTGTCCGTAAAACCATGAAGCTACAAACCCAGCGTAGAACAGTGCGAAGTCCACTGATTCACTCTCCACACAAATTCACCTTTTTCGGGGAAGGTGAATTTGTGTGGAGAGTGAATCAATGGACTTCGCGACGTTCTACGCTGGGTGCACACACACGGAGTTTGTACATAGCTTCATGGTTTTACGGACAAAATAATTAAAAACGTCCAGAACTAGACTAGGACGACGTGGGTATTCGGAAAATACAGAAGAATGTACTAGGTGAAGATCAAGAGCGTATACGTACACGCGATTTCTATGGCATGTTTGTGTAATCGCGCTTTCACCATTGCAATGATCGTTGAGCGTAGTGGTCAGTGGCGTAACTGGACCTTGGCGCATGCGTCAAGAGGGGCAAAACTTCAGATTCAGATTTTTTTCAGATTTAGATTTTATTTCATTACATTTTCATTTTTCAAAGTATATAACAATAAGTATTATTAATCTGACAATATTCAAAATAATTGACAACACAACTTAGTGCATAAACATTTTTCGATCATTACAAGCAAAACAAAGTGCATTAAAGTTTGAGTTGTGAGAGAGAAAAAAAAAGTAACATCAATGAAGACTACTTAAGATTAATTTTATGAAAATGAGAATGAAAACAGATACCAGCTTCCGAGGAAATGGTGAGTGGAAACTGCTTGGAGGGAGATTCGTATTTCTTTCTTCTCGCCAGCCGTCCAAAAGTCGCTCAGTGGTGGTGGTGAGGGGGGGGGGGGGGGGGGGGGGGAGGGGGGGGGGGGAGAATTTCCCCCAAGTTCTCCAAAGTTCCCTCACTGGGGGGGGGGGGGTGGATCAGATTTTATGGGGTCCACTTTTCTTCCATGATTCTCTGACAAGCCCCCCACCCCCAAAAGGTTATCAATTAAATTAAAATAAAGGGGGAGGGCAATGTATACTTGTCTTTCAAAAGAGGGGGGGGGGGCACGGGCCAGGATTGCCCCCCCTAAATCTGCCACTGATTGAGAGGACCTTTTCCAAAGAATTTTAGAAAATAGAAAAAAAAATCTTTTGTCGGGGGGGGGGCAGTCTGCCCCCTCCCCCCCCCCCCCCCTTGGGGCATGCACTGGAGGGCAAGGCATGGGTCATACCATACCATGTACACGTATGAGCATTACCAGGGAGTGCAATAAAAAAAACTGGCTCCAACATTCTAATCTGGGAGCCTGTCCCGAAAAAGTCGCCCCATTTTACCCTTAAGATTTGACCCCGTGAAGTTACTTAGACTACATAAGTCATTGACATAAAGCTTGTCAGCCTGACCGTAGCCGCCGGGTTTAGCCCCCAGAGTCCCCCAAAGAGACCCCAAAGTCGGGTCGATTTCACCCCATCTCCCCCATGCACCAAACTTTGTCAGTAGGAAGTAGTGTGACTGGACATTACAAAACAAACAAAAACTGACTAAAAGTTCCGTCGGGATGGAGTGTCAGACGGCCCCTAAAAATTTATAAATGTTTCCCCTTGAAGCCAAGGGACCAAATTTTGTCAGAATGAAGAGCTATGGATGTACATTCCAAAAATATAAAAAACTGACAAAATTGTCCATCAGAAAGGGGGTGTCAGAACCCCTGAAATGAAAACCCCCAAATGCCCTTAGGACAACGCTTTTGCCCCCCCCCTGCTTTGTAAAGAAAAACAATGTTCTTAACTTCTGACTATGATAATTCAAAAGCATTTTAATCAATTCACTTTAAATTTTCTTAACATAATTTTGAGTATAATAATCTTCTTGAGGTGCAATTTGGTGTTAATTGGTGTTTTGATTAATAAGTTATTAAAGTTGCTCGGGCGTCATGTATAGATGGCGCTTCACGCAAAAAAACGTATTACTTTCTCAAAAGTAGCCAAAAAATATTGTCAGGATTATGTAAACACACCATCTTCACCTGTTTGACAAGGCATAATAGAAGAGCTTTTCAGGTATCTGTGGTATGTGACTGCCAGGCTGAAATGTATTATTCATGTGTTAATTGCACAGATACCAAGCAAGCTCCTCTATTATGCCTTGTTAGATGGTCCCCCCCCCCAAAAAAAAAGTAATTTTGCACTGTTGTACAGAGGGTTTGAACTTTTCTAGAAAGATTATTATTAATCATCATATTGCAATTAAAATTGTCATTAGTATTAAAATAACGTCAGAAATATGATTATTGATTAACGAATCACTTAAAATAGATTACTTTCAAATTTAGATGATCAATGATCACTAAATTGATATTACATGACATAAATATTGGCACGGATGAACGATGGTATGACAACAAGTTAGTAAAATATATCCGATAATGGCAACATTTTACAATCCAACAACTTTGATTTGGTGGGAACAAAGATAAACACACAAAAACTTAAAATTATCCTATAATGATCAGTAGGGCGCCACTCTCCTCTCTAAAGACAATAAAAATAAAGTGTTAAATCAACATTTGAAAGGGTGATATCGTTTTGAATGTGTTGTATCACAATCATATTGCTGTATCTAACACTATAAAATGTTACTTTCAACATGTTTAAGACATTGTTAGTCCTTGATCCTTCTCTATTATGATTTTCACAATTTAAGCTTCAGAGCGTACGACAGCAAGTGTCCGTCTTTTAAAAAATTTCCAAAACCCTCCAAGATGTAATTCCCTATTTGTGTTCCACTGCCGCATAATATATCTTTTTCGTATGTTTTATGTTTGTTTTAGTTCACCAAGAAAATACCACTTTGAAGATTAACAAGAAGTTATTTGCAATGATGTGCATCCCTGAAAATACGCCATATCTCATTTAATCCACCTCTCCGAAAATTTAAATGAATAGTCCATGTTCGAGACAGGGTTCCCCAATTAAATAATAAAAATGAATAAATAAAGAAAGTTAATTATTTATTCGATATCGGCTACTTTTTCGATAAATAGTTTTACTCCTATCAAAGTACACATTTTACTTATTGGAATGACGTTTTCTGATTGGTCATCACGTAAACTGGTCTCTTGGTTTCAGAGCAACAAATTACTTAATTTTGAAAAAAAAAAAGTATATTCTATTTCGTTCAAAGAACAGGAGAGTTCCTGAAGACTTTGACCATATTGTTGTAAACAACATCACCCTTCAATGTGTCCCATCATTATCATTTCTCGACTTTAAAAGTATCGAGAAGTGTCAGTGTATTATCAGAATTAAAGTATGTTGTCCCATATAATGTATTAATGTTACTTTATAATTCAATAGTATTGCCGCATTTGACATACTGTAATATCGTTTGGGGAAATTCATATTTATCTCATTTAAATAAAATAAAAGTGCTTCAAAAGAAATCAATTCGGATAATAACACATTAAGATTATAATTGTCCTAGTAATCCCTTATTTGTACAAATGAAAGTTCTCCTAGTTCAGGAACCAATAACGCTAAACACCCTAATATTTATGTATAATTTTCATACTGGAAAACTTCCACAAATCTTTAAAACTATGTTTGTAAGCAATTCTTCCATTCATTCGAATAGCACAAGGCAAAGATTGTTATTACATAAACCTCCTGTAGGTACAACAATCTCTGAATTGAAATTAGTAAATGGAATAGTCTACATTATAATATCAGGTCAAGTTCTATTTATCAAGATTTAGGGAATTGTGTATAACTATAAGGCAACTTTCTGAAAGCTTATTGTAACTGAGTGGAATCATTTCCATCTCCCTCTTTTCCCTATCTCTCTCTCTCTTAAAAAAAAAAACTCTCTCTCTCTCTCTCTCTCTCTCTCTCGTCTCTTTTCCTATTTCCTTTTTCTATTTTCGCTTTCTCTTTATCTCTACCTCTCTCTTGCTCTGTTGGACTTGCTTTGAAATGTATTGTGTATATACATGGATGTATAGTAAATATATATATTTATATATGTATAGAAGAGAGAAAAAGATGGAAAGAGAAAGAGAGAGAGAGAGAGAAGAGGGAAGGGAGGGGGGGGGGGGGGGTAGAAGGACATTCGAGGTGGGGCATCAAGAATTTTCCAATATATATAGCTGTACAGTTCCCAACACAAGTCAGTATACTCTACAAAAAACAAAACAAAACAAAACAAAAAACAAAAAAACAAAACAAAACAAAACAAAAAAAAACCCCAACAACAACAAAAACAGGAATGAAACTTTTCATTTAAAAAAGGATTAAAATATAAGCAGTAAAGAAATGACAAGAGTAGACATTCTGTGATATGTGTGTAGGTTAAAAAAACAAACATTTATCATGTTTATTGTAGCTTATTAACGGTATTTTCAAAATTTTTAAAATTTTACCACGTCTTAAATATTAAATTGTCATTGGGCCTACGTGGCAATAGACCGGTTCCGTAATGTATTTAAATCTTATACATACCTTTCAGACAAAGGTTGTTCTTGATAACCTGAAAGCTTTTCCGAGGTTTGCCGGACACCAGAAACAAGTAATGTATGCAAACTGGATTCCAAACATTGAGGCTCATTTATAAAAAGCAGGTTAATGGAATAGCTCGTCATTAGGTGCTCAGAGAAGAAATGTGCATAAATTTGTATACATTAAGTGTGACTACGTGGCCGTAATACCTGGAAGTAGCATGCGCATGCGGCAGATTTTTTTCCCCCGAGGTCTAAGTGCCGAGTTTCTTTAAAGGCCAATCCACCCTAATATCAAGTTGATTTTAATAAATGGAGTAAAATTAAACAAATATAACAGTGAAAATTTCAATGAAATTGGATGTAAAATAAGAAAGTTACGGCATTTTGAAGTTTTCCATTATTTCATGAAACAGTGATATGCATAACATGGGCGGTATGCAAATGAATGAATCGATGATGTCACATACTCACTTTTCCTTATGTATTTTATTATATGACATTTCAAATTTCAATTTTTATAGATGTGATAATAGAGAATCTCTCCCTTGTACAAAAATAAGTTAAAATAATGATGATTTTACATGTTCCACAAGGAGTCAAACCATGTTTTACATTAATGAAGCAAAAAAAAAAAAAGAAGAAATATAGTGATATTTCATATAATAAAATACATAAGGAAAACCGAGTGAGTGACATCATCGGTTCACTCATTTGCATACCGCCCATGTTATGCATATCACTGTTTCATGAATTAATGCAAAACTTTCAATATGCAGTAACTTTCTTATTTTACATCCGATTTCAATAAAATTTTCACTGTTATGCTTGTTTAATTTTACTCTATTTATTCAAATCAACTTGATATTAGGGTGGACTTGGCCTTTAAAAATTTTGAATATTAAAGAGGGGGAAACCCTCGTCCTGTGGCTACGACATAGTCCTATGCCTATAAAAATATAAAATTACAAGAATATTTATTACATGAGTTTAAAGCTAGGATCTGTTAAAAAATTACCATCGTAAATAAGTAAATTTTTACTGACAATGAGAACAACGTAAAAAAAAAAAAAAAAAAAACTTGCAGGCATTTTAAGAAAAGACATGGTAAAACAAAATGTTTCAAAAGACAATACACCATCATCATGACGGTCACGTGGCACTTTACGATAATGCAAGAAACTTAATGTTAAAGACCTAACAACACTACTAAACTATGACGTCATGGTTTGATCAGGCCATTCACATGGTGTGCTATTGATCAATATATATACAAGGAATTGTCTAATAGGGATTATATTTCCTACTATACACACATTATACTGAGAGATTCCGTAATAAAAAACACCTTGGCAATGTTTTGACATCTTGACAATAATTTCTGGTCTACCGACTATAAATGGTCGATTGAATGTGTTTTGTGGTATTCATAAGCCTACGTCAGTGGCCATATTGAGTGATATTTTACCTTCTTTTCTCATGCGACATGAATGGAAACAGGCGCAATTTCTTGTAGATACAGAAAGGTCTTAGTAACATATGCCAATTTCATTTCACCCCAAATGATGAATCACTGTAAGTAAATGCCACTGATTAATTTGACACTCTGATAGCATGCTTTGTTACACTTAAAACAAATCTAGAGGCCGGCTCACACGACGCGTCATTTCAATTGCGTCATTGCCTGCGCCAGGGGCGTCGCTAGAACATTTTGAATGGCCAAATTTGTCGACAAAAATGCTGCACCCTAATCTCCCCCACAAATAATGATAAAAGAAAATTGCAGGTGTAGAGATCTTGTCCATACAGGCCCATTTTTGCAAAGGGGGGGGGGGGGGCTGACGCCTTCCGCCCGATTATCAACTTTTCAATTTCTAAATTTTTGCGAGCGAGCGAGCGAAGCGAGAGAGCAAATTTTTAAGAAAACTTTTGAAAAACGTAGTGAAAATGTACAGAAGTTGCATACACAGTCAAGTTACATAATTATCTGGGAACCTCGCTGCCCCAAAATTTGTGGATTTTCTAGCACCTCGCTGCCCGAATATGAAAATAGGAACTTTGAAATTCCTCGGGGGGGGGGGGGGGGGGCTGCAGCCCATTGCCGAAGGGAGACGCCTTTTGCCCGAATATTAACATTCCAGTGTTTTTTGCGAGCGAGCGAAGCGAGGGAGTAAAAAAAAATGGCCAGTTCTTTCCTTCTTTTTCTGTCCTTCCCTTTTCCTTTCCTTCTTTTCTTGCTGTTTTTGTTTTCCTATCCTTTCCCTTTTCTTTTTGTTCTTTTTTCTTCTCCTTTCTATTTTTTTCCTTTTCTCTTTCCTCTTCCCTCTCTCCTTTTCATCCCTCCTTTTTTTTGCGCATTTTCCGGCAGCAATTTTGAGGGGGTGACACCCCCACACACCCCCTCTAGCGACGCCCCCGACCTGCGCTCATCGAGCTTGTGAAGGCAATTAACCCATATACCTGTTGTTAAAATTATTGTCTGCACTGTTCATTTTGCAATGACTTTTTAAACGATATCCCTCTTTAATATCTTTCAAGGGGAATTAATCTCAAATTATAAATGTGCTTATATTCACAGATGTAAACTATTCCTTCTTGTTGTCCCACGTAGTTTTGCATTAAAATATACGAGATGGGTATAAATCAAGATTTTCTCTGCAAAATTTATCCTCTGCTAGCGATACCTGGGGGCTGCCATTATCTTGATGTGTACATAAAGATATTTTTAATCCGAATGCAAAAGTGTCTTTCTTCCTGATACAAAATCCCACTTTAGATTTAAAATATTTAACAGATATATACATATATTCTAAAAACGAAAATGTGTTTTATATTTCTTGGAAAATTACTATTTTACTAAGTAGAAATCTATTTTCTTGATACTATGACGTACGTGACAGAGCAAATTAATTTAGATTTATGGATGATAACTTTCCCGAGCGTCAATAGTGACAAACTATGCATTCACCTGCTTTGAAGTAATGGACTTCAATAGTCAGAATGCGCGTTGTATAAATTATATTTTGCTCTGCCAGGCAAACCCAAGAAATCAATTTCTATTTAGCAAAACCAGAGAATTTAAAAAGAAATCAATAAATTTCACATTTTAAAATATATGTATACACCTGTTATATATTTTCCATCATATAAGGGGATTTTTAGTTTGTTTGTAATGAAGAGAAGCAATTTAGCTCTAGGATTTAAAATATCTTCCTGACCGGAACGGTTTCCAATGGTTCATGTACAACTCCATATCATCAAGAAAATGGCATCCCCCACCCCCCATGTAAAGTGTTAGCAGATGATGCCGTGTGCTAGAATTTCTTTTCTGATACTTTATTTCTAAAGTGATACAGGCCAATGATTAAGAATATATTACACCTTTGAACATAAGTACATTTATATTCTGGGGTTAATTCTCCTTGTTCATGACCTGCAAAAGACCGTACAAGTCACTGACGCGCGTTCCTTATATACGTCATCAAATGACGCTTCGTGTGAGCCTGGCTTAATTCAAACAATTAGAAGACTTAAAACTATTGTCAAGATCAAAATGTCTATTCTATTATAGAATCGCCCGTTAGTAAATTAAAGATTATAATGAATAGGTGACCAGTGAGCTGATCTAAGTGATCTTTAAAATAATATTTCAATAAACGATGATGAAGTAATAGTTTCTTTGAAATCTCCGAAGGCGAATCTGTAGGGACGAATCGTTGAACTGTTTTGAATGGGTTGGCAGACAAATAGGGGGTTTCCAAGCCTTTACCATTTGCCGAAAATGGGTTGGGGGTGAGTGTAAGACTTAATTTGATGACAAGGTTTGTGAAAAAATTCTACGACGAAAAAAAAAAAATAAATAACTAAGCTAATGAGATCATCAAATTGATTGTCAAATATTGTCGACAAGGGTAAAAACTGGTTGTCAGCTTTTCAGATTTTTCTGACATGGGTGCCGACGATTTTAATTTAAATTTTCCTTTAAGTAGGCAGACAAAAAGGGGGTTTCCAAGTTTTTGCGATTTGCCGAAAATTCTTTGACAAATCCAAAGTTCGAAACAACAACAACTACTAAAACAACAACAACAGCAATCTAATGGGGTTGCCATACCCCTATATCAATCTTTACTGCTGCAGTTGACCACCTTCCGGAAAATATGTTGGCCTAATGGGTAAGATATTTGAAAAAATTATGAGGCGTCATTTTGCTGACGTTGGACTACGGACTAAGGACTAAAACTTTCACACGAAAATATTCGAGAAGAGAAATAAGTCCACAGATTCTTATCGAAATGTATCGTCTTCCAGCATTGCATGGGTGCTGCCATTTTGTGACGAACTAGACAGAGCTAACTGTAATGTAGCGTGCAAAGCGAAACATTCCAGTCAAAAATGATGTTTAATCAATAAGCAAATTGGTACTTTTACCACAACGCATAACTGTATTTGTGATGAAGAAAAAATTGAATGAAAGATATATACATCAATTTTGAGGGGAAAAAAAAGAAGTTTTAAACTCATATCTTTAAAATACTTGGTCTGATTACAACAGAAAAGTAATACATTCTCTTGATCTTGCCTTACCCAGTAGTACTAGTTAGTATATGCAAACTGCATTCTGACTATTGGAGTACTAGGTGTTACAAAAAAAATGTCACTTTTAATCGTTAACCCTTTCAGGACAGGAATCATTAAAGGGCTAAATTCATCCCATTTTGTTCTTCAAATTGGCAACAACAATATTTTTTTAGTGCTACATGGTTCTAATAATGTGTAATGTCTTGAAAAAACAATATACATGGTTAGGAATTTTGTCGAAAAGTTGACAAAATTGCCAATTTTGATTAAAAAAAACAAAATAACAATTATTTTGAACCTTTCAATGTGTTGCCAATTTAAGGATTTTAAAGCTTATTTTCGTTTTTTAAATTCCTGGCAACAAAAAATGGACATAGTGTGTGCAGAAATTTTTGCTCTTTCTACTCATGTATCTGGTATCTTTTTTAGAGCTCAGAATTAAAAGTTATAGAGCCAAACCACAAAATCTATAGACTAAATGAAACCTTCCAGAGCCTGTCCCTTTCCCACCCTCCCTTCCTAACCCCACCTGTCACTTTGTCCTTCTTGTTCCGTCTTTTGTAAAGTTTACTCCTTTAAATCGTTACTATTTTCCTATTACTATTTCCAGCTTTTTGTGTTTACAATATTTTTCAATGCTTTCTCTTCGATGGAAAGTGTGTTATGTCTATGATTTGTTTGCTTTCCATGGCCATGTATCTGTCTTCTTCCTTTTCCCTTTTATTGGGCATTTTATGCATGATTGCCCAGTCTTTTTTTTTTTTTATATACTGTATTCATGATTTATCGTTTGCCAGGGACCAGCGCTTCTGCAAGCTCTGCTTCTAAGCTGGTCTCTGTTTTCATTCCCATTTTCATAAAATTAATCTAATGTAGTCTTCATTGATGTTACTTTTTTCCCCTTACAATTCAAACTTTAATGCACTTTGTTTTGCTTGTAATGATCGAAAATGTTTCTGCACTAAGTTTTGTTGTCAGTTATTTTGTATATTGTTAATTTCACAATACTTATGGTTATCATGGTTATATACTTTGAAAAATGAAAATGTAATGAAATAAAATCTAAATCTGAAATCTGAAATCTGAAAGGGTTAATAACTTAAAAAGTTATAAATGGTATCAGATTAAGGTTTTCATGATCTAAAGTTGAAGGTTATAAAATCTATTTAGAATAACTTATGCAAAATTTCCTTCATTTATATTCTTAAAATAATGCTCTGAATATTTAAAGGGATTCGGTAACTTTGTGGAGGCTTGATTTAATAAATTGTTGAATTTTGACATCTGTCTTGTATAATTATGTTCAGAAGGATAGATAAATAGCTAGGCATAGAAAGGTTTTCAAATATATAATGCTATTATTAAGATATCTATGACTGAATACTCCCATGTCTAACACTGAGTCTATGGGGAAAAATGAGTCTGGCATTTGAGGTCACTTGCATATGTTTACTTTTGTGAAACACATAAGTGCCCCCCCCGGACTTCATTTTTACACCATATTACATACACTGATAGCATGTAAGGCCAAGCAGCTCAGATTTTACCAAGCCTCTACAAAGTTACCAAATCACTTTAATTAGATTTCCAATTAAAAAAAAAAAAATCAAGGCCACAAAATTTGTGTGTATCAGTAATTAATTCAGAGCACAACAATAATTATTGTTATTGTGCATTGCAGCTGAAAATCCAGAGCTCTTCTTATAACCCAGAGTCATGAATCATTAATGACAATGAATAGGCGAACGGTTTGCAGAAATGGCAGGTGTGATGCAAAATGGTATTGTTGTGTTCTGAATTTGATTACTGATACACACAGATTTTGTGGCCTTTATTTTCCAAAACGTGAACATCTAATTAAATATTCATAGTATTATTTCAAGAATTAATATTAATCAAGGAAATTTCACAGAATTTTTTTCAAATAAATTTTATATCCTTCAACTCTACAATGTGAAAACCTAAGTCTGATAGGAGTTATAACTTTTGAGTTATTAATGATCAAAAGTGTCAACTGTCTTTATAATTCTCTATCATTGCGAATCTTGACCAAGGTGACTTTAACTTGATATCTTGTTCTTGCAGCATACTTGAAGAAAGACGGTCAGGCCGGCGAGGAAGAGCCAAAAACCGAAACTCAACCAGGCTGTCGACTGTCAATAAAAGAAAAAAAAATCATCAGCAATTCTCACACCACAGTCATACCGAGACCGACAACAAATTATATTGCTCCCCGAATGGCTAAGATTTGATCGGTTTGGAGTCGGTGTGGAGTCTGATAAAACTATCGGGCAGTGCCAGCACCTGGGAAGTAAACGTCTATGGAAAACATATTTTTCTTTTTGTTTTATTCGTTTTCCAATCAAAATTATTGTCACCCTAAAAATCTTTCTAGCCCTTAGTTTAACCCTTTCCATTTTTAAATTCTGATGCTGTCACTGCATTCAGGGGGAATACTAATAAATGGTAACATTACATCATCACATACAACATAAGTAAGACTGAATCATCATTATATTACTGTTTGTATGACTTCTCAGTAGATATTTGTGTACCTTTAAAAATTCAAATCAGGTCCTCCAATAGCAACCCCACACCCAATATTTTGACGAAATAAAGCTAGAAGAAAATATCATGTTTGTCTGATGAAACATTATGAAGCTCTTATATACATGTAGCTGTTATTAGTATCATTTTTATCATTATTATTAAGTATTATTAATTTTATTATTGTCATTATTATCTTTAGTATTATCAAATACTATTATCATTATCACTATTATGATTATTATCATTATTATTAAGTATTATTATTATTCAGTATCATTATTACTATTATTATTATTATTATTATTATCATTATTATTATTATTATTATTGTTATTATTATTATCATTAGTAGTAGTAGTAGTAGTAGTAGTAGTAGTAGTAGTAGTAGTAGTAGTAGTAGTATTTTATTTGGCAAAGCATTACAGAAAAAAAAATCCCCCATGAAATCGGTCGCATTACCATGATTACTAGCATATTCGTATTTTATTTTCTCGGTCTTGGTCCTGGTCCTGGTCTTTGTCTTGGTCTTCATACTACTTATTATCAGCATAGACCGTTTTACGTGTTAATACATGTAATGATAATCAGCATCAGCGGAGGAACGCGGGAAAAACGCATATATATGACAAATTTGCTCAAAATAATAATTTTATTCTATAAAGGCAGACTCAAAATATTACAATGTAGAATTAGTATTCAAATATTTGAACAATTCTAAGCAAAATAATATGAAAATTTTTATTCACATATGTCTGATTCTAATTTTATAAGCACATACAAAGCTTGCAGCTTTCCTCTATGCGTCTTTCCCGCGTTCTTACGCGCCACGACGTTTCGCTCAGCTACCTTAGGGGACACCGTCGTCTAAAATCACAAAATGTGCTCCCCTGCCAAATTCGATTTGAATTAATGTTTCAAGACTTTATCATGGTTCTGAAGAAAGAAAAAAACTTTTTATTATTAATTAATTGATTTATTTCTCTATCTATCGATTTATTTACTCTTTTGTTCATTTATTTATTTATTTATTTATTGTATTCACCTCTGCTGTCACCAGATATTCGTAAAAGTGTGTAGAATCATAAGGGGGCATTATATTCGGCTGCTGATAATCAGTGCACCTTCATATGAGACAATGTGAAGAAGAGAGTTAGGTGGATACAGAGAAAAGAGAAAGAGAGAGAGAGAGAGAGAGAGAGGGAGAGATGAATGAAATGGGTAGAAAGAATGGAGATAAAGAGAGAGAGAGAGAGAGAAAGATAAAGAGAGGGAGAGAGATCGGTGAAGGGGAGGAAAGGGAAATGAGATAGAGATATATAAATAAATAAAGATAGAGAGAAAGAGAGGGAAAGAGGGAGATGGATGAAGGGGAAGAAGAGAGAAAAGGAGATAGATGGACGAATAAATTGATAAATATATAGATATAGGATATATGGATAAATGGATAGATATAGGGAGAGAGAGAGGTGAAAGTGAGAAGAGGGAAAAGAGATAGAGAGATAGAGAGAGGGGGGAGAGAGAGAGAGTGTGTGTGAGTTAATCGTATACGGGATAGATACAAGAAGTGTGAAATAAGTGTTTCAGAATAGAAGGGTAGGGAAGGGAAATGGGAAGAGGGGGCGAGAAGAGAGAGAGAGAGAGAGAGCGAAGAATCCATAAGACGAAGGAGAGAGAGAGAAGGAGAGAGTGAGAAATATTATTAATTCGTAAACACGACACTATTGTACTGGTACGTCATACTCAGTAAAAAACAACAACAAACAAAACAATACGGAACTATAATAAAGTCCTTTTTGTGGACCTCTCCTATCATAAGTATGGAGACTTTTCGCTAAAAAAAAAATCATAGAATAATTCATTTGAATTCATGGATAACACTTCGAATTCATTTAAATAATTATTTAAATATGCAGTATGTGAATACTTCCAAAATTGTATTCATTCTAGTTTATTTACTCCGCCTGTAGATCCTTTTATCGATCTAATCATCTTATTCATTCAGGCAATAGTAAAATATGAATTAGTATGATAATATACATAGTTTTTCCCGCCAATTTTCGTCACCATTTCATTTAATTAAAACAAAATGTGTTTTCAATTTCGTCGCGGACACTGTGGAATGTGCAAATGCTCGTTTCAATATCGTCTTTGGTCGATCAATTTTGAAACATTATCATTCACTTTCGTGCTCTGTCATCCGTTTTCGTCAATTGAAATTCAAATTCATTGGTAACAGTAGCTGAGCACGAAGACAACAAGATCAATTTCGTCTATTAGCATTCATTTTCGTCAAATTTTCACTCAAAACCGTCTCCCAGATATACGGTATAATGCTGTAAATATTGCCGTAATTGAATCGTTTACTCATCTTATTTAGGTCGCTTTTGTCATACTTAAAAATACATTTTCCATTCACAGCACTCACTACACATTATTTCAACGGGTAAAAATGTCACGACAAAGTAAAAAAAAAAAAAAAAAAAAAAAAAAAAAGGCTAAATATCTGGTTCACCCTCCATATAAAGGCCCATATACTATACTTGACGAATTTGAATGAGAAAATAATGAATTTGTTTGAAAAAATTACTAATTTGATCTTAGCATTCCTATCTCGCTTAGCGGCAGAAACTAATTTCAGTGACTATGCTTTAATTTTTACATTTGATTTACAAAAAACGAATATGAATGACACATTAACGAAAGTGAACTTAGGATTTGTACGTAGTAAGCTTCTCCGGACGAAATTGAATTGAAAATGAATGAAATTGAATGAAGAGGTGATGAAAATGGCCGGTATCTTATTCATTCCTTTTTTCAATCTGGAAAACGGGTGCAATAATCTTTTGAACAATCCTTACTCATTGTAGAACGGAACATTTCGATCCACAAGCCCCTTGCAAAGTTTATTGAAGCCGACGGTGACCACACACGCCGTGGCCATGATGAGGATGGCGACAAGGAGATAGAAGCAAACGAAGAAGACTGGAACTATGGCGCTTAAAACACAGAGAGAGAGAGAGAGAGAGGCGGGGGAAAGAGAAAAACTTTATTCTTTAATTTTTTTAGGTGCGCTTTACGACCTGACTATGAATCAATCTTGAAAAACACTGAAGTAGGATTAGATATCGAATATTAATTCTATATATGATTGAGGTCCCGTATAATTTCATATGAATAGTGATATTGAAACTGCATGGTGTCGTGAACTTTTCAGTTGCAGAAAATAATAGCAAAACCACATGAAAAAATTTGCTCCTAAAATGCCGTCATATTCCAAATACATGTATAACTGATAATAGTGTACAACTTTTGATGCCATATACCCGTTTCCGAGCCGTTCAAGGTATATGTTTTTAGGAAGATTGGTTCAATATGTTATCACTTTGATGATTGAAAATCACTATACTCTACTATTCTTTCGTATCACAGCATCCTTTCCAAATAACCTCTAGACTACATTTTGTTTCACAATGCTACGCTTCCATGCATGGATCGCGAATTTTCGTGGTTTCATATTTTGCCCCTCGGTAATCTTGGATCTGATCTCCCTGTAGTTTATATTTATTCATTAGCAGAATTGATTGGTTGTCTATGTTACCTCATCGCTCAGAAAGCAAATTTGATAAGCAACTAGGGTGATTTACGGCTGTAAGTCCTATCCGAGGGACTTGGTAATATAGGAATAATGCTTCTACTGGACGCTAGCGCATCGACTAGATTCTGAACCCGGGACCTGCCGGTTGCGAGACCACTGTTCCACCACTGAGTCATAGTTTTAAATCTTTCAGCTTATTAAACATAAGATCTGAGATGTTTGTGGTATGAATTTTCTATTTGCTTATCCTGCGCCATCTTGCATACAAAGTTGCGATTAAAAGCAATTTTTGTAAGTCATACACAACTTCATTTTCAACCAATCAGAATCGCGTATTAGGGAGTTTTTTTTTTCAATTTGAGTTTAATCTCAACTCTTCATGCAAGAAGACCCAGATGCTGTACAAATTCTAACCTCATAATAAGTTTCTTTTGTTTGACAAGCTCAGTCATCCGGTAGACACCTGCGAAAACTGCTATGAAAATGGCGACACTCTATAATATGAATAAATACATAATAATATTATTTGGAAACTTTATATATTTCTTTTAAGTTGGGAATTATTTCATGGACATTCTCCTTTGCTAACAAAATTTTTAGGACACCCCAGATAACTGTACAGGGAAAGTATGATTTAAGTTTGATCATTCGAAGATAATAATGTTGATTAATGATTTCCCCCTTCCAAGACATACATTTAAAATATTCAAAATGATCGTAAGTATATCGGAATTATAACAGAATATGGTATACTGGGACATAAACAAACACTAGAAACACACTTCACACATAAGTTACAAACATATAGAGCAATAAACGGAAAAAAAATAATTCAACAGACCTTAATATTTAAGAAGCGATGTTGCTTTAAAAAAAGGAAAGAAATGAATATGCTATTGAGAGTAAATTTCATTACGTGATATGCGTGTTATTACTATGTTTATTACAGCCCAGAATTAAAATTGACTTTTATGTGGGGTGGGAATGCTAGGATGAGCTAGAAATGATGGCGGGGGGGGGGGGGGGGGTAATGTACCTATATACTCTTTCTTTTGACTACTCACGTGCATGCCAATGACAAAATTACAGTTTGATTCATCGTGGAGTTGGATATATGTAAAGGTGACCGTCGGATATAGAGGGCAGCCTCCTTTAAAATCACCCTGGAAAAGGGGCATAAATATCAAATAAAATGTAATTTGTCAAATATTGAAACATATGAGTGTAATGGGAAGGACATCATAAAGTTAATGATAAATATTACAATATAATACCAGTTGTTCTTTTTTTTTTTTTTTTTTTTTTTTAGGGAAGAAAAGATTAAGCAAAATAGTTTCTTTGGTTCCAGACAAAAACTCGTTAAAAGAAATTTACATGAGCTAAAATTGTTTGGTAACATAGCAGGCCCGAAGACTAAAAAAAAAAAGAGCCTTGATATGGTTGGGAGATACAAGTAAATATTATATTATAGCAAAGTATGATTTAAGGTGGGCTGATAAGCCAGTAAAATATTTAGGTCATTACATCCATTCTAATAATGATAAAGCTCTGAGGTTAGGGGGAAAAAAATCTTGATAGTTGGGCAAAACGAAACCTAACCATTCTTGGTAGGGTAAAATGTCTAGCACTTAGTCAAATTATCCCCTTGACTATTGTTGATTCAATCCCACCAAAATTATGAAAATTTTGAATAATGTAATTAGGATCAAAGAAGTAGAGAGGGAGAAAAAAAATGTGATCTTACGGAAGACTACGAGGAATGTGAAATACGAATGGTCAATATACAGAATCAAAATTAATGTTAAGCTTTCGCTTGAAATGTTAGGAAGATTTCTGAAAGAAATCAGAGAAATAAAATTGGTTAGACCTCTTAGGAGGTATCACTTTATTGTTAAATTGTAATTACAACATGAGCATAAATGAAGAGAAAATCCCTACCTTTTACAAAGAGATCTTACAGGCATGAGATCTTATTAGGACTTTTACTAGTAGTGTGAAAGATGTTCACACATTCAACTCTGATTCAAGTGATATATATACAAGATCAAATTATTTGGCACAATAAACATATTTCGTTTAATAATCAGTCGTTATTTTTTATAAAGACTGGTATGACAGTGGTACAATTTATCGTAGAGAACTAGTTGGGAGAAATGGCTTTCAGTCGATGGAAAAGATTAATGTCAAAAGAAGCAAATGTACTGCGATGTTTGACTATGCGAGACTAAAAAAACAATACCAGCGGTATGGATCCGTGAGTTAAACGATGACAATTTTCCTAACACTAGATAGCAAGAAGGATTTAATGTTCAGAGCTTGCTTATTGGAAACAAAATAAAATGCATCAATGAACCGAGTAGCAATGTTTTATACAAATTGTTTCCCTCAAGAAACTTTAACCAACACACGTTGTTTATATTGGGAAAATAAACTTAACATTGATATAAACTGGTCACATGTAATTAAGCTTAACCTTGTTCAAGTTAAAGAAAATAAGTTACGGGAGTTTAACCTAAAATTATTGTATAATCTATTACAAGTATTATCTTTAAATGGGTATAAGCAGAGAAGATTTGTGTCCAAAGTGTAAAATAAAAGAAGATATTATCCATGCTTTCACTGAATGCGACTAAGCAAACCTTTTCTCACGCATGTGGAAAATATAATTCCAAAAAGTTAGCAATGTGCAAACCAAAATTAGCATTTTGCACTTACTAAAAAATAGAAAGTAATTACCAGTCTAATTTATTTCTGACCATAGCATTCTGGAGTGTACATAAAGTTATTTTGGAACGCAACAAAACTGGGAGAAAAAAGAGATCATGTCTTGGAACATGTGTTTGAAAGAGAAATCAGAAAGAGAATACATATTCAATGTAGCAGAAAAGAAAAACAATACAAACAAATAGGAAAGATGACTTACTAAAGGAATTGTTGGAGTTAATTTGAAAATTTGATACTGATATGTGTAATTTAAATTTGATTTCGTATTGACTTTTTTGTCATTTGTGTATGATTAATGTTCTATTGATTTGTAATATTTGAATGTGAAATAAGTCCTCTACTGAGAAAAAAAAGAGAGAGAGAAATAAAAAAGATCTAATATCAAGCGCTATTCATAAACAAAGGATTGTAA